>OY821759.1:18051414-18401947 GCA_963682095.1 Potentilla sterilis | reverse complement strand
TCTAAAAGTTTAGAAAATCTATTCCAACCGTCAGATATCACCGTTAAGATTAAATACATGTATGAAAAAAAATCCAACTTCAGCTGACAACGTTAAAGGCTCGATCGGAATGGTCAACCGGGTAAGTCAAACCTCTAAAAGCTTAGAAATAGTAATTGGACTGTCTAAATGACGTTTTTTGGCCTGACATTCAACAGATAATAGTTTCAAATCGATGAGAAGCAACTAATCATATAAAAATTTTATAAAATTGATTTAACGAACGTCAGGCTACCTATAGGAAAACGAAAGTAAAAAACAGTTAACCGCAACATTCGGCACACAGATTTTATCAGAACCTTGTCATTTTTCATCCGTAGACGTATTTCATTATTTCGGTCATATCTTATTTCACAACATTTTTGCATTTGAAGAGTCTACGTATAGTAACTATTTGAAACTATACATTCACTCAAACACTTGGTAAACAAGTTAAGGAACATTAGTGCATATGTTCTGATTTTGAATCTAAAAGTTTAGAAAATCTATTCCAACCGTCAGATATCACAGTTAAGATTAAATACATGTATGGAAAAAAAATTCAACTTCAGCTGACAAAGTTAAATGCTCGATCGGTAAGTCAAACCTCTAAACGCTTAGAAATGGTAATTGGACTGTTTAAATGACGTTTTTTGGCTTGACCTTCACAGATAATAGTTTCAAATCGATGAGATGCAACTAATCGTATAAAAATTTTCCTCAAAATATTTACCGAAGGTAACGCTACTATTAGGGAAACGAAGGAATAAAACCTTTGACCGCATCTTTCGACACTCAGATTTTATCGGAATCTTATCATTTTTTCAACCGTAAACGTATTTTATCATTTTGGTCATATCTTATTTCATGACTTTTTTCTGTTTGAAGGATGAAGCAATGGTTTATCGTTAGTGATAGAAAATGGAATCTGGTCATTTTTTTGTTTTTTTTTTGTTTTAAATCATAGCCGACGAGAGACAACCTCGTACTCGTCGGCTATTCTTTTGTCGTTTTCTGTCTAAAATAAAATATGTATTTTTCAATATAGTTATGGCCGACGAAATAGTGGTGCTCCCATAATCGCTGAGGCACTCTGGGCAAGCCTTGAATCCCCTAACAACGCTGTCCGACAACATCCCATAAGCAGGAAAATCACTGATGGTACCAATAACCATGGCATGCATCTGGAACGTCTCCTCCTTGTACTTGTCAAAAGTGGGATGACCAACGTCCCACAATACCTTAAGCTCTTCAATCAATGGTCTCATATACACATCGAGACATTTCCCTGGGTAACCAGGCCCCGGAATCAACAACGTCAACATATTATATTCCTTCTTCATGCACATCCACGGAGGAAGGTTGTAAGGTACCAAAATCACCGGCCATATACTGTATGAAAGAATCATGGTGCCGAAAGGGTTGAACCTGTCGGTTGAGAGCCCGAGCATGACGTTTCTGACATCTGACGTAAAATGAGGAAACTCATTGTTTATATGCTTCCAAGCCGCTCCGTCAGAGATGTGTGTCATGATATCTGCATCTCCCAAGTCCCGCTCACCGTGCCATCTCATAGCTTTTGCGGTTGTTTCTGACATGTACAACCGCTCAAGCCTATCTCTCAACGGAAAATACCGAAACACTTTCACAGGTTTCCTATTGCCTGCTCCCGTCAACTTATATCGGTCAGAATGACATATCGGACATGCGTCAAGGCTAGCAAGGTCATTCCCTTCTGCATCTTTACCCCAGAAGAGAACGCAGTCAAATGCGCATGCATGGATCTTAATGTAGGAAAGCTCTAGATCTTTGAGGATACTTCGGACCTTACGGTGATTGGTAGGATTACGATGACCCTCCTCCAACAACGAAGAAGTGTACTGTAGATATTCATCCACTTGCCTGATAGTCGATTTTGTCTCGACTTGAATCCTCATTACCTCCATCACACTTTCAAGAACTGTCTTCTCAGAACTTGAAGACACAGGGGTCTGTTGCAATGCAATCAGTTTGTTGTACTTGTCAAAGACAGCAGTGTTGACAACTTGTGGGAAGGGCTGCACCGGGTCATGCATATATTGTTCCCCACGTACACCGCTTTCAAAAGGAAACACGTCGTTGACGAATGCCATTGTTGGATCGTTGGATGTACTACTACTGCCCACCTAAAAAAACTGCCCATGAACATGCGATCCATCTAATGATGGCTCACTGATATATCCAACGTGTGTACTTCGGCCAAAACCCATTACTCTTTAGGTGCTCCCATACTGTCCTAATCGGAAATCGACACATATCACTGCGACACCTACATTTATTGCACGGGCAATAATGGTATTCATTCCCGTTTGCATTTTCCTCAACGAACTGCAAAAAATTCACAACTCCTGTAGTGTATCGTCGGTCATGCCTTGGAAGTAAAATCCAACTCTTATCCGGATCCATATATAGCCTGAAAATAATATATATATATATATATATATAACTTTAATTAATAAGAAATTAAGTAACACACACACACACACACACACACATATATATATATATAAATCCTTAATAATTAATTACATTACAATATATATTATTATCAACATCAACTCATATATATATATATATATATACCATTAACAACCATTATTTAAGTTACACTATATATCAACCATTATTTAAGTTAATTACACTATCAACAACCATTAATTAACATATATATATATATATATATATAATTAAACTCCACACGCGCACACACACACACACACACACACATATATATATATATATATATATATATATATATATATATATATATATATATATATATATTTTAACACTAATTAAAATAACATCAAATTAAAACACATAATTAAACTCTAACTTAAAATCAACTCAACTACAACTCAAAATCAACATATATATATATACATACATTCTAACACTAAAACAACAACAAAACAAAAAATCACTTACTAAATTAAAATCACTAAAACTCAAAATCAACTCAACTAAAACTCAAAATCAACGTATATACACATATACGTACCTATATATAGCTCCACAATGTAAGAGAGGACGGATTTCAACAATACCCACAGATTTTTCACTCTTTTTCCCGTTTTTTTTTAAATGAGCAGCTGCTGTCTAGATCTGAAAATATATAGACTTATAGCCGACGAAAATGTCAATTTCGTCGGCCAAAATTTCAAAAGTTTTCGTCGGCTAATGTTTCAGAGAAAGGCCGACGAAAATCCAAATCGTCGACTGAAATATGAATATAGCCGACGATTTTTGTTTATACCAACGAAAAAACAGTCTCGTTGGCTATGGTTAAACTATGGCCGACGATTTTGTTTTTCCACCGACGAAAAATAAAATCGTCGGCTATTCGTTGGAATTACCGACGAAAATTTTAAGTCGTCGGCCTTTTTTTTCATTTCGTCGGGAAAAGCCTTTTTTCTGGTAGTGTCATTATATCTCAATCGAAATACTCTAAAGAATGTGAGATATATTTTTCGATTTTATTTAATAATCTTATCCAATTTAATTGTAGGAATGTCTCGAGGAGAAATTGAGTGTTTAGCTGATAGTGGGACTACTCACACTATCTTAATGAATCGACAATTATTTGTTGAATTAATTCCTTATAACACATCTGTGACTATGTTAGAGGGTTCATCCCAAGTACTAATACAGGGGCGAGGAAATGCCTCATTTTTTATGCCTAACGGCACAATGATAAAAGTTACAAATGCCTTATATGCACCTAGAGGCAATCGAACCTTGTTAAGCTTTAAAGATATTCGTGCCAACGGTTATCATTTGCACACTTACTGTGAGAATGGAATTGAATATTTGAATATTACTTCCTATGAAAGTGGAAGGAAATGCATTTTAGAAAAACTAATGCGTCAAGATAATGGATTATATCTAACTACCATCCGGATTATCGAATCTTATGCTGTCACCAACAAAGAAATTTGGGACACTGATGCATACATGATTTGGCATGATCGACTAGGACACCCTGGTCGCGACATGATGGTTCGTGCTTTAAAGAACTCACACGGACATCCCTTCTTCCGAGGAAGAAATAAAATGGGACACAAATTTGATACAATGCAAAGTGCCGGTCGTAGTGTTACTTCAACACATCCATTACCTTCTGAAGCACCAGATGTGTTATGTCCCTTTGTGCCGAGTCAAAGACGAAATGGTGCATAGATCATTGCCTCATTAAAAACCTTGCCAAGTAACAAAACCCAGTGAGACAAAATAAAACTTGATCGAAGGGAAAAAGAGCACAACGCACCTTTAACCTCAAAGGATGGCATGTGTGTATTAGACTCCTCCTGAACTATACATCTCCCCCTGATATTTACATCAATCAAGGAAGCTTTGAAAGCTTTCGCATTCCTATGTTTTTCACATGTCCCTCAAATATTTCTTTGGGCAATGATTTGGTAAACAAGTCTGCCGCATTCTCCTCAGACCTTACTTGATTCACTTGAATCTTAAGGAGGGCTTGTTGTTGCTGATTATAGAAAAACTTTGGCGATATGTGTTTTGTATTATCACCTTTGATATATCCTAGCTTCATATGTTCGATGCAAGCTGCATTATCATCATAAATGCAAGTAGGCTCTTCATTGGTAGAACTTAAACCACTAGTTTCTCGAACATGTGTAATGATGGACCTCAGCCACATACACTCACGAACCGCCTCATGTAGAGCAATGATCTCAGAGTGATTCGAGGAGGTAGCCACAAGATTTTGCTTGGTTGATCTCCAAGATATCGCCGTGTTCCCAATGGTGAATACATAACCAGTTTGAGACGGCCTTTATGTGGGTCAGAGAGGTATCTAGCATCAGCAAACCCAACAAGAACATTATTTGGGGTTTCAGTGTACGGGGTTGTACTTTCTCTATCGACATTTCCTTTAGGGGTTACATTTTCATTTGTGGTCCCTCTTGTCTTTGTGTAAGGATAGAATAGGCTCAAGTCAATGGTTCCTTTTAGGTACCAAAATATGTTCTTAATACCATTCCAATGAGGCTGCGTTGGCGCTGAGTTAAATCTAGCTAACAAGTTCACTGAGAATGCAATATCTGGTCGAGTACATTGAGCTAGATACAATAATAAGCCTATTGCACTTAAGTAGGGAATTTCAGCTCCTAATAGCTCTTCGTCATCTTCCTTTGGATGAAATAGATCTTTCTTTATATCCAAACTTCGACCGATCATGTGAGTGCTAACAGGATGCGCATTGTCCATGTTAAATCGCCTGAGTATCTTCTGGACATACGCAGACTGGTGGATAAGTATTCCATAAGCTTGGTGTTCTAGTTCAAGGCCTAGACAAAACCGAGTTTTTCCAAGATCTTTCATCTCAAACTCGGATTTCAAATAGCTTGCGGTTTCTCTTATTTCATTAAGAGTACCAATTATGTTCATATCATCGACATATACAGCTACAATTGCAAATCCTGAACTCGTTTTCTTTATGAATACACAGGGGCATAGTTCATCATTCTTATATCCCTTTCCAATCAAGTAGTCACTTAGACGGGTATACAACATCCGCATGGATTGTTTCAATCCGTAAAGTGAGCTTTTCAATCCGATTGCCAACACACTCTGTGGTTTAGAGTCACTTGACTTGGGTAATGGAAGGCCATCAGGCACTTTCATATATATCTCTGAATCAAGATCCCCATAGAGATATGATGTAACCACATCCATGAGCTGCATTTCCAGTCCTTCGGAAACTACCAAGCTAACTAAGTAGCGGAAGGTTATAACGTTCATTACGGGAGAATATGTCTCCTCATAGTCAATTCCAGGGCATTGTGAGAAGCCTTGCGCCACAAGGCGAGCCTTCTACCTTAAGACTTCATTCTTCTCGTTACGCTTTCTGACAAAAACTCATTTATGTCCTATAGGCTTTACACTTGGTGGGGTTAGCATTACCGGACCAAATACCTGTCTCTTCGTCAGAGAATCTAGTTTTGCCTGGATTACTTCTTTCCATTGAGGCCAATCTGCTCTTTGTTGACATTCTGCAACAGAGCGTGGTTCGATATCATCGTGCTCTATGATTTCTTGAGCAACAGTGTATGCAAATACATCATCAATGTACATGGAAGATCTTTCCATCAACTCGTATGCATTCTCATAATCCATTGAGATTTCTTTGTTCTCTATAATCATTTCAAACATCGGAGCGTCCTCCAGTATTGATTCATGGACATAACTATAGTCAGAGACAATCTCATGAGAGAGATTCTCTACATTGATGATTAATGGATCAGGTTGTGCCTTACTCACACTCTTCTTTCTTAGGTGAGTGTCAATCGAACCATGTGGCCTTCCCCTCTTCCTTTAGGGAGCCACGGCCTCAACCACACCTCCACTAAGTGTGGTAGCAATGCCTCTATTTGCGGCGTTGTGCCCCTTTTTGGGGACTTCTAACCTTGCAGGCACATTTGCTGCTGGTATATGTGATCTTGTCACTTTAGCAATATCAGAAAACGCATCAGGCATCGAATCTGCTATGTTCTGAAGATTGATTATTATTTTCACTTCACTTTCACATTGTGAAGTGCGGGGATCAAAATGAGACTGAGTGGGGACAGACCATGACAATTCATGTCGTTCCCTTAGAAAATCTTTTTTCGTATCTCCCCCTAATGACGGGAAGACTGTCTCATCAAAGTGACAATCCGCAAATCTAGCGGTAAAAAGATCGCCTGTTAAAGGTTCTAAATAGCGGATAAAAGTTGGGGATTCATATCCAGCATAAATACCTAATCTTCTTTGAGGACCCATTTTAGTGCGCTGTGGGGGCGCAATAGGCACATATACTGCGCAATCAAATATGCGTAAGTGTGAAATATCAGGCTCATATCCAGTGACCAACTGGTACGCAGAAAATGGTTGGCTAGCAGTGGGTTTGAAACGAATAAGTAAAGCTGCGTGTAATATTGCATAACCCCAAGCAGATATAGGCATGTTGGTGCACATAACCAGTGCTCTAGCCACCATCTGTAGCCTTTTGATGGTGGCCTCTGCGAGAACATTTTATGTATGCACATGGGGTACAGGATGCTCTACATCGATTCCAATTGACATGCAATAATCATCAAATACTTTTGATGTGAACTCTCCAGCGTTGTCAAGCCTTATAGACTTAATAGGGTCATCAGGGTGATGAGCCCTTAAACGTATAATTTGTGCTAAGAGTTTTGCAAATGCAGCATTTCTTGTGGACAATAATGCGACATGTGACCAGCGTGTCGAAGCATCTACCAGAACCATAAAGTACTTGAATGGCCCGCATTTTGGATGGATAGGTCCACATATATCACCTTGTAACCTTTGTAAGAATAGAATATTTTGTTTCATATCTTTAGCATAGGAAGGCCTCGATTTGCGGATTGTCACTTTGATGAGACAGTCTTCCCATCATTAGGGGGAGATAAGAAAAATGATTTTCTAAGGGAACGACATGAATTGTCATGGTCTGTCCCCACTCAATCTCATTTTGATCCCCGCACTTCACAATGTGAAAGTGAAGTGAAAAGAATAATCAATCTTCATAACGTAGCAGATTCGATGCCTGATGCGTTTTCTGATATTGCTAAAGTGACAAGATCATATACCAGCTACAAATGTGCCTGCAAGGTTAGAAGTCCCCAAAAAGGGGCACAACACCGCAGATAGAGGCATTGCTACCACACTTAGTGGAGGTGTGGTTGACGCCGTGGCTCCCCAAAGGAAGAGGGGAAGGCCACATGGTTCGATTGACACTCACCTAAGAAAGAAGAGTGTGAGTAAGGCACAACCTAATCCATTAATCATCAATGTAGAGAATCCCTTTCATGAGATTGTCTCTGACTATAGTTATGTCCATGAATCAATACTGGAGGACGCTCCGATGTTTGAAATGATTCTAGAGAACAAAGAAATCTCAATGGATTATGAGAATGCATAAGAGTTGATGGAAAGATATTCCATGTACATTGATGATGTATTTGCATACACTGTTACTTAAGAAATCATAGAGCACGATGATATCGAACCACGCTCTGTTGCAGAATGTCAACAAAGAGCAGATTGGCCTCAATGGAAAGAAGTAATCCAGGCAGAACTACATTCTCTGACAAAGAGACAGGTATTTGGTCCGGTAGTGCTAACCCCACGAAGTGTAAAGCATGTAGGACATAAATGGGTTTTTGTTAGAAAGCGTAAAGAGAATAATGAAGTCTTAAGGTACAAGGCTCGTCTTGTGGCGCAAGGTTTCTCACAACGCCCTAAAATTGACTACGAGGAGACATACTCTCCCGTAATGGACGTTATAACGTTTCGCTACTTAGTTAGCTTGGTCGTTTCCGAAGGGTTGGAAGTGCAGCTCATGGATGTGGTTACAGCATATCTCTATGGGGATCTTGATTCAGAGATATAAATGAAAGTGCCTGATGGCCTTTCATTACCCAAGTCAAGTGACTCTAAACCACGGAGTGCATTTGCAATCAGATTGAAACGCTCACTTTACGGATTGAAACAATCCGGGCGGATGTTGTATACCCGTCTAAGTGACTAATTGATTGGAAAGAGATATAAGAATGATGAACTATGCTCCTGCGTATTCATAAAGAAAACGAGTTCATGATTTGCAATTGTAGCTGTATATGTCAATGATATGAACATAATAGGTACTCTTAATGAAATAAGAGAAACCGCGAGCTATTTGAAATCCGAGTTTGAGATGAAAAATCTTGGGAAAACTCGGTTTTGTCTAGGCCTTGAACTAGAACACCGAGCTTGTGGAATACTTATCCACCAATCTGCGTATGTCCAGAAGATACTCAGGCGATTTAACATTGACAAAGCGCATCCTGTTAGCACTCCCATGATCGGTCGAAGTTTGGATATAAAGAAAGATCCATTTCGTCCGAAGGAAGATGACGAAGAGCTATTAGGAGCTGAAATTCCCTACTTAATTGTAATAGGCGCATTATTGTATCTAGCTCAATGTACTCGACCATAGATTGCATTTTCAGTGAACTTGTTAGCTAGATTTAGCTCAGCGCCAACGCAGCGTCATTGGAATGGTATTAAGAACATATTTCGACACCTAAAAGGAACCATTGACTTGGGCCTATTCTATCCTTACACAAAGACAAGAGGGACCACAAATGGAAATGTAACCCCTAAAGGAAATGTCGATAGAGAAAGTACAACACCGTACACTGAAACCCCAAATAATGTTCTTGTTGGGTTTGCTGATGTTGGGTACCTATCTGACCCACATAAAGGCCGTTCTCAAACTAGTTATGTATAGGCATTCACCATTTAAACTAGATCATAACCAAAAATCACAAATCAACCTCAAACGCTACTGCTGCCATAAAAAAGGCTAAACACACATTCACCATTTAAACTACGATCAGAACCAAAAATCACAAATCAACCTGTTTGGTAATAGATTTCTAATTCCATTGCTATAGCTTCATGTTTTGTCTTAGACAGTAGCGTGTTTGTTTCTCTGTAGTAGTGTTTCGATGTAGCTCGTGGAATTATGCCTTGTGATGTCTTGTTGGTAATAGATTTCTAATTCCATTTCTATAGCTTCATGTTTTGTCTTACAGTATAGTGTTTGTTTCTCTATAGTAGTGTTTGGATGTAGCTTTGTACTACCAAAAACTACTTTCAGTGGAAACAAAATACTGTCAACACCAAGAAAACTACTGTCTTCAGCAAGAAACGATACTATTAATAGAAAGCCTAATCAAGTAAAGACATTACTGTCACGATCAACAAAAACTCTTTCAGTGGGAACAAAATATTATCAACATCAACAAAACACCAACAAAAACTACTTTCAACACCAATGAAAAATACTGTCCTCAGAAGAGAACACTACTAATTTTCCATGCTAGTCCTTTTTTCCATGCTATTAATTTCAAGAATTCCCTCAGAACTGATATGGGTAAGGTCAAGAGAGTGATGAATGATGCAACACGAGAAGCAAATTCAGAGCATTTATTGGCTGGATTTTGCTGTTGTTACTGGTGTTGATGATGAAATCTTTTCACACTTAGGACTTGAAGTAGAAGTTGAACTCTATGAACACTTACTGCAAGGTTCTCTAAAGGTTGTGGAATTACTGGTGTATTCAATTAAGAAAGCAGTGCAGGCAGGATATAAAGCAACCATGAAATAACATCTAAAGCAACTCAAAACAGATTGGCAAGAACCACATCAGTCAAGGTATGCCTAAAACATCCAAATGATAAAGCTAAGCAACTCAATAAGGAAAACATAAGGCTAACAGTCGATGTTTGTCATTCAAAATTCCAGATAACACTTAAGCAACTCGATCAAAATAGATTGGCAAGAACCACATCAGTCAAGGAATGTCTAAAATCCATATGATAAAGCTGTTATCCCATTCAATAAATCCATATGATAAAGCTGTTATCCCATTCAATAAGGAAAACATAGGCTAACAGTCAATGTTTGTCATGCAAAATTCCAGATAACACCTATACCTAGGACATTAATTAGAATTTGTATTTCCATCTTGCTGGTCATGTATATAATTACACTGAGCAGAATCCCATTAACAAAACAGCAAATTCAAATCCAAATTCCATTTCGAAACAGGGCCTTATATTCCTAGATACTTAACAAAACAAACGGAAACAGAAAATCAGCAAAATTCAATGAATTCAGAGAAAATCAGCATGAATAGGACCAGCTCGCGCAGGTTGAGTCATTTTAGTTCCAAGTTAGTATATACCTCAAAATACTCATCGCTGATTTCCATCATTGAAGCGGTTGGCTTATCCTTGTCAACCCTGGATAAGCCTTTTGACAGCGAATCTGCTACTGCTTCAGTGTCCTCTTAACAGAGCAAATGCAAAAGAAAAGAGGAAGCTGACAGCGAAAAGAAAAAAACAATCGGATAATACCAATACTATATATCATTCAACCAAGAAGCATAGACCAAGAATATGAAAAGAAAAAACAACCTTCAAATACAATGTTCAACAAATAAAACATACATTGTTCCAACAAATAAAACATTACATTGTTCCAACAAACATTTAACATTGTTCCAAACTGTTCTAACAAATAAAACAAAGAAATTCAAATGCATTGTTCTAACAAATAAAAGTGGGGATCACAAATACATTGTTCTAACAAATAAAACAAAGAATCATGTCCTTCGCTGCACTCGCACATGACCTCTGCGGGCCCTTCTCTGCCAGAAATAAAAAAAGCCATTTGTCAAGGCAAGATAAACACACAAAACAAATCATCATAACTTCGACTATGAGATGCATATTATAACCAATTTAGCGAAAGATAGAAGTGCAGTTTCTGATCAATGAATCAAGAAAATCTATAAACCTCTCATAAACCTCCTAAACCTATGCCTCTCTTAGACCTCACTAAATCATTTATACAAGAACAAGCCTACACCTCACTGTCAAAATAGAATCGAAGGCGTACGTTGTTTTACCTTCATTTCCCGATTTTCCCGGTTTATGTCACGGAGAGCTTGAAGTTTCTCACTCAAAATAGATGGCATGGACGACAGCTCTCGTTGAATTTGTGCCAGCCGGCTACGGTGTGCCTCCTATTCAATTCTAAGGGCAGTGAAAACAGATGGGATGGACGACTGCAGCTCTTGTTCAATGTGTGTCAGCCGTGTATGATGTGCATGCACTTGAGCATTAAGAATACGATGTTCTTCCTGCAGGTATACAACAACAAATAAAATAAGCATCATGTAGAAATAAAGCAACTGAAGGAAAACAGGCACCAAATTACAAAGTTTCTGGATAATCACACATGAACTTATAGGATCAACAAAAGACAAACTAACGAGCACATTAGGTTCTGGTCACCAGGGAGTACAAATGGGATTGAACATGAATACAACAAGATTACAACCCCAACCAGCATAACCCAGGTGAGTAGTTGAACTAGGTGCATACTTCCAGAGTCTAATATGCTACAATATACATCTTAACTTATGGTTAAACAGCCTATAGCTCACCCAAATAACTTGCTCTACAAACTAGGTGCATACTTCCAGAGTCTAATATGCTACAATATACATCTTAACTTATGGTTAAACAGCCTATAGCTCACCCAAATAACTTGCTCTTCCAACAAGGTCTAGCAGAAAGTAGAGTGATTCCAACTTCAGCCTATAGCATAAACGATGCTCAGTAGGGGTTTTTAAAACCACTTAAAACATTGCTATGGCTCAGCTCTTCGCCAAAGAATGTAAATATTTAAGGACAATTGAAGATAATAGTAGAATATACTCAAATCAGTTTCTACATGTAAAACTGAACATGAAGTCCACAAGCAGGAAATAACAGAAGAACAATGTACCTTCATTTCACGGAGAGCTTGAAGATGCTCATTGAAAACAGATGGCAAGGACGACTGCTGTCGTTCAATTTGTGTCAGCCGACTGCTAATGGCAGTCACCTCCTGTTGAATGCATATCAACCCGTTAATGAACGCGGCGGAGTGAGGTACTTCCAGTTCAGATTGGAAAAAAATAGATATAGCTGTGAGTATTCTGTCAATCGACGTTGAAGAAGAGATTTGGACGCCTCCAGCTTCGTAATCGCCAGAAATGTCCATTAAAACGGAAAGAAGAGAAAGAAGAAGAAAACAGAAACAAGAGAAAGAAGCTGAACAACAATACCTTATAAATCAATACCATTACTGAACTAATAATTTCTTCAACAGTAGCCTTGGCATCGAAGAAGGTGAGCATCTTGTTTAAATTGAAAAGATTGTTATGCAGAAGATATGGTGAGAGGACAGTCCCTTTAGTTGGTGAAGACTTAAATGAGAGAGGTTGAGAGGCTGAGTGGCGGAGAGGTAGTGTCGGACGATTCTGACGGACCACGTGAAGCAAAATAAAAGAAGGTTTTTTTTGGAGAAGACGGAGAAGTGAAAGATTGAATAGGGTGAATGGTCGGTGATTACTTTAACCCGAAGATAACCCAAAGAAAACATGTAAATTACCAGTTGTTACCAACATCTTATTCATAAATGAAAAAACACAACTTTCAACACAAATGAAAAATACTGTCTCCAGTAGAGAACGCTACTACAAAACAGAAAAAAAAAATACTACCGAAAACTACCAATAAAAACTACTTTATCAGTGGAAACAAAATACTATCAGCACAAAAAAACACCAATGAAAAATACTGTCTTGTTTTCAATATACTGTATTGAAACTATATATATGATGTTAAACCATATATATGCAAGAACACCAAAAAAACAGAACAAAAACTATTACCAAAAACTATTACCAAAACAGTATTTGCATATACTGTTCATAACGTATATTATCAACAAAAACTCTTTCAGTGGGAACAAAATATTATCAACATCAACAAAAACTACTTTCAACACCAATGAAAACCTTGCACGCACCAAAGTCCCAACATGTACAATTATATATGATGCAAACTGCTCCAACAAATTATTGTTCATCAATTTAAAGTTAAGAAAAACAGAAAACACATGGTGATGGGTACTGGAGCAGTGAGTCTCGGTGTGCCAAGAGTATGCTTCATCCTATATACCTCATCACCATATGCATACAAATTCATATTTCTGCATATTTCTGAGTAGGTGGCATGTGCAGCCTTATTCAAACACCAACAAAAACTACTTTCAACACCAATGAAAAATACTGACAGTTTCTGGGTGGACAGTTGCTGTGCAAAAAAACTATAAGTCAGATTTCATATTTTTTTTTTCAATTTAAACATCCATCTTAATGTAATGTTTGAATTTTTTTTATAATACTAATCATAATATTGCTAAAAGCTCAAATTTTGATGAGAGTGCATTTCCTGATTTACACAATCAAACACTAGCTTCAAGATGAAATATTAGAATTTAAACTTACAGTCATTGGCAATAGTTTGAACCGGTACACATGAGAAACAAATTCATGTATGCTCTCCTCACAACCTCTGATCATCCTCTGATAAAGATGATTATGATAATGGTCATGCCATTGTAAAAGTATACACAATCATACATATGTAGTAAGTATGATTGTGTATTCATAATAGTACAATATTATGTTGAGTATATTTTGTTCATAATATTCATAATATCATAGCCCTCATCATTAAACCAGCGAATCAGGTGGGCCGACGGAGGCCCGCAAGCCCGTTTGTTGTCACAAAATGAAAATTTTAACCGTCTGATGTGATCGTTATAGTTAAATATGAGTAAAGTTTAAAAATCAACTCGTTTCATCTAATTTTGTTGGATTTAAGTGATTTTTTTACCATCACCGTATTTCATCATAAAGATTAAAAGCTATTTCATAGCGTTTTTCATCATAAATATATATATATATATATATATATATATATATATATATATATTATGAACTCAGTAGCTCAAAGTTTTGAACTTTGAGGTAGAGATTGATTTGCAAATGCGTTAGTAAATCCACGAGAAGTGGGCAAGGACTAATTTTGTACAGCACCTGGGCGGACTGTTGCTGTGCAAAATGGTTATAAATTTGGTATTTTTTTTTTCAATTTAAACATCCATCTGAATGTAATGTTTGAATATTTTTTTATAATACTCATCATAATATTGCTAAAAGCTCAAATTTTGATGAGAGTGCACTTTCTGATTTACACAATCAAACACTAGCTTCAAGATGAAATATAAGAATTTAAACTTACAGTCATTGGCAACAGTTTGAACCGGTACACATGAGAAACAAATTCATGTATGCTCTCCTCACAACCTCTGATCATCCTCTGATAAAGATGATTATGATAATGGTCATGCCATTGTAAAAGTATACACAATCATACATGTAGTAAGTATGATTGTGTATTCATAATAGCACAATATTATGTTGAGTATATTTTGTTCATAATATTCATAATATCATAGCCCTCATCATTAAGCAAGCGAATCAGGTGGGCCGACGGAGGCCCGCAAGCCCGTTTGTTGTCACAACATGAAAATTTTGACCGTCTGATGTGATCGTTATAGTTAAATATGAGTAGAGTTTAAAAATAAACTCGTTTCATCTAATTTTGTTGGATTTAAGTGATTTTTTTACCATCACCATATTTCATCATAACATTCAAAAGCTATTTCATAGCGTTTTTCATCATAAATATATATATATATATATATATATATATATATATATATATATATATATATATTATGAACTCAGTAGCTCAAAGTTTTGAACTTTGAAGTAGAGATTGATTTGCAAATGTGTTGGTAAATCCACAAGAAGTGGGGAACGCTTTGAAAGTAGCATTGGAGTGGAAAGTAGCTCTTGTGGGAGCAGTAGCGTTTGAGGTTGATTTGTGATTTTTGGTTATGATCGTAGTTTAAATGGTGAATGTGTGTTTAGCCTTTTTGATGGCAGCAGTAGCCTTTTTTTATGCCAGCAGTAGCGTTTGAACTTATAGGATCAACAAAAGACAAACTAACGAGCACATTAGGTTCTGGTCACCAGGGAGTACAAATGAGATTGAACATGAATACAACAAGATTACAACCCTAATCAGCATAACCCAGGTGAGTAGTTGAACTAGGTGCATACTTCCAGAGTCTAATATGCTACAATATACATCTTAACTTATAGTTAAACAACCTATAGCTCACCCAAATAACTGTCTCTTCCAACAAGGTCTAGCCGAAAGTAGAGTGATTCCAACTTCAGCCTATAGCATAAACGATGCTCAGTAGGGGTTTTTAAAACCACTTAAAACATTGCTATGGCTCAGCTCTTCGCCAAAGAATGTAAATATTTAAGGACAATCGAAGATAATAGTAGAATATACTCAAATCAGTTTCTACATGTAAAACTGAACATGAAGTCCACAAATGCTTGAATCAGATTAATGATATCAAGCAGCTCTTTGTGAGGAAGTAAACAGTAGTTTTCTGTCACTTGTAAATTGACATTATGAATTCTATTTTGATAGGCTGACTTCACAGCCCGACCGCTACCATAGGTGGACAATGTTTTCCTCTCTTGGTATGTTTGGTTTCTTTTACATCTTAATTGTTGGTGATTAAGTTATTTGCATAAATTGATGAGTTTGTCCACCTTTTGTTTTGTAGCTCTTCTTACTGGAGCATATCCCGGACCTAATATATATGTTTGTGAAGAATCCGGAGGAAGGGGAAGAGCGTATGTCTTTGCCTAATCAGTTCCCTCTTATTGTCGGATGGACTCATCGACTTAACAAAAAGATGACTAGGAATGACATCCGATTTGCGGATTTCTTTAAAAATCTGACGATGGATCAGGTATCTGCAGTACCATTTTTCTTATATAATTGTACATGTTGGGACTTTGGTGCGTGCAGGGTTTTCATTGGTGTTGAAAGTAGTTTTTGTTGATGTTGATAATATTTTGTTCCCACTGAAAGAGTTTTTATTGATAATATACGTTATGAACAGTATATGCAAATACTGTTTTGGTAATAGTTTTTGTTCTGTTTTTTTGGTGTTCTTGCATATATATGGTTTAACATCATATATATAGTTTCAATACAGTATATTGAAAACAAGACAATAATTTTCATTGGTGTTTTTTTTACGAAGTCTGCAGGCAGCCTTAAATAAGGCTGCCAGACAACCTATAGAGAGAAAGAGCAAGTGAATATTGATAACTCGGTGGGAACAAAATATTATCAACATCAACAAAGTCCAAATTATCAACAAAAACTCTTTCAGTGGGAACAAAATATTATCAACATCAACAAAAACTACTTTCAACACCAATGAAAACCCTGCACACACCAAAGTCCCAACATGTACTATTATATATGATGCAAATTACTCCAACAAATTATTATTCATCAATTTAAAGTTAAGAAAAACAGAAAACACATGGTGATGGGTACTGGAGCAGTGAGTCTCGGTGTGCAATGGCTCGAACTCAGAGACCTGTGCCAAGAGTATGCTTCATCCTATATACCTCATCACCATATGCATACAAATTCTTATTTCTCCACCGTGCGCGACGGCGCTCCAGGCATTGCCGGACAGTGCGCCACTCATCGATTGGCTCGGTTTTTAACCTTGTTTGGACCACAGAATTCTTTTGTGCAACAAAATTATGTGGATATAGGGGTGTTTATTCCAAAAGTCATATGTGAAGTTGCAAAAGCTGCAGACTTATCAAAGCTATGTCCTCCAGATGTGTCCCTAAACCCTAAACCCTAAACCCATAATTCGCACATAATTCGCACAAATTTCCTGCACATTCGCACATACTTCACACATACGTCTCTCGCACATTCGCATATTCGCACATTCGTCTCTCGTTCGCACATACTTTATATCTTCGCACATAATTCGCATTTAGAGTCGATTCAGATCGCTGTATGATCCACAAGTGGATATGGGAGGTGTTTATTCCAAAAGTCATATGTGAAGTGGAATCGATTCAACATCCCACATAATTCAACATCCCATATGTGAAGTGGAATCGATTCAACATCCCACATAATCCAAAAACAAAGCTAATGTTCTCATTTTTGCATCCTACATAACCATACAAGATTTCACCATTGGAAACACGGCGATATCTTGGAGATCAACCAAGCAAAATCTTGTGTGGCTACCTCCTTGAACCACTCTGAGATCATTGCTCTACATAAGGCGGTTTGTGAGTGTATATGGCTGAGGTCCATCATTACACATGTTCGAGGAACTAGTGGTTTAAGTTCTACCACTGAAGAGCCTACTTGCATTTATGAAGATAATGCAGCTTGCATCGAACAGACGAAGGTAGGATATATATATCAAATGTGATAATACAAAACACATATTGCCAAAGTTTTTCTATAGTCAGCAACAACAAGCCCTCCTCAAGATTCAAGTGAATCAAGTAAGGTCTGAGGAGAATGCGGCAGACTTGGTTACTAAATCATTGCCCAAAGAGATATTTGAGGGACATGTGAAAAACATAGGAATGAGAAAGCTTTCAAAGCTTTCTTGATTGATGTAAAAATCAGGGGGAGATGTAGACTTCAGGGGGAGTCTAATACACACATGCCATCCTTTAAGGTTAAAGGTGCATTGTGCTCTTTTTCCCTTCGACCAAGTTTTATTTTGTCCCACTGGGTTTTGTTACTTGGCAAAGTTTTTAATGAGGCAACGATCTATGCACAATTTCGTCTTTGACTCGGCACAAGGGAGAGTGTTAAAGGAAATTACCATTAGTGTGCCTTCGTCAAAGTAATGACGATAGTGATATTAGGAAATAAGTTATTATGATCATAATTGCTGTTACCATTTGTAATCGTCACCCTATATAAAGCGATTCTCTAATTAAATGAGTAGACCGATTCAGTTTTCCTATTACAATATATATATATATTAATCCTTTTGTTGATCCATATATACATATATACTTAATTAATTAATTGTTGGTTTTTGTGAAATTGTTGAATTATATATATTAATTATTTGTGATATAAATGTCTTAATTAATTAAATTAATAATTGTTATTATTTTAAGAAAATCATTGTTATATGATTTATAATTAGCGGTGAATGAAAGAATGATTAATTCTTTTATTTACTGATGTACATGCATTTATATTCTTAGAAATTTCGTTCAAGAATCAGCATATGATTCTTTAATTGTCCCATTTTTGGACAGTTTGGGAGCAGAGACTTTGTTTCACAGTTTGTATCGGTCTTTTGTATTCGTTTGCGGTCGTGGGTATATATTTCGACGGGGTCTCCCAATATTGTTCTTCGAGTGCATACTAAGTATATAGATATTCGTGCACTTGAGGAACTGTGGGGAGATGCTGCCGAAATTTTCCCAAGACTGAAAACGAACATAGAAGACTTACAAACTGTGAAATAAAGTCTTGTGCTCCGGAATGAGATTAGGACCCTAACCGGAGGCATAAGGTGGAGAAGAAACATGCATATAAATTGTTTGTTGCTTAATTTGTGATTATTTGTTGTTTATCTTATATATGACAGGTGATGGATATAGACAAGAGTTGGATGCAGTATCCTAGGGGGAGCATTAAATACCAACAAGGAGTACGCAGTTTTTTGGATTTTGTACGTGAACATAGTGGAGAAATGATAGGAGCATAAAATGCGACGTTCTTAACATGTTTTTACCCTCATTTATCCAATGTTTAACCCTTAATATTGTAATATAGAGTCATGTAATAGAGTCATGAGTTTTGGTTGTGTTTAATGTGAGAATGTGCTTAAATTGAAGAATGTGGACAGAAATCTATCAAAAGCTTATTCGAAAAGTCTCTGAGATGTTTTATTGAATCTGTAAAACATAAACTTTACTTTTGATAGATTTTTCTTCTCTCATATGCAGTTGACACATAAAGGATTGAGTATGGCAAGGATTCACTGAAATCAGAGCAAAATAAGATGCAAAGAATCACAAGTTCAAATCGGATGTAAATCCAGAAACTTCAGCAGATTTCAGTGCACGTCACTCAAATTCTCGAATTTATTCCTGACGATTCACAAGGAATGTGAAGGTGAAATTTATACGGATGAAAGCTCTGTGTGTCTAGTTTCACATGCAACTGAAATCGCAGCAAAAGCTTTCTTGAGCAAAACGTTATGCCAATTTGAATGCACAAAGGTCAGTACTGTCGAGAAAGAAAACCTTTTGTCCGATTTTAGAGTTTTTGGTTTTTCTTCACCAAGTTTGTGTCCAAGATCATTATTGAAGAGCTACTGAACATAATGGAGTATTAGAGAGTCATCTTATCAAGAAAAAAATCGGAGAATAAAGAAAAAAATGCTTCCCTAGTACGAACATGAGAAGAAGACGCAAAGGAGAAGTTTTCCCGACCCAACTAGGGAAAGCTACGGCCAGCTCTTGGATAAATTGTCCAACTTGGAAAGAGCCTAGTCCATCAATAATTCCATGAAATTCTTATCCATGAAAAAATTTGGCTGAATTAAAGAAGAAAAGAAAGTTGAATTCGAAATGGAAAAGAAGAATAACTAAGCCGAATTCAACATGGATTTGGCTTACGAATGTGGACTGAATTCCATCCTTTGTGTAAGATTTTTGGCTGAATTAATTCATGGAAAACCTAGAGAGATATTGCTGAATTATTCAGTCATTATCTTGGGAATTTTCGGCAGAAAATAGAAGAAGAAAATCGCAACAAATCGTGATCAAATTCGGCATAATTCCTGTGCACGTCATCCAACTTCCACGGACTCTTCCGGATAGCTCACTTCGAATTAGAAGGCGAATCGTATATGGATGGAAATCTACGGGAGTCTAGTTTCCAACCCAACTGGAATCACCTCAATATCTATTTTCTAGAGAAAGATATTCTATAATCTTCACTCGAAGGTCAAATCTGTCAACAGGATAAGTTTGAGAAAAACTAGGTTTTGTGAACCCTAGTTGCAGCCAACCTTTTGCCTCTATATATTGGATGATTTTTACACAGAAAATCATCTCTTCTCTCTCACTTTTCACTAGCCAAAACTCTGTCCAATTAACACCACAAATCCGTACAGAAAATACATAGCCGAACCATCAATTTTCCATACAATCGCACCATTCCATCACCATCGAGTCCATCTCTTGCCGAAGTCTCTTCAAGGTTCTTCTAAAGTGTGATTCACTCTTCTCTCATGGCTTTATATTTTCTGTATTTTTGTAATACTTTGTCTATGAAGATTATAAGGATTTGTGTTTGCCGAATTGGTTGTAATAATTCTATTTTGGATTTCTGAATTTGCTACTTGGATTTTTGAATGCCGAATTATGTTCTTGAAGTGTTTCAATCTTATGCAGGGTTTATGATATAGTATTAATTGCATGTGTTCTTGATTGTATATTGATTTATTTTCTAAATTCGTATGCACAAAAGTGATGCACTTAAGGGCTGCCTAGGCCATGACTTTTCTTTAGTGATAACTTCATATGCCGAATGTAACATAAGGATAATTATACACGAAGTTGATTTTTTTTGTGTTAATTCTAAGGGCTAGAGTAATTCTGAAAATTTACATGTTGAAGAAAGGTGAGGTGGCGCCATACTTGTTGCATGTTTCCAATTCGACTCATTGTGCTTATGTGTTTCTTGGTTTAATTTCTACACGAAGTGTCTTTAAACTAATTAGCACCATGTTTAGGATTATGCACGAAGCTGGTTCTAAATAATTGAGGAGTTTTGATGATTAGAATAACCACAAAGGCTCTAATTAAATTGGAACTAATACTAATCTTGAGTACTTGCTGATTTTGCTATATTGTTACCTTGTACGAAATTGTTACATGTTAAGTGAGTTTTGTGTGATGTGTATTGTGTGAAAGATGTTGATCATATGTATATATGTAATTTAGGATTTAATTTCGTAAAAATCAGTAGAATATAGAATCAAATTTCAAACCCCCAATATGATTTTGTAATGCTTTATGTGATTGAACGCCCTTGATTTCCCCGGATTGAACGATCCCTCCTTGCTCTATACTAACCATGACACAAGAGGGTAATATTTGTATGAAGTTGTTTTGCAGGTACAATGTGCTTGGATAATAGCTCCATCAATTTTTACACATGTGTCCATGCTTAAATTGTATGAATACTAAGTTGAAGATGATAGACAGAATCTACGATCACCTGAGTAACAGAGGTATTATGCATAATTATACAACATGGAGTAAACACGGTGAAGTAGCGGATTATGAACTTACGGTTGCCGAAATCCAAGCGGGATACCATGACCGGACATCTAGTGGTGCTTTCGAACCTTATGAAGACACTTTTCCTACATTTGTTCCAATACACCAGGAAGAGGCCATTTATGTTTATACCACTGATGCCACAATTCCTCTTGTTGACAGTGGTGATTATGATAAGTATACCACACTCCTTGCTCAAGTGCAGATCTCATTATTCGAGTGTAGCCCTAACACTGTTTTAGGGACCATCATCTCACAGATGTAGTTGAAAGTCAAGAATAGGTGGACAAATAACTCTTTTGATAGTCTGCTAAAGCATTTTAAGGAAACGTACTCTTCATGTTCCTAACTATCAACCTAATAGTTATTACAAGGTACACAAGATATTGGGCGATCTCGGTCTCAGTTATAACAAAATCCATGCCTCCAAGAATAACTGTGTCTTGTTTTACAAAGAGAAATTCGAGCTTGATGAATGTCCCATATGCCACGCGTCGAGGTGGGAGCAAGGCACAGTTAAGGAAAACAGTGTTCCTGTGAGTGCTTCGTCATTTCCCTTTAATTCCTAGATTGAAACGTCTTTATATGTCTTTACACATAGCAAAAGAAATGAGATGGCATGGAGAGAGAAGGACAGATGATGATACTCTCAGACATCCGGCAGATGGCGAGGCGTGGAAGTCTTTTGACAGATCATTCCCAAATTTTGCATCAGATGTTCGAAATGTAAGACTCGGGTTTGCATCAGCTGGATTCAATCCCCATAGAAATATGAGTTTGAGTCATAGTACATGGCATGTTATTCTTGGATGTGTATGAAGAAGAAATTTAGTATGATGTCTTTGTTAATTCCTGGTCTAAGATCTCCAGGAAAGTGTCTAAATGTGTATTTGCAACCTTTGGTCGACGAGCTCTTAGATTTATGGGAAAATGGAGCTCTTACTTTTGACAGACACAGTGGAAGATCATTTGTGATGAGAGCAATGCTAATGTTTACCATAAGTGATTTTCCTGGTTACGGGATGTTGTCGTATCAGACCACTAAATGATACAAAGCTTGTCCCGTTTGCTTGAACGAAGTCCATTCTGTTTGGTGCGCTGGGAAGGTGTGTTACTTGGGTCACTGTAGATGGCTTCCAGCTAACCACTGGTGGCGATTTCATGATCTAGCATTTGATAAAACGATAGGGTTTCGTCCTCAACCCTGTCCGTGGAACGGTGATGAAATTTTGGAGAAGCTGAACTCTTTTGATTTCGGCGTATTGAGCGGTGATACCACAATACCAGTTCTGGAACGCCCTAACGAGTACAGGTGTTTTACACACAAGAGTACATTCTATGCTTTGCCTTACTGACCGAAATTGATTCTTAGGCACACCCTAGATGTCATGCACATAGAAAAGAATGTAAGTGACAGCCTTGTGGTAACAGTTCTTGATATTAAAGGAAAGAGTAAGGACACTGTGAAAGAACATGAGGATCTGCAATTCAAGAGAATACGAGAACACTTGTGGCCAGTGAAGACGGCGTCAGGGATTTTCCTACCTATTGCACCTTACACAGTTAAACCGGCTTTCAAGAAGCAGGTTTTCATATGGTTTAAAGGAGTAAAATATCCTCATGGGTATGCAGGAAATATATTTCGGTGTATTAAATTGGGGCAGAATACGTTTAACGGATTGAAGAGTCATGACTGTCATGTTTTGCTACAACGACTTATTCCAGTGGTTATCCGACCCTATTTGCATCCAGATGTGGTGGAACCTATAATAGCGTTGTGTAGGTTCTTTCAGAAGTTATGCGCTAAAGAGCTAAAGAAGTCAGATGTCCTCATTCTCAAAGAAGACATCATCTACATTTTGTCCAAATTGGAAAGGATTTTCCCCCCTGCTTTTTTTGACAGTATGATTCATTTGATGATCCATCTTCCAGATCAAGCACTGCTTACTGATCTAGTTCATTGCACCTGGATGTATCCCCAAGAAAGGTATTATTTATTATTCGTATTTTCTCATTAACTGTAATATTATCTTATATATATACTTCACTAATAACTGTGTAATTTCAGACAACTGTTTCAATACAAACAGTTATGTAAAAGCAAGAGTAACCCTGAAGGATAGATAGCGGAGTCGTACGTTGCACATGAATGTGTAACATACTGCAACTTATATCTCCATAACAATGACGAAGCAGAATCTTCTACAACGGCCTCTACAGTACCAGAGTTCAAACTTTCAGTCATTTCTAGTGTTGTACGTCCGTTTGGTAATTTACCAAGTTCAGAAATATTGACAGAGGTTGAGTTAATTGAAGCCTATTGGTGCATACTACAACACTGTGACGAAGCTCAATATTTCATGCGTGAGCATTTGAAGCTCATTGAAGGAAATCGTAGAGACCGAAGGCCGAAAGAGACGCACAAAAGAACATTTCCTGATTACTTTCGCAAATGGGTATGTCATAACATTTTTTCTGTTACAATTATTTCAATACTAGTATTCTGGTAAGTTCAATTTAAATAACTTATCACAACGTGGCAGGTGGAAAATCTCTAAAAACAGAAGAGTGATTGGTACTCGCCAGAATTACACCATTTGGCTAGAACGCTGATTTCCCACAGGGTTCGAGCGATGTGTTTTGTCAACGGCGTCAAGTTTATGACACTTTAACGAGATGTAAACCGCAGAACGCAAAATTGTAGGATCATGGTAGATGGTGACGACTTAATATACTATGGAGTGCTACTCTCCGTTGTCGAACTAGTATATGGAAATATGAGCATTGTCTTATTCAAGTGTAGATGGTTCAACACTAATCAAAGTGTTCATGGGAGTACAAATATGGATTACGGTATGTTATCAGTGAATACAGACACAAGTTGGTATGAAAATGAGTCGTTCATTCTTGCCTACATGGCAAAACAAGTGTTTTATCTTGATGATTCTAAGGCCGGTGGATTTTGGAAAGTGGTTAACCCGATGTCACATAGGAATATATGGAGTGTGTCTACAATTGAAGGGGGTGAAGAACATAATGATGAAGATGACGGCGACATTGATGAACCATATTAAGAGCATTCGGCTTCTCAAATCCCTAATGTAGAGGCTATTTGCGACAACAACTGCTTACATTTCGTCACTTCTGATGAATACATTGCAGTCCCAAATGCAGCTACATCTCAAAACAGAGTTGGTGACGACTTCATTAATGACGACGATGATGAGGAATCAGACGCTGATGAGGATTCCAATGATGACTTTACTGAAATAATCGAAGATGCAGATGATACAGACGATGACGATTATGATGGAGAACCATAATGATTTAAATTATGTTTTTTAATTCAATAATTTTTTTTGTGATGTATAATTATTACAAATACATATATATATATATATATATATACACACTTCTAATAAAAATTAAGTTGTTTAATTATTATTATTCAACAAATAATGTACATGCATATTCTATTTCAATCGTATCGATCAACTTTAATTTTCAAATGACAAAGTGTTTTTTGTTTGTATGAATATATATATATATATATATATATATATATATATATATATTAGAAATGACACTGAGTCGACAAATGCAGCTATACGTCTTCGTCACAAAAGTTTTAACAAAAATATTTGGCAGCTTAATTTTCCACCAAAATCTAAAATTCTTATAATACTTAGTCGACGAAACTTATAGTTCGTCGTCTAGGTGATACACTTAGTCGACGAAACTTACAGTTCGTCGTCTAGGTGATATACTTAGTCGTCTAAGTTATACACTTAGTCGACGAATCTTATAGTTCGTCGTCTAGATTACACACTTAGTTTCGTCGTCTAAGTGTATCATCTAGATGATGAAATATAAGTTTCGTCGTCTAAGTATGTAACCTAGACGACGAACTATAAGATTCGTCGACTAAGTGTATCAGATATATCGCGATCTAATCCCTAATTCAATTCTGCAATCTCTAATTGATTGTGAAATTCCTTCCTCCCTCCTCCGACCCAACCACCGTCTCCCACCCTCCGTTGGAGCATTCCCCCGCCTCGGTCCCTGTCCTAGCCTCCCTTCTCCACCCCAACCACCGTCTCCCAGCCTCCGCCTCCGCCTCTGCCTCGTGGCCCCCTCACAGTCGACCTCTCCCTCTGTTCTCTCTCTCAGTCTCCGCCTCAGTCGCTGCCTCGTTCCTGCCCTAGCCTCCACCTCAGTCGCTGCCTCATCCCTACCCTAGCCTCAGCCTCAGTCTCCGTCTCAGTCGCTGCCTCGTCCCTGCCCTAGCCTCCGCCTCAATCTCCGCCTCAGTCGTTGCCTCATCCTTGCCTTAGCCCCCGCCTCAGTCCTCTCTCTCTCAATCTCAGAATCTCTCTCTATCCGCTGGGATAAGGTATGGATTCGATTACCAAATTCATATCTTTTTCCAATAAAAAGGGGAAGCAAGGAAGCACAGTGATTGATAGTCTTGAATGAGATTTGTGATTTGGATGATTTTGCTGAACAATCTTTTAACTAACCTTGCTACCAATTTCGGTTTTAGCTTATACTCTGCTACTTCTCTTTTCTTTACTCTTTTCAATATTAGGATCAAACTATTGGAGGAAGAATTAAAATACAAGAAATACATATGTGAACAAACCTAATATGCGGCAGTTGTATGTAGATTTGTGCAAAAGTGCTAAAAATTAGTTTACAGGTTCTTCTTTTGGGTCCTTTGGACCGACATTTATCTAAAAATAAATAAAATCAGTTATAAGATCTCATACTGATTTAGGACATAAAAAGATGGTGTATATTGGTAATTCAGTATGCATATTCTGTTAATTGAAGAAATCAAATATTACTAGTACGTGACAAGGACTTGCTGCATTCTATTTTCCCACTTTGTTGGTTATCTATGTGTCTGCATATAATTGAAAGCTTGTTTCAATATACAACAAGCAGCTTGAGATTTGTTGATCGCTTGGGGGGGAGTGAATCAAAGAGATCGATCTTTCTGTATTTTACTGGCTCTCTGGTTTTTGCACTGAGGATGGGAGAGAGAAAAGACTATTCGATTTGGGTTCTTGTTTTCTGAATTTGTTTTGTCTTTGGCTTAAGTATCCAAGTATAGCGGGGTTTTAGGCTTTAGTAATAGCTTAATTAGATTATATCCACAAAGACGTTATTGATTATATTTTCATTTAAAAAGTGGTGATCATATTTGTTGCTAGCTCAATCATGTTCGTAATTGATTATATTTCATGCTCAATCATGTTCTTTCTGTAATCCTTTATTGATCCACGATTGTTATTAAATTTTGAAATATCAAGCTGAGGTTATTCATAATGATGTGTACACCCTTTAGTTTTATTATGGCCTATTTGGTATCTTTGCTATTCACTTAGTACTAGCTTTTATTAATTAGTTTTGGTTGAGCTGTGTGTTCTTTGTTATCTTTAAATGCATGAGTTTATATATATATATATATATATATATATATATATATATGATGTTGATTTATGCTGTGTTTGTGATATAAACTCGTGGTTCTTGACAGGAAAAAATGTTGCCGACTCATGGGAAGCTGAAGCGGAAACAGGAGGCATTTGACCATTTTCTGTGGTTAAATGCCTCGGAAGGGAGTTCGTCGCAGCCAACTACAACCACGACTGGGAGTGGATGAACACCGCCTATCCCTCCCCCGTTGCCGATGGAAGATAGTTCAGCCCCTCCATCAACACAAACCGCACCTCAAACCGAACATGATGATGGTGAAGAGATCAGTTGTCGGCGCACGCCTCGTGCTCGGCCTAATGGAGGTAAAGATAACACAACACTTTTAATTAAGTTATTTAGTTACAAATGTGTTATTACTTCCTAATAAAACTGTTATTATTTTGGCAGCACCTCCCCCCAAACACAAACGGGGGTTAGTCAAAGGCTTAAAGACTTATCAGTACTTGGTGCAACACGGACATAAGGTGAATATCATCATGGACAATGACTTCTTGCACGGACCACACACCAGTATACATAACAGTTGGCTGACTCATGATATTGGCCATACTGTTCGGGACACCATTCCCATGACTGCTACCACTTGGTCGGAACTGGAAGAGGATGATAAGCAGAAGCTTATCGATGAACTCAAAGTAAGGAGAAAACAACTTAAATTTTTAAAATTTTATTTTTATATATTTAAGTTAGTTTCTACATTAATTTAATTTTTGCTCTTGTAACAGCTTGTTTATAACCTCCCTTTGGGTGATAAGAACATGGTCAAGTGGGTTGATAAGCGTGCTGCCAATATCTTCACAAAGTTCAAGAGCAAGCTGAACAGGCTTAGGATTCAGCACCCTGACCAAATCCCAAAAGAGTTCAAAAATAGGAAGGAGGAGTGGTCTTGGCTGGTTCAACACTTCCAGAGCGATGAGTTCCAGATATACAATTTCTAATATTAGTATGTGCTTTCAAATGTAAATATTCTTGATATATATATATATATATATATATATATATATATATATTTTAATGTTAATTATTTGTCCAAAATTTAATTAAATGTCTTCAGAGATGATTGGCCGCCTACACAATCAACCGGGGGAAGAAAACGTTGCACCATCGGTCCGGTTCAAAGCCTTTCATCTATGGGGCGCTCGAGTTGAAGGAAAAGGGTGAACCATTGGCGTTGGTGAAGAATTATGAGATGGTGTACCCTCCTGAGCTCCTAGAAACGGCAGAAAATATAGTAAGTTTCCTATTATATTTAAATTCATCATTTGACACTGTTCTTATGTGATTAATGATGTTAATCCACTTCATTTTCAAATGCAGCGAAAGATCAGAGAACAAATCGATAAGGTGATGATTACTGTGAGGCAGGAGCACCCAGACGTTCTGGAAGATCAAATCATTCACTATTTCGACGAGCCAACTCAGGCCAAAGTGCTTGTAAACGCACTAGGACCGCGAAACAGCGGTGAGATTCGGGGGTTAGGAGGAGTAACCTTCGGTGTCAGTTCCCAATCATCTCAAAGCTCGAGTTCCACTAGACGTTGTCGGTCTTCAAATACGGAGCGTATCAGATGACGGAGGAGGCCCGAGAGGTTAGAGACCGTATCACAAGAGCAGAGGAGGACGCCCGAGAGGCTAGAGATCGTATCGCACATGCAGAGGAGGAGACACGACAAGCCAAAGAGGAGGCCCGACAAGCCAATGAACGATCACCCTACTTTAGGAGGAGGCACGAGAAGGTCAAGACCGTCTTAGTCGGCTGAAGCAGCAGTTCGTAGCGTTTGCAAGTCTTCAGTCAAACCAAAAGTAGGTAGCAGGCTCCTAGCCATGCGATATTGTTGGTCTAATTTCTTTATCTCTAGTGTTTTAGTTTTTATGAACAAATTATTAATATTAAGTATTTAATTTGTATGAATAAATTTATTCATATATTAATTATATTCTGTCTCAAAATTATTATTATTTTTTTTAATTAAGCTACTTAGCCGACGAATATTATATTTCGTCACCTAAGTTGAGTACTAAGGCGACGAAAAATAATATTCGTCGGCTAAGTACTTTAATTAAAAGGAAAAAAAATTAATTATTGAATAACTAAGGCGACGATTTCTTAATATTTTTGTCGATTAAATAATCCACTTAATCGACAAAAAAAAATTTCCTCACCTAAGTGCAGCAAAGCCTACGACAATTTTCGTCATCCAAAACTATTTTTTTCGTCACCAATGGACTTAGTCGACTAAATAAATTCGTCGACTGAGAAGTTACTTAGGCGAGGAAACTAACTTAATTCGTCGTCTAAGTAAAGCTTAAGCCGACCAAAATTTTCGTCGTCAGCAACATACTTAAAAGACGAAAAACTTTCATCGCCTAAGTTGTCACTTAGTCAAGGAAACATATATATTTCCGTCGTCTAAGTACTTAGACGACCACTTCAAGACGAGGAAACTTAGGCGAGGAAAGTTTCGTCGTCTATGTGGTTTGGCGACGAAAAAACCTCTTAAGTGACGAAAATGTTTCGTCGGCTAAGATTTTCAGTCTGGTACGTAGTGTTATAACATAATTTTCTTACTTTTGTTCTTCAAGTTGACATCTAGATATACTAATAATATCTTTACGATCCATAAAGTCTTGGTTGTGTATGTTCAATATGTGTCAATTAACTAATTTGGTTGTTTGCTAGTTTTTCACGCGGACTAAAGTTGTGTCATCTGTCATTGATGTTTACATATGATTTTGAAGAGAGATCGATTGTATCATGAAGACGAGGAGAAAAATTAACCTATAAAAAAATATTTTAAAACTTTTTATTTATAAATTTTTTCATTTTTATTGTATTTTTGTAAATTATTCTAACATTTATTTATAAAGAGATGTATAAATGGACATTTGATAACCAAAAAATATTTTAAAAATTACTAATAACTACACTTTTGAGCTCATAATTACCAATACCAAGTTTGTTTTAAAAATTACTACTAGTAAGTTTCTATCTATTTAACTATAACCGAATCTGTTAAATAGTAATTACGAAATTATCTTTTTACTTTTTTTTACAATATTATTAAGGGTCAGTAGCATTACGCGATTTACTACTGACCGTCGGGATGATTAACATTCAAATAGTTTACAACAGTTAGAGAATCCTTAGCAGACTCTATTTTGACTTTTTAGCTTGGAGAGTCTATTTAGTTTTTTTTTATATTAAAATTAGGAGCTCCACCAGACTCCTAAGTGGCTAGCTATTTTAACTCTTAGCTATCTCACTCCTAAATATACACAGCGAGATGAGACTTTTTATAATTTAATACATTCCTTTTAGATGATTCTATATAATATATAACAGCATTTAAGGTAATTTTTTAAAAAATTAATTAATATGTAAGTTCAAAATAGTTAAAATAGAGAAAACTGATACTGACATATTTTTAAATTTGCCAGCCAAAATAATATTTTAGTTATTTTGGTTAAAATTTGACTAAAAAATTACTAGCATTGCTAAACTTACTCTTAGTTGAATACTAGTGATCGTCCTAAATGCGCAATGTTACTGACCCTCAATATGGTTAACATTCAAATAATTTACAACAGTTGGTGGAATATTAGTAATCCTCATAAATACACAATGCTACTGATCCTTAGAAATGCGCAATGCTATTGACCCTAAAAAATGTGAAATGCTACTGACCCTCATCAGTATCATAAAAAAGGTAATTTCGTAATTTATGGATTAACAGATTCTATTAGAATTAGATGGAAACTTACTAGTGATAATTTTAAAAAACAATCTTACTATTAGTAATTATGGGCTAAAAATTATATCTATTGAGAAAAACCTATGGGGTGTGTATTTAGTAATTAGAGGAGTGTATATAAAACTTCTAAAATTATAAATAAAAAAAAATTATTGTTTTTTTATGAAATGATACAAATTTCATTACATACACATCCGTTGTCCTCTGCATATAGTCATAAATCTATTCATTAATTGTTCTTGCTCACTAATTACAATGACCTAGGGCAAGAGGTATCCTAGAAAAGCACACCCATGAATGTAATTAGTCCAACGTACTGACACGAAATAGGATCAGATAGGCCCAATTCAAGACCCCAAGTCTTTCCTTTTTTTCTTAAAGAAAAAGACTCTTAAGTCATAATAATATTGAAGTACAAGAAATTCTTTATCCAAACGATGTGCTTATAAAAGCTGTGAACATAAAGATAAGGGTAAATTCCTCTTATGATACCTTATGTATGCCTAATTGGACACTTTGGTATCTAGAGTTTTAAAGAGGACAATTTGGTACATGAACTTAAGTTTTGTGAGACATTTTGGTATTTATGTTGGCTTTTCTAATAAATTGAGGGTAAAATTGGCATTTGGGTATAATTTAAAAAAAAATATTAAAACATGAGTTTTATGGGTATTTATAAAATTAAAATTTTAAATAAATTTATATTTATAAAATAAAATAAAATTAAAATTAAAATAACACTACTGGATATCACATTGGTACCTATAATTTTTTTTTTATTTCTTCTAAGAGAAAATAAATATGAATGTATTTTTTGGGTTTTGTTGATGATGAAAATAATTAGATTTATGTTTATAAATTATAGTATTCGTAATTTGAACATGTACCAGAATGGTTTTCGTTGATTATATATAGCTTCGCAGATTAATCTAGTGAGTGTTTATATCACCATGATTAATAACACTACTAGCTATCACCTTAGTATTTAGAATTTTTTTATTTCTTCTCAGAGAAAATAAATATAACGTATTTTTTTGGTTCTGTTGATGATGAAAATAATTAGATTTATGTTTAGGAAATCTAGTATTCGTAAGTTGAACATCTACCAGAATATTTTTTGTTGATTATATATAGCTTCGCGGATTAGTTTAGTGAGTGTTCACATCACCATGATTGAATTTCTTAAACATAATATTCACTTATATTTTTATAATGACCCGAAAACACTAATTTAAACCTAAAACACTAATTTGAACTCATAAAACTCCTTATTTTATTTTATTTTTATCAATACTACTTAAGTGTCAATTTTACCCTCAGTTTTATCAGAAAAGTCAACAGAAGTATCAAAATGTCTCACAAAACCTAACTTGAGGTACTAAACTGTCCTCTTTGAAACTCTAGGTACCAAAGTGTCCAATTGGGAATACATGAGATACCATAGGAGGAATTTACCCTAAAGATAATGTTTTAGGAGTTAGGTTAATCAACCTTAAATTGTTAAACATGGTTATTGGCCAACAAAAAGATTTTGTTTCCGATAATATATCTATATATTTTGTTTTTAACAATAAAGATATAATTAACATTGTTTTGAAAGGAAAAAAAAACAACCATTTCATCACAATATTGTATGTGAGTGCTCTATCTTTTAGAGTACTAGAAAGCGAAAGCGGATTCTACGCACAAAGGTACATTTGCACCATTCATGTGCAAATCACGTCTGTTGACGGAAAATGTTTGTTTAATCAATTTGGTCGTAAGTTTTTTTTAAGTTCTTTCATTTATTTCAGAAAAATAAAACCTATATGTGCATACATATTCAAATACATAGAATTCTGGAAATCATGCTTCTTCTTCCTCTCTGAAGCAATTTCAGTTACTTTCACAGAAAAATGACACAAATTTTAGCAAATGATCTTTAGGGTACATCTTTGTGCATTTATATTTTCATTTTTATTTCCACCACGAAAAAGGTTCATGCCATGTTTTATACTGTTTAATGCATATGCTCAGCTCTCTTTAAAGTTTGGTATTGTAGATACTGTCCGCCCTATTATTAGCATATAGTTATTGCATATAAATTAATACGTAAAATGATCATATATTTTTTTTGAATTAATTTCAGTTTACCTACTTGAATTTTAGCTCAATCATCACTTCAGTCCCTATACTTTTGATTTTATCAGCTACACCCCTGTACTTTCCTAAATTAATCAACTGATAGCAATTTTATAATTTCGTCCAAACAATCTATCAATACAAAAAACTTATTGGTACCATTTCCCTACATTAATGCATTGTTACCATATTACGATTATAAACAAGGCTAAACAAATCATATAATCAAGTTGAACAATAGAAAACAAACAAAAACAAATCATATATGGTAAAAGAAATCACCATATATGATTTGTTTAGCCTTGTTTATAATCGTAATATGGTAATGGTGCATCAATGTATGGAAAGTATACAAAAAGTCTTTGGTATTGATAGATCGTTTGGACGGAATTTACAAAATTGGTATCAGTTGATTAATTTAGAAAGTACAGGGGTGTAGCTGATGAAATCAAAAGTATAGGGACTGAAGTGATGATTCAACCAAAGTTCAAGTAGGTAAACTGAAATTAACTCATTTTTTTTTTAAGAATAAAATGATCACAATTAACTACAAAAATTGAAGCGTTCTGATAAGATCTCCCGACACAAATTAGTCTCTGGGTCTAGAAAGTTTTTGAGGATACCGTTGTTTACTCCATCAAAAACAAAATCCATCCAAACAAAGAGTTGAAATTAAAAATTCCTTAATGCACTAATGTGTTAGATTGTTAGTAATTCAGTTGTTATGTAACCTCAATAATTTATGACATTTGTGAATGAATCAATATTCGTTGGAGATATGACAACATTTGGAAACGAATCTCAATTTGACTCCATACTGGAGAATGCCTCATCAAACGCTGAGACTAATATTAATTTTGGTGAATCTTGTCAAAATACTATTCCTCCTCAGCTAACATTTATAAATTAGGCTCTTAAACTAAAATGCATAAAATAGGATTTAACTTTAATTAGTGTCAACGAGATCATCAGCTAACATTTATAAATTAGGCTCTTAAACTTAAATGCATAAAATATGATTTAACTTTAATTAGTGTTAACGAGATCATTGGGTTCTCACACAAATGGCGTTACCAAATTGACCACTTACAGTGGGTTTCTATCTTATTTGATTAAATGTTGTCATATCTCAAATGATATAAAAAATTTAAAAAATCAATCAATCTCCATATCATAGATGGCTCTTAAATTGTTTTAATTTTGCTGCAATGATTTCATTGATTTGCAGCCTTTTAATATGCATCAGTCTAAACTAAAAAGCATAGGATCCTCTTTAATCAAGAGAACAAACAAGAAATTAACAGATAAAGTTGTGATCAATGACCTCCATCAAAAGAGAATCATGTCTGCTTCTTTTACATTTCGCCAAAAATTTACCATATCTGCAGCTATATATAAAGTTACAAAAAGAAAAAACGAACCCAAAAAACCAGAAGCTAAAGCAAGCACTGCCTGCATCTCCTCTTTGTGAAACAAGAGTGGCAACCTCGGATTCTAAGAAAGTTGGGCAATAACAAATCCACTTTTGTAAACAAACCAAAAGCCTTAAGTCAGTGTGTGATTGGATTTCATTTGAAAAAGAAGCTCTCTAATCACTTTAACATATTCTATGAGAGAAGAGATAGAGAGTACATCAATCCATATGCTACATATATAAATATGCACTAATCACTCTTGAGGCCTATCATAATGTATAATTTTGTTTCCTCATTCCAATGTCCCTCCTTTCTCTCTTTCTCCAATTATCTTTGTCACACCCACACGTACCACTATATTCTTCCATTTTTTTTTACTGTTTAGATGTCAAGTAAAATACAAAAATCCATACATTAGTTAATTTGATATATCACACAAAGGGACCTCGTGATCTCTATCTGACTATCTCTAACAAGATCACATATAATAATAGTACTCACACGTATCATTATTTTAGTTAATTTATCTTTGGATATACACAAAATGATTCACGGATAATTAATTTCAAACTTACCTCCAAATTTTTTTTGATACATGCTTACCTCCTAATTGGTTTAGATTTAGGTTGGTATAGTTTTATTTTTAAAAAAAAAAATCAACTTCGAAGTAATTTTAAATTCTATTGTGTTTGGTAAATTAAATAAAAATAGTTTTTTTTTATTTTTTCAAAATTACAAGTAATTGGCAGCAAATTTTAGAAGTATATTCATGGTTACTTTTAGAATCTACTATCATAGAAAGCACAACAACAAAAAAAATTATAAGATATGACAATAATTTTTAAAAGTAAATATCAAACACGAAAAAATGAAACTGTTTTAATTCACAGCACAAAAACAAAAAATTTTCTTTAAACGTCACAACAATACCAAACTAGCCCTTAAAGAACTTTGACATGTTTTCCTTTTTTTTTTTGTTCTTTTTTTTTTTTTACCGCCCGTGCAGGCAAAATAGGTTAGTCAAATTGTGAGAAAGGGTAGAAGGTTATGTTAAAATTAGATTTGGTGAACAATTCGTGCCCTTCCAAATGGGTAAGAGAAGTAGTTAAACGCAAACCTGAAATTCTTAGCGTATCAGTTCTATAACAAAGAAGAATGATATCGAACTCAAGACCTCTCAAATTGTACCCACTACAAGAAAAAAACCCTTTTAGTGACAAACTTGTTTTGTCTCTAATTCTACCCATTTTGTCACTCATTAAAATGAGTGACAAAATAATTTTGTCTCCAAGTTTGTCGCCTATAGTGCGTGACAAAATCAAAATTATGTCACCCAAAAATACAGGAGACAACATATTTTTTGTCTCCTATATACCTATATTTTGTCACAAAAATGTTATATTCGACGGGATGTTGAAAAAAAAAAAAAGCGGGATGATTATATATTAGTGACAAACTGTTAGGAATGAGTGACAAAATAGATTTGTCATGAAAATTTTGAATAATTTAAAATTAAATAATATTTTACCAAAGTATATAAAAAAAATTCCAATTTTTTATACGGTTATGATTAGAGACAAATGTTATTTTGTCACTAATTTTGGGTCAATTTATATAGTTACTAATTTTAATTAATTTGATTTAATTAAATTATTAACATTGATTTAAATAAAATAGCATATAAATTCTTTAAAATAGTTAAATGCTATGAATAACTTAAAAGACTGCAAACCTAATAAGTCACAGTACTAGCAAGTTTAATGTACGAAATTGAAATTAGAATAAAAAACTGAAGTTCCAATCACACATACAGTACTAGCAACAGTAGCCTATTTAATGTACGAAATTGAAATTGAAATGGGAATAAAAAAAACTAAAGTTCAAACCACTAGTCTGCACCCTTCATTTTCATCCATTTCACCTGCGCACATATTAACACCATCATGCTCATTATCATAAACTTCATCATCGTCATCATTAGTAGAATCATGAATTGTATAGCCTTCTACAGTGGCAAGTTGAGCTTCAATGTGCTTGATATGCCTCATAAGCTTTTTTACTCTGGTTGTCAGCTTAACCACATTTTGTTCGGTCACAGAGGCACTAGATTGACCTCTTTCAAAAGAAGAGGCGCGTTCTTTTCGTGGACCATAACCCAGACCTTTAATGCCTCTGCCCTTTGCAACTCCAATGCCCTTCTCCAAGATCTCTAGCTGCATTGAAATTGGAACTTCTACCTCATCAATTGAGGCTGCCCCAAGAGCTTCAACTAAATCCTCTTTTATTCAATTTTACTAACATTTGCCTCTACATAATTGATGAATGAAGAAGTCATTGGTTAAAAAGTGAAAAGAATAAACACGCAACTAAAAATATTTATAACAAAATCTAACCCCTTTTTGTTCAGCTACTTCATTGATCCATTGGCCATTATGGTGTTGATGCATAGTGCTCCAATTCTCGACAAAAGTCACCTTTTTACCTTTCTGCTTGTGCTCAAAATAAACATTCATATCAATCACACAAATTTATGCCACTAGGAATTAAAACCACGAGTAGATTTACTGATATACTTAACAACAGATTGCAAGAAGGGAACATAACATAATAAAGACGATATAATTAATCACCTTTGTTGCAGCTTCCATATGTTTTTGATATGGTCTTGAACCTCCACAGTGATTAAATTTTTTTTTTATTTCGATTTGCAACATTAGCTTGACTTTGTTTCTGCAGTAACAAGAGTGTAAAATATACAATTAACACACTAAGAACTTTGAACAGTATGAAGGAATATGAATATACATACCACATAGTCTTCATTTGTGAACAACTCATCACATAACCACTCCCATTCATCTATTGTTCTTTCACCAAAGAGTTTCTCACATGGTGGGTTTGCTCGAGCATATTCAAGATCATGGCCATGTTTTTTAAAGTGTCCATGCAACTTGCTTCTCCAAGATCCAAATGCCTTGGCCATCTTCTTCTCAACAAATATCCTCAATTCCGGGTCGGTCTCATCAAAGTCGAAATTGGTCTACAATTAAAGTGAAAAGAGGTCAATAGTTAGACATAAACAAAACGAAAAGTTGATATAATATAACATACCGTCAAAGCCTCTATGATGTTTTACTTGTGATCCTTAGTGACATCTTTTTTCCACCGTTTTATTTTCAGTGGAGCTAGTTTCCGTGTGAATGACCCAATCTCATTAACAAACATAGCATTGGCTTCAACGGTCTCAGGGAGGTTTTGATCCTTGTCCATCTTGATTGGAAATCTATGTTTGGTAGAGCTGACAATAGCAGTAGCTTTCAAACCTACTATAATGTCACGGTTCTTCTTCACAGGTTGTGGATCTAAAGAAGGGTCTGAATTCACGTCTGGAGTACAGTGCTCATCATCCATTTGAATTTGAACTCTCTTCCTTTTTGCATTGATCACAGCAGAAGTTCCCAATTCCTTTGGAATTTCCTCATCGTCCATTTGCATTTGATTTTTCTTCTTTGTGCAATTGGATGCAGCAGGAATTCCTTGCCGTAGCATATTGCCATAAGTCTTCGTCATATGTCCAAGAGAGACAAACTTGGGCATAGAACGACCAACTCCACCTGTAATAAACAATGCAGCTAGTTTATAAAAGTTTGTGATGATTCCTAATCTAAATATAAAGTTTATGACAATTCAAAGTAAATGAAAAATTAGTCACTGCACTAAAAAATTCTTGAGAGCTTTGAATGAAATGCCCAAATCTGTAATAATTATCCTGAGAGCTTTTATTCCATCATACTCCACATAGAAAGAAGTAACACATTAGTAAAGTACTATGCAAAATATAGAGATAATTTTACCTGTTGGCTTAAAGGTGTTACTTGAGGAACCTGCAAAAGACGATCAAAAGTAAATGAAAAATCGGTCACTGCTGTCTGAAAAGTAAGAAGACCATGTTTCAAAGTGATCCCTTACCCATAAACTGGTTCTCTCTGAATGCAGTGAGCAATGATTGTTGTACGGATGGCTGAGGATGAGGGCATGATAGAGGACGTATTGGTGGCTAGTACGCACGCTTATTATTTTCATTGGTCTTTTTCAGTGTTGCTTTAAACATCCTGAACATAAACACGCAAGAAGAGAACTTGTGATCAACCCAAAATACAGAAGAGAACATGTCAAATATGAATAATAGATACTTATATAGATATAAATACATTCACATATAGACAGAGTCGCATAAAATTAATTAATAGGATGACTGTGGTTTAGAGCATACCTAGACACTCTTTGTGTATTACCAAAGGTATTTTTGGATTGAAGTGAGCTCAGCAAAACCTGAAAACAAATAAGCATGAAACCAAAAAAAAAAAAATTGAAATTTAGAACTCAACAAGCTTTTTTTTCTTTAGAATGTAGAATTCGGCTAGCTAACAAAAGCAAGAACAAGAAGAAGGAAAAATCAGCTGTAGTAGAATAGTTTGTACACTCCTTACCCACAACAAAACAACATCCACATACACATAGCAGAAAGATAAAAAAACACAGATGACATATAAAGAAACCCAAAACCCTTCAAGTCCATCAAAACAATACCCCAAAATCCAAAATGTGATTAAAAAAAATAATTTAAGTACCAAGAACACAACTTTATAGCCAAATTCTGTTCAAAATCAACTCCCAACAATCAAGTATTCAACTTTAACAAAAACCCACAAAACATGATCTCTAAAAAGTCCAAAAGAACTCAACTTTGAGCTCAGTGTGTGTATCTGAACAAACCCAGAAGAGAGTGACCTTCAAGTTCAATGAGTAGAAAGCAAATACAAAACCCATAATCCAAGTACAAGAACTGAATTGATCAGAGTAGAAGAGACAACTAAAAAACTCTGAATAAGTTAACCGTATAAGCACATGTGAGTGCGAGTGTGAGAGTGAAGGCCTATACAGGTGTGTGTGTGTGTGTGTGTGTGTGTGTGTGTGTGTGTGTATAGAAGCTAAAGTACCAGATAGCAACTTATCTCCGAGGTCATCTCGTGAAAGCTCAGTTGTAGTAGAATAGACAATAACATGATAAAGAAACCTAAGGAGGTAACAACAACAACCCTAAATCTCAGAATAAATCTTAATTTCCCTAGTCCCCCTTCTTCTCCAAGCCCAAATAAATATACCCTTACACATCAATGTGAGCCTGACAAACAGTAATCCAAATTCTAGCATGTACCAATTACATACAAGCAAAAGACAAGAATAATTTAGATTGAGAGTAGGGGAAACTGGCACAGCAATATGAGGGGCAGGGAGCTCTGTTTAGCCAGCAAGCATAGGAAAGAAATCCCCCTGAGAATTTGTGGGCTGAGTCTGAAATAAATCCGAAGCATAAACTACAACTTTACCTTATCGATTAACGAACGAAAGCGGTTTGGGAGAAGTGATGGCGGTTGGTTGCAGGTGGAGTTTTTGTTTGAGTTCGTGTTGCAATAGGAGTTTAGGATATATCCCCACCGAAAAAATATAGGGTAAATATAATTTGGCGGATCGGAGAAGGAAACCAACTGTTGTTTCATATAAATATTTTGACATAATTATGTTAATGTAAACCAACTGTCCTTAGTGAGTTAAACAAATACATACAATTAACTATTTTGATAGAGTCCCAAACGTTACCGATAATATATAAATCTTCTACCATTGTTATACTTCAATATGTGATCACATCATAAGGTCAGTTTTTCCAAATTTCATTTACTCGATATAGTTGGTTTCGAAAGAAATACATTTACATACAACTCAGTAAACAAATTCGATCTACCTCAATAAAAGGCACGTTATACTTGAAAAAGACTAAGATTTACAAATTCGAAATTTAACAGTTCTATGTGATCATGTTTATGCCATATCTCATAAGTCTCTAACATACCATCTTTGGCTAAATGCGTTCGGATAGTAGGTACAATCTGGCCTTTTTTATTTTGACACTTAATGCAGGGACAAGGTGTCTAGTTTTGAAAATCCACATGTTTTGCAGCAACTTCAAGGAATGATTCAACCTCATCTATATATTCTTGTTTGTACCTAAGATGTCTATTACGAATCCACTGCCTATACATTTAAACCCTGTTGCAAGCACTAGACAACCTTAAGATAAGCAATAGACAATCCAAGGTCATCACATCAACTTATATAGCAGCAAAGAATAATAACAATATATATGTGTGTACTTGCTAATCCTTATTCGATCAACAAATATGCAATTTCATTAACACTATATATCCATAAACAAACCAATATTTTTTTTTCTTTTTTCCTTATCTCTTGAACCCATCAAGTTCTTATTTTATTATTAGTCAATGCTTCACCAAATCACCAAACATCAACTATAATATGCATAACCTCATTATAAAAACAAAAAATTTTAAAAACACATAATTTACATAACCAATAGAATTAAGAAGGGCTAACGAGAACATGATAACAATTCTTATGTTTCAGTGATTATATATGAAACAGTGTGTTTCAGCGATTATCACTACCAGAAAAAAGGTTTTTCCCGACGAAAAAAAAAAAAGCGGCCGACGACTAAAAATTTTCGTCGGTAATTCTATAGAATGGCCGACTATTTTATTTTTCGTAGGTGGAAAAACAAAATCGTCGGCCATAGTGTAACCATAGCCGACGATACTGTTTTTTCGTTTGTATAAACAAAAATCGTCGGCTATATTCATATTTCAGTCGACGATTTTGGATTTTCGTCGGCCTTTCTCTGAAACATTAGCCGACGAAAACTTTTGAAATTTTGGCCGACGAAATTGACATTTTCGTCGGCTATAAGTCTATATATTTTCAGATCTAGACAGCAGCTGCTCATTTAAAAAAAAACGAAAAAAAACGGGAGAAAGAGTGAAAAATCTGTGGGTATTGTTGAAATCCGTCCTCTCTTACATTGTGGAGCTTTATATAGGTACGTATATGTGTATATATGTTGATTTTGAGTTTTAGTTGAGTTGATTTTGAGTTTTAGTGATTTTGAGTTATTAAGTGATTTTTTGTTTTGTTGTTGTTTTAGTGTTAGAATGTATGTATATATGTTGATTTTGAGTTGTAGTTGACTTGATTTTAAGTTAGAGTTTAATTTTGTGTTTTAATTTGATGTTATTTTAATTAGTGTTAAATATATATATATATATATATATGTGTGTGTGTGTGTGTGTGTGTGTGTGTGTGTGTGGAGTTTAATTATATATATATATATATATATATATATATGTTAATTAATGGTTGTTGATAGTGTAATTAACTTAAATAATGGTTGATATATAGTGTAACTTAAATAATGGTTGTTAATGGTATATATATATATATGAGTTGATGTTGATAATAATATATATTGTAATGTAATTAATTATTAAGGATTTTTATATATATATATATATATATATATGTATGTGTTAATTAATTTCTTATTAATTAAAGTTATATATATATATATATTATTTTCAGGCTATATATGGATCCGGATAAGAGTTGGATTTCGCTTCCAAGGCATGACCGACGATACACTACAGGAGTTGTGAATTTTTTGCAGTTTGTCGAGGAAAATACAAATGGGAATGAATACCATTATTGCCCGTGCAATAAATGTAGGTGTCGCAGTGATATGTGTCGATTTCCGATTAGGACAGTATGGGAGCACCTAAAGAGTAAAGGGTTTTGGCCGAAGTACACACGTTGGATATATCACGGTGAGCCATCATTAGATGGATCGCATGATCATGAGCAGTTTTTTGAGGCGGGCAGTAGTAGTACATCCAACGATCCAACAATTGGAGAGCTTAAGATATTGTGGGACGTTGGTCATCCCACTTTTGACAAGTACAATGAGGAGACGTTCCAGATGCATGTCATGGTTATTGGTACCATTAGTGATTTTCCTGCTTATGGGATGTTGTCGGGCAGCGTTGTTAGGGGATACAAGGCTTGTCCAGAGTGCCTCAGCGATTATGGGAGCACCCCTCATTGCAACAAGATATGCAGAATGGGTCATCGTGTGTTCCTTCCAGCGGATCACCACTGGCGTTACGAGTCTGCTGCATTTGATGGAACCGAACAACACGGTGGTCCTCCCAGAAGATGGACGGGAAGAGAAATTTTAGCAGTGCTTAATGAGTAAGATTTTGGGCCCCTCAGCAATCATTCCGATATTGTAGCGGAAATACCTGAAAGACCTGAGGAGTACAAATTCTGGACACATAAGAGCATATTGTGGGAACTCCCGTACTGGTGTGAGTTGCTGATCCGTCACTTCCTAGACGTTATGCACATAGAAAAAAATGTTTCTGAAAGTGTGGTGGACACAACGCTGAACTTGGAGGGGAAGACGAAAGACGGTCCTAAGGCTCGCACTGATCTGCAAAACATGAATATCAGAAAACAACTATGGTTGAAACAAGGGAAGAGAAAAATGCCTCAAGCTCCTTACACCGTCAAGCCTGAGCATAAATCAGAAATTTTCCATTGGATAAGTCGGGCCAAGTATCCTTCAGGCTTTGCTGGAAATATAGCCAAGTGTGTGAACAGACAATTCAACAATCTTTACGGGTTGAAAAGTCATGACAATCATATCCTGCTACAACGTCTCTTCCCTGTTTTCATTCGACCGTTCCTTCCCCGTCACGTTGTGGAGCCGTTAGTAGCGTTGGCAAGATTTTTCTAGAAGGTATGCACACGGGAAGTGAGAAAATCTGACCTTCGGGAAATGCAACAAGACATCGTTCATATCATGTGTAAATTTGAGATGATATTTCCTCCAAATTTTTTCAACAACATGCCTCACCTCATGATCCATCTTCCTCGGCAGTTATTGTTTACCGGTCCTGTGCACTTCACTTGGATGTATCCGATGGAAAGGTACGTAATTTACACCTTATGTTAATTTCCTCATCAATATATGTGATTTAGTATTAATGTATTATCATAACACTTTAAAAACTAGATTTATAGGCAACTTGGACAATACGGTGATTTTGTCCAAAACAGATCCGCACCTGAAGGATGTATAGCTGAAGCATATATTGCGCACGAGTGCGTCACCTACATGAAGCTATATTTAGGAGCGTTACAGGAAAGCATACCGGAAGATGTACCTTCACAGTTCAATCTTTACATACTTTCCGACGATGTTGTACTCGATGGAAAAATGCCAGTTTCCTACAAGTTGAAAGATTATGAGGTAGCCATTGCACATTGGTGGGTACTAATTAACTGTTTAGAAGTTCAGTTTTGGAAGAACATGCATCTAAACTGTGAACAAGTAGGAGGTGATCTCGATTACCACAACCGGACATTCGCAGAGTATTTCGGCCGCTGGGTACGTAACTTTAACATTATTCTATACGTATTTATATATTATTGTGTATAATTATTCTTATTTATAGTTGATTCTGATGGTTGCAGATGGACCTTATTAAAAATGATAATCACCCAAACTGGTCGCACGAACTCAGACTTCTAGCGATGAAGCCGGTCTATTCAAAAGTTTATGGGACGTGCAAGGTGAATGGTGTGTTATTTCGATGTGAAGAGAGAGACCTCAGACTGAAAACACAAAATTCAGGGGTTTTGGCACATGGTGGGGATGGTGGAGTTGACTATTACGGTGTTCTCCATTCAGTTGTGGAACTGCATTACGGGGAAGGCATGAAAGTGCACCTTTTCAAGTGTAGATGGTTTGACACACGGCTGCAGAGCATGAAAACCGATCAATACGACATAACTTCTGTGAACACTAGTACATCATGGTATGAGGATGATCCGTTCGTTTTAGCCACATGGGTGAAACAAGTGTTTTATCTTGATGATCTCGCCAAGGGTGACCCGTGGAAAGTAGTCAACACTATCCACCATCGCAACATTTACCGGGCGTCTACACTTGGAGTTGCTGAAGAGAACGAGGAAGGTGGCACCACGTATCAAGAGCCCAACTCAAACGGTATTCCTGACTCCTCTTTTATTTGCCTAGACACGCCGGTGCGAATTCGACGTCAAGAGCCACTGCTTGTTGATGTTGATCCAAATGAAGAAACTAACGAGGACTCTAGTGGTGAGGAAAGACATAGATTACCCCTATCGAGCAATTCAGAAACCGAAGAAGACTCATCCGATGATTCTGATTACAATCCGCCGGATTAAGTAATTTAGATGATGTAATCCTTTCATTTGTAATCCACTAATTTCTAATGAATGGGCGTGGGAATGAGCCTCCCAGCTAGGCTGGGTTCCAAACTCCTTAAAAAAAAAATTTGAAATATGTTGACTGCTGTGTTTCTGTTTTCTTGATGTTCAATTTTGGTTATATATGAACAGAAAATAGGAATACGAGAGGTGTAAACCTACTGATTTTTTTTACCTTTTTCATATAATTAATGGCCGACAAAAAACACGTTATTTCGTCGGCTATACTCATAATAGCCGACGAAAAATTCATTATTTCGTCGGCTATAACTATATTGGAAAATACATATTTTATTTTAGACAGAAAACGACAAAAGAATAGCCGACGACTACGAGTCTATCGTCGGCTATGATTTAAAAACAAAAAACCAAAAAAGACCATATTCTATTTTCTATCACTAACGATAAACCATTGCTTCATCCTTCAAATGCAAAAATGTTGTGAAATAAGATATGACCGAAATAATGAAATACATTCAGGGGTAGAAAAATGACAAGATTCCGATAAAATCTGTGTGCCGAATGCAACATTTAACTTTTGTCATTTGAGTCATCCATTTTTTCATTTGAGTCAGAGGGTTTCCAGTCCTTCGAGACAGAGTACAGTTTTCGGTGCAGATAAACAGCACTGCCAACTGAACTTTGCTTCAACTCCCTTGCCAACTGTTTTTTTTTTTCAGATGTATAGCCGACGAAATAATGAAATTCATTATTTCGTCGCCCATAAATATTAAAAAATACATATTTTATTTTAGACCTAAAACGACAAAAGAATAGCCGACGAGTACGGGTCTCTCGTCGGCTATGATTTAAAAAAAAAAAACAAAAAATGACCATATTCCATTTTCTACCACTAACGATAAACCATTGCTTCATCCTTCAAACACAAAAATGTTGTGAAATAAGATATGCCCGAAATAATGAAATACGTCTACAGTTAAAAAATGACAAGATTCTGATAAAATCTGAGTGGCGAAAGATGCGGTCAAAGGTTTTATTCCTTCGTTTCCCTAATGGTAGCGTTACCTTCGGTAAATATTTTGAGGAAAAGTTTTATACGATTAGTTGCATCTCATCGATTTGAAACTATTATCTGTGGAAGGTCAGGCCAAAAAACGTCATTTAGACAGGCCAATTACCATTTCTAAGCGTTTAGAGGTTTGACTCACCTGGTTGACCGTTCCGATCGAGCCTTTAACGTTGTCAGCTAAAGTTGGATTTTTTTCCTAACATGTATTTAATCTTAACGGTGATATCTGACGGTTGGAATAGATTTTATAAACTTTTAGATTAAAAATCAGAATATATGCACTAATGTTCCTTAACTTGTTTACTAAGTGTTTAAGTGAATGTATAGTTTCAAATAGTTACTATACGTAGACTCTTCAAATGCAAAAATGTTGTGAGATAAGATATGACCAAAATAATGAAATACGTCTACGGTTGAAAAATGACAAGATTCCGATAAACTCTGTGTGCCGAATGTTGCGGTTAACTGTTTTTTACTTTCGTTTTCCTATGGGTAGACTGACGTTCGTTAAATCGATTTTGGAAAATTTTTATACGACTAGTTGCGTTTCATCGATTTGAAACTATTATCTGTTGAAGATCAGGCAAAAAAACGTCATTTAGACAGGCCAATTACCATTTCTAAGCGTTTAGAGGTTTGACTCACCCGGTTGACTGTCCCGATCGAGCCTTTAACGTTGTCAGATGTAGTTGGATTTTTTTTTCATACGTGTATTTAATCTTAACGGTGATATCTGACGGTTGGAATAGATTTTCTAAACTTTTTTATTCAAAATCAGAACATATGCACTAATGTTCCTTAACTTGTTTACTAAGTGTTTAAGTGAATGTATAGTTTCAAATAGTTACTATACGTAGACTCTTCAAATGTAAAAATGTTGTGAAATAAGATATGACCGAAATAATGAAATACGTCTACGGTTGAAAAATGACAAGATTCCGATAAACTCTGTGTGCCGAATGTTGCGGTTAACTGTTTTTTACTTTCGTTTTCCTATAGGTAGCCTGACGTTCGTTACATCAATTTTGTAAAATTTTTATACGATTAGTTGCGTCTCATTGATTTGAAACTATTATCTATTGAAGGTGAGGCCAGAAACCGTCGTTTAACTAGACTAATTTCCGTTTTTAAGCGTTTAGAGGTTTGACTTAGTGGTTTGACCAATAGTTTAGCCGACGAAAATTATATTTCGTCGGCTAAACTCTTGCGATCCGCGCATTTTCATTGTCCGCCGTTGGATGGCTCAGATCCAACGGCTGTTGATTTTCCAAAGTATAGCCGACGAAATGTTTTAAATCGTCGGCTATTCTCTCAGTTTAGCCGACGAAATATAATTTTCGTCGGCTAAACTCTTGCGATCCGCGCTTTTTTATTGTCCGCCGTTGGATGGCTCAGATAAGACGGCTGCTGATCTTCCAAAGTATAGCCGATGATGTTCATAGAATAGCCGACGAAATCTTTTAATTCGTCGGCTATTCTCTCTACTATAAAAGCAGAAAGCCGCAGCAGCCTGACTTTTTCAACCCTAAATCCGCAAAAACTCCTCCTCCGCTCCTCAAATCGGCCGTTCGTCTCCTCCATTCCGATAACGTCGTCGTCCTCCTCCTCCTAGACACGCCGAAATCCGGCCTCCTCCTCCTCCTAGACATCCCGAAATCCGGCCTCCTCCTCCTCCGGCCACCTCCTCCTCCTTCCCCTGCTCCTTCCCCTCCTCCTCCTCCTCCAAAACAGATCCGAAGGTTTTTTGGTTTTTTTTTTTCAATTTATTTTAATTTTATAATTTAGGTATAAAATTTAGATATTTAAGTGTGTGTTAAATTGTTATATATATTGGTTATATGTATAAATTGTTAGATTAATTATATATATAAATTTGTAGATTAATTATATATAAATTGTTATATATTTGTTAATATTGGTTATATGTTAATGTATATTTTAATTGTTATATCTATTGGTTATATGTATAAATTGTTAGATTAATTATATATATAAATTTGTAGATAAATTATATAAATTGTTATATATTTGTTAATATTGGTTATATGTTAATGTATATTTTAATTGTTATATATAAATTGTTAAATTAATTATATATATAAATTGGTAGCCTAATTATATAAATGGTTATATTTATGTTAATATATAAATGGTTATTTGTATGTATATATATGTTAATAATGAAATATAGTTATATTTGTATATAAATGGTTATATTTAGGTTAATGGTTAGTATTATTTAAAATTAGTTAAAATTTAAATATTAATTTGTTAGTATGTTTTAAAATATGTTAGTATTATTGGTTATTATATTAATTAGAATTTGTTATTTAATGTAATATAATTTAATATTAATTAATGTATTAATGCCTCAAGCTCTAGATGGCCGATGCACTCAGACAGTTATTCGGAGGCCGTCGTTCTTCCAGATCTAGGGGTTCTGGAAGTTCTGCCGGTTCCGGAGACTCCGACAGGACCCTTAGCCAGCCTGAGAGGACCACCAGCCAGCCGCGGAGGAGTGTGGATTCATCCCAGCCGCGGAGGAGTGTGAGTTCTCGGCACCAGACCCTTCTCTAGGCGGGGCGGCCGTCGAACAGTTCACTTCCCCCTCTCGGGCCAGATGCTCCGAGGTCCAGTAGGCAGCTATTTCAGGACGAGATAGCTCCAGACGTTCCTCAGGTCCGTATTCCTGAGGTTCATCGGGAGCCGATGACTAGTCCGGCGACGTCTGGTGCTGACTCGACTGAGGGGCCTACTCTCCCAAATCAGCTCTACCTCCCGTACAACATTCCTGCGATACCCGAGGTCGACTTTCGTGGAACGGTCTCGGATAAACTCTGCGAACCGCCGCCGTAACACAACCCCCCATCATGGTGGTTCTAGGCCATTTGCACAATATCAGGAGGAGGCGCTTAGAGATCATCCTGATAGCAACCCGTACGTAGAGACGTTCAAGAAGGCTTATCCACAAGCGACAGAACAGCTCGTAAGTCGTTGATTACGATTTTAAAATTTAAATTATTAATTTTACTTAATTATATATTTGTTAGAATATTAATTATATATTTGTTAGAATATTAATTATTTTTTTTTCCCGTTCAATTAGGAGAGGGTGAACCGGGCCGAAGAAGAAGTGTTGCAGGAAGTAGTTCGGGAGACACAACCGAACATTTCAGAGGCAGATCTGCAAGAAGCCCTGCGCCAGGTCGACCGATCGAATGTCCAAACGGCAGCGAGGATGTTCGACGCAGTCTTCCCAGACCGGTCAAACCAATACTACTGCCGGGGTTTGGGAAGTTCTGGAATAGGGCTCCTGAAGACCACTAAGGGAGGTTAAAAGAAGAGAGGCGGGGACAACCAACAGATGAGGGGGGATATGCAGAGATTGGCAGAAGAAAATGCAAGATTGGCGGCCGAGTTCCAGAGATCACAGGAGCAACACCGCAGAACACAGCAGTATCATTTGGATATGTCCAGTTGGCATGCTGAATGCTAGAGAATTCGGCGACACAACTACGCCGGCCAACAAAACTGGTGGTATGCTATGTTCGCGGTACAACAACAAGGCCTTGAACCCCCGCCCCCGTTTCAGCCGTTAGTTGAACCTCCAATGCCTCAACCTCCCGAGTTCGTTCAGCAGGATGACGAGCATGATGGACAGCAGGATGCTGGGGATGACGTGGTGGACTTTAGTGCTTTAGGTGATGATTAGGGTTATATTTTATGTATATTGGAACAAATTAAATAATAAGTCATTTAGACGTGTTTCTTGTTGGTGTAAATGCATGGATTGTCATTGTGAATTGCAGGTTGCTTGGAATGGTAATTTAGAAATTAATTTAATTTTTTTTTCCCAAAATGTAAGGATAGCCGACGATATTGGCATTATTTCGTTGGCTATAAGTACTATAGCCGACAATTTTTACCAAATTTCGTCGACTATAACCGTTATAGCCGACGAAAATGACATTATTTCGTCGGCTATAACTAATTAATGCCTATTAAAATATTAATATATTCTGACGAAATAACCGACGAAATAGATGAAATAGTCGGTTATATTTCAGAACAAATAGCCGACGAATTTCGTCGGCTATAGTTTACGATATCGTCGGCCATACTCGAAAATATCCGACGAGTTTCGTCGGATATTTTGCCCAGGTTTGGTCGACAAAATGAATTTTCGTCGGTAATATCGTCGGCCATACTCTAAAATAGCCGACGATTTCGTTATTTTCCTTGGCCATTCGTTTTACCGACGCCCTTTCACCGACGAATTATAGCCGACGAAAGTTTCGTCGGCAGAAGGAATAGCCGACGAAAATTTGGCATAGTAGACAAAAAATTTTTCGTCGGCTATTATGTCCGATCTGGTAGTGTATATATGAAACAGTGTGTTTCAGCGATTAACTGGAGCCTGGAGGAGATGAAGATTTGAAGGAAAATATGAGAAAAGATAACATACTTTAAAGAGGAAAAGGATAAATTTCAATATCCAGTTTATAAGAACTTTATAAAACTACTATGTAACACGAGTGTTTCTCCAACATAATGCTTACAGAAAGTAAGATTCGGGCATCAAATGACTAAGACATACAAAAACCACCATTATTTAGGGTTAGAACCTAATAAATTTCAGACATTGAAAATCACCAGATTACTTTCATATCATCTAACTTCAGCAAGGGAATTTGACTTTCAATTATTTGTTTCTTTTACTTCTACTTTGAATAATAAGCATGTGTAAAATTTAGGAAAAGAGATACAGGCTCTCAGTAAACTCATTCAGAACCTCAAAGCAGTAACAATGTCCTCTATCTATAATGTCCTCTGGCTATAATGTCATCTGTTAGACACACACACCCATCTACACCTTTGTGTAGGTGCGATTCTATTAAACTCAACTCAATTCAATTAAATCCAATCAAACACAATTCAATTAAACCTAATTCAATAAAACCCAATGTAGTTAAACTCAATTCATCATATAAGTTCCCAAAATCACGATTATCTTAAAGTTCTTAACTCAATCAAGAAAGAAGACTAAGAGTAGAGAGAAGGAAGAGAAGTGAGAGAGCGTACCTGATGCCAAATTTCAATCCCAATCGACTGGGTTGCCTCCAACTTCGATCAATTGCGAACTGAGAGATGCAGATAGAAAGACTGAAGACAACACAGACGCAGAGAGAGATTGAATACGTCGCCTTAGGATCTGAGACAATTCATAGGTTGGAAGTCTTATTTGATTATTTTGACTGACAGAAAAGAAAAAAAAATTATATATATAATCCATCTTTTATATTTTTCAGAAGAAGCCCTTTTAATTTAATTTTTTATTTTAAGTTTGGAGGTTCAGCATCAAGTTTCTGTCAGTACCGCCAAAACAATTCCCGCCGTATTCTCAGAAAAAAAAAAAAAAAAAATTCCGCTGACAGAATAACGGGGAACTGCCAGATTCCAAAATGTATTAGGAACTAAATTTTATTTTGAGACACAAAAGATTGAGTGACAAAAATATTTTGTCTCCTTTTTTTCTTATTTTGTCACGCAAACATGGCGCAAATATGATCTAATATGACTGATTTTTTAGTGGCGAACTAAATTTTTTTGTCACCCATAAAAGTTATTAGAGACAAAGATAAGGTTGGTCTCCTATAATTTTGTCTCTAAAAGGGTATTCTGTTGTAGTGACCTGCTTGAAGGTAATGAAAGAAAAATGAAAATATACTGAGTTTGTCAAGCAATCGAGTGTTCATCATGATAACCGAAGTGGAAGAGAGAACAAATCGTTCCGTAGTATTGACCATATGGATAATGTACAATCTCACAAAAGAAGAGATCGACTTGAAACAAAGTGAGTAAATTTGAAATGATGAGAAATTTCTTTAGATTCTTTACTAGTGTGAAAAAAAAAAGAGATCACTACTAGAACCTGCACGAGTTGCTTCATTGGATTCTCTGTTCTAATAAGGAAAATTCCGGGCTCAGATCAGACACTCAAACACTCTCATTATATATATATATATATATATATATATATATATAGATAGATATAGATATATAGATATATATCTGACAACATGTATGATCTCACCCAATATTCAATATTGTGCTTTGTTCATATCTTAAAATATAAGAACAATATAAACACCTCTGCACCTACTACAGACCCTTTTCTGTTCTTTTTAGGCAATTATAATACACAGATGCAGAAGCTCAGTAATTAACTGGGCAAAGGTGAAAAGTGAAACAACTTCACTGCGTCGTCATCCATGGTAGCCCAGAATATAACTGCAAGTGTACATGCACAGGTATTCTACTATGGCTAGCCATGGCATCTCTGCTTTATTGCAGTTCAGTACAGGAGAATATATCGGACGGAATTGATGTTTAAGTTGCAGTTGTTCGAGTCTTTTACAGGGTTTGGTTTACATCGATCATTGTACTAGTTTGGAGTGGAACCCCCAACAAAATAATGTAGTTTTACATTAACATCTAGCTTTCTTTCATGCAGTAGTACTGTTCTTTCTCTATGGATTGTCCTAAAATTTTCAATTTTTCGTACGATTAATTTCAGTAGTTAGTGAGATTATATGTCATGTTGAAATAGTCCCACACACATTTCCATGTCCAACATGTCGATCTTTTTGTCATTTTAGTCATCCCCAAGGAGATGAGTGTTCAAAAAGTGTACTTAATTAGTTTTCGTAAATTTATTGTTTCATCACTATACCGTTAGATGCAATTTGAACATTTGCTTTCTTGATACATCATTAATTAGCTTCAATGAGTTAGAACTTAATATGAAGGAAAGCCGGTGCGGCAACCCTTAAGTCTTAATTAAATAAACTATAGAATACACAGGAGATCAAACTTATAGATTTAGTGGTCGAGGATTTGTTTATATATGTAATCAAGTTACATCTATCATTTTCGTTAACATCCTTTTTGATATATACAATTGAAATTAGTTTTCATATATTTCCAAATTTAGAATCTGAAAATCTTACATTATTCACATAAATCATAACCTTACATTATATATTCAACCAAGAGGAAGAGTTTACACACAAGAGAAGCTGATCTCTTCTCTCAAGTTGACTTCAAATTAACAAACCAAAGCTGATGATTGATTGACTTCAAGAGCTAGATAAAAACAACATTGCACTCACCCAAATATTACATTGCACTCACCAAACCCCAAAGGTCAGTCAGTAATACATATTTCAACAGGCTAAGTCTTAATTAGTTGGACAGCCCAAGCTAATTTGATTACTGATTAGTATAAACTATACCCTAGCTAGAAATTCAAAATGCAACTCAGATAATTGGCCAAGGAAAAAAGCAAACCCAATAATTGCTTTCTTCTGCTAAGGCCATCCCCACTCAAAATCTCATCCCACACTATCTTCAGAATACATATATGAAAGAAAAAAGACAAACTAATCTAAACTAAAAGCCTCTAATTGATCATCATACATAAACACCTCTTAACTATGTCTAGCTCTAAAGTTTAAACTGAAATACCGCGATTTGCGTAGTAGAAGAAGAGCTCCAAGTCCGGTGGAGCGAAGAAGGCGATCGGAGATCTCCGGAACAAGCAATTTGAACTCACTCTTTGCTTCTTGGGTGCTGGTGGACATGACACAATCGGAGGTATTCGAAATCTCTGAGCCTTTGGTGTGGAGCAAGGGCTAGAAGTTGCAGAGGCAACAAGAGACTCGAACTCTATGCTTTCGGTCCTCGAAAGGCCGCCGGAGATCAAGGAGGAGGACTTGGAAGGTGAGCTCGGAGGAGGAGGAGGAGGAGGAGGAGGCTTCTTTTGATTAATCTTTTGCTTTGGCTTGACAACTACTGGCTTCTTGAAGATGGTTCTTCTTGCCTTTCTTGCTGTTTTAGGCTTGCTCGCTCTTGTTCTTCCAGACGGATCCATGGATTTAATTATGTTTCGACGGTTTGGAACTTGTGGAAGTGGAAATGGTGGAAGAGGGGAAAGCAAAGAAAGAATTGGGGGTGGAGGAATGGAACTTTACCAAAGAAGAAAAAATAATTTAAACCCATATTGGATGCTTTCTAAAGCGAGTAGCAGATTTGACTGGAAAAGTAAGAAGGAAAAAGCTAAATGATCGAATCAAACAACAAACAAACAACAAACAACACTTTGGAAACAAAGCCCTTTTCAAACTTACATACTACCTCTTCTAAGAAACCCCACTAAATTCTCTCACCATGAGAGAGAGAGAGAGAGAGAGAGAGAGAGAGAGCCAGAAACCCAACAAATTAAGAAGCCTGTAAAACTCACGGCAGCTAGCTTTGCTCGAAGAAATCCAACAAATAACACACTGGATTCAGTGAAAACAGTAAAGGAAGGAGTGGACTGAGATAGAGAACCAATGAAAGGGAGTAAAATCCACTTGAACTTGAAAAGCCCTATATAAACCCTAGAAAAGTGATGAAGAGAAGAGAGGGTGTGAGAGAGTGAGAGAGAGAGGAGAAGAGGCGGGATCTAATTATTATGTGGCTCGTAGGGTTTATAATGATCAAAGGTAATACGGGAAGGCTGACCGCTGCCCGAAGCTATGGCCAGAATTAAGAGTGAGAATATGAGGAGCCCGCTGCCCATAATAAAATACTAAAAGCCTAAAAGTGATTAGGAGATCCTTACAAAATAAATTAAGGAAATTTGGGTGGGAAAATTGACATCATCAAGTGTCAAGGTTAAAAAAAAAAAAAAAAACCACTCTTTTAATTTTCGTTCCTGTTAAAAAAAAAAAACCACGCTTTTCTTTCTACCTTAATTACAGTATAACCAAAAATTAAAACGTGGTTTCTATATCATAATTTTAAAACGTTGGTTCCTTTTGTAATCGTGATTTGCACGAACCGTTCTGTAAGAAAACTTTCATCATTTGTTCTTTTAGTTCTCTGAATGTATACCTCATGATTTTTTTAATAGTTATTTAATTTATTTTTAAATTAAAGAAAATATATTACATCATCTTGTTTAATTTATATATGAGTTCAACCTATATAGTATATATTTATATAAAAAAAAAATTATGTCACAAGCTAGTTCTTTAAATATATAGAATTAAGGTGCAGTAAAATATATACAAATAGATAAGAAAATAAATGTGAATGTAGTAAATTATAATTAAATGTGTATGTACGTAGTAAATTAGAAAATAAAAAAAAATAAAAAAATAACAATACTGTAATTTATTATTTTATAGAATTAAAAAGTTTAGAGAAAATAAATATAGATATAATAGGTGTATGTCTTTAATAATTATTATCCTTAATAGTCATTGTATAAGAGGACATATATGTAATCTAATAATTGAAAATACAAAGAGGTCAAGTGAGCAAATGTGAAGGTTCTAATAGCAACACTCAAATCAAATTATTATCCTACCAAAAAAAAATTCAAATTGTTATCCTGTATTAAAAATCTATTATTATTGATTATTCAATTCTTCTGTTTGTTCTTAAAGGGAATGAATGACAAATTTATTGATTAATCATCACATATAATACTAGAACAGCCTCACTCGGAGGAATAACAGAAAAGAAATCAATATTAAAATCTCCTAATGCCTATTGAGCAAATATATAAGTCGCACATCAACTCGCACCCGATCATATATAATCTGACTCTTATGCGTCTTTTTATATGGGATAAAAAAGTTGACGAAATGGAATAGCTCAAGTGGTAAAGAGCAACATTACCTAAGAAGTAGGTTATTAGGTCCTGGTTCGAGTCACGATAGGGGGTACACTACCATATCCGAATGAATAGCCGACGAAAAAAATTTCGTCGGCTATGTCTATTTTTCGTCGGCTATACCATCTGCCGACGAAATTTTCGTCAGCTATACGTCGTCGGAACAACCCCGTCGGCTATACTAATGGCCGACGAAAAAAACGAATTCGTCGGCTATAGTAGAGTATGGCCGACGACTTTACCAACGAAAATATTTTTCGTCGGCCAAACCTGGGAGAAATTACCGACGAATTTCGTCGGGTATTTTCGAGTATGGCCGACGAAATTCATTAAGAATAGCCGACGAATTCATAAATTTTCGTCGGCTATTGGTTGTTAACAATAGCCGACGATTTTATAAATTTTCGTCGGCTATTTTCTCGAAATATATTAATATTTATTAGGCATTAATTAGTTATAGCCGACGAAATAATGTAATTTTCGTCGGCTATACAACTTATAGCCGACGAAAATTGGTAAAATTGGTATAGTTATTATAGCCGACGAAATAATGCCAAAATCGTCGGCTTTTCTTACATTTGGGAAAAAAAAATTAAATTATTTTCTAAATTACCATTCCAAGCAACCTGCAAATCACAAAAACAGTCCATGCATTTGCACCAACAAGAAACACGTCTAAATATACCCTTTTTATTAAATTCGTTCTAATATACATAAACCCTAAACCCTAATCATCACCTAAACTACTAAAGTCCACCAGGTCATCCCCAGCATCCTGCTCTCCATCAGGCTCGTCATCCTGCTGACCGAACTCGGGAGGTTGAGGGATTGGAGGTTCCGCTAACCGCTGAAACGGGGGCGGGGGTGGAAGGCCTTGTTGTTGTGCCGCGAACATCTCATACCACCAGGCTTGTTGGCCGTTGTAGTTTTGTTGCCGAATTCTGCCGCATTCGGCATGCCAACCGGCCATATCCAAATGATACTGCTGTGTTCTGCGGCGCAGCTCCAAATGATACTGCTGTGTGCTGCGGCGCAGCTCCTGTACTGTCTGGGACGAGGTCGCCAATTCTGCGGCCAATCGCTGCACTTCCCCCCTCATATGTTGGCTCTCCCCGCCTCCCTTCTTTTGACCTCCCTTAGTGGTCTTCAGAAGCCCTAGTCCAGAACTTCCCAAACCCCGGCAGTAGTAGTTGTTTGACCGGTTTGGGAAGGCTGCGTCGAACATCCTCGCTGCCGTTTGGACAGTGGACCGGTCGACATGGCGCATGGCTTCTTCCAGATCTGCCTCCCGAACTACTTGCTGGAACACCTCTTCTTCGGCCTGGTTGACCCTCTCCTAAGTGGACGGGAAAAAAAAATTAATATTATAACAAATATATAATTAAGTAAAATTAATAATTAAAATTTTAAAATTGTAATGAACGACTTACGAGCTGTTCTGTCGCTTGTGGATAAGCGATCTTGAACGTCTCCACGTACGGGTTGTTATCAGGATGATCTCTGAGCGCCTCCTCCTGATATTGTGCAAACGGCCGTGAACCAGCATGATGGGGGGTTGTGTTCCGGCGGCGGTTCTCAGAGTTTATCCGAGAACGTTGCTTCAAACAAATAATAAAATGTTAGAAATTAATTAATCAAAAAATATTAGTGTAATAATTATAAAATAATTAAACTAATAATTAAAATTTTAACAAAATAAACATTTTTACTGAAGTTTAGTATTTACCTGCACTACCAGAAAAGGGGTTATAGCTGACGATATGGGAAAAAACGGCCGACGAAATAGTACCTCGTCGGCTATAACCCGTTATAGCCGACGAACTACTATTTCGTCGGCCACATCGTCGGCTATAATATTATAGCCGACGACTGCCGACAACTCGTCGGCTATAACTATAGCCGACGAAACGTTTTTAGTTATAGCCGACGAGGATGGTATTCGTCGGCTATAAGAGTTATAGCCGACGAAAAGTTTTTGTTATAGCCGGGGTATTCGTCGGCTATAACTCTTATATCAGATCGACCTTCTGCATCAGGGAGCTCATTCGTCGATGAAATCGTCCAAAACGCTCTGAAATCGTCCAAAACCTCGGCCATAAGCTTGAAAGGTACGTATATTGCTGTGTGTGTTGATTTAGTTGGTTATATGCAGAGGTGTATTAATTTAGAGTTTAATTAGAATAAATGTGTGATTAATTTGATATATATATATATATATGTGTTGAGATGAGATTATTAATGGGTTGATATATATGTTGTATTGGTTAGATAGAATTGAAGTTTTGTTGAAGATTAGTGATTGATTAATGTTGATTTATAGGTGATTTTAGATGAATTTGATGAAAAAATGTATATATATTAATTAATTTAATTGTAATTAAAAATATATTGTTGGTATATATAAAAAATACATTGTGTTTAATTAATTAGGGAGATTGACGATGTTTTAATTAATTTAGGGATGCATGTGTATATATATATATATATATATATATGTGTGTGTGTGTAATGATGAATTTTTTAATTAATTAGTACGTACGTAGTACGTGCATATATACATATCTATATATAGCTATATTTATTTCTTGAATTTACAGGATGGACAAGAGTTGGATTACCCTTGGAAGATGGGATCAGGCGTATCATGATGGAGTTAGGAGTTTCCTGGATTTTGTGATGGCTAACTGTGGAGACACTACACTTCATTATTGTCCGTGTAAAAAGTGCAAGTGTGCCACCCCACGTCACCGGTTTTCCATAGAGACAGTGGAGCAACACCTGGCTAGATATGGATTTTGGGTCCTATACACTAATTGGATTTATCACGGTGAACCAGAGTTTGCGGGTCGTCATGATCATGGACAATTTGCCGAGAGAGGGAGTTCCTCCAATGATCCGACAACGAACTGGATCAACGATATGTTTCCTCGTGAGAGCGGTGTCTTTGAGGAAGCACCAGATGTGCAACTCCCACCTCCGGAGATGGAGTGTTTCCCTGATATTGAGCCACTCGAGCCATTACCCCGATCTCCGGTCAACACAAGTGGTATGGAAAAGTACAACAACCTGATCGCATTGCAACAGACTCCGTTGTACCCCGGATGCAGTAAGACTGTCCTTGAATCTGTCATGGGAGTGATGAAGATCAAAACGGAGAACAAAGGCACTGTCAAATCGGTTGATGATTGGCTTCGGCTATGGGGTGGGGCGATGCCCCCCGGACATCGGCTTCCTACCAGTCATCATAAGGTGCGACATATCCTTAAAGATCTCGGCCTTTCCTACATCAAGATTCATGCATGCAGATACGATTGCGTTCTGTTTTACGGGGAAGGACTTGCAGATCTTGAATACTGCCCATTATGCAATACAGAGCGGTATAAGTTCACTCCTAAAGGGAACAAGAAAGCTGTGAAGATACTTCGGTACTTCCCGCTGATTGATAGGCTTGAGCGGTTGTTCATGTGTGCTTTCACGGCCGAAGCTATGAGATGGTGGGCTGAGAGGAATGTGCCTGACGATGACACCCTTAGACATCCCGCCGACGGAGAGGCTTGGAAGAAGAACGTGTTGGAGTTTCCCGAATTTGCATCAGAGGTTCGAAATGTTTGGCTAGGGCTATCATCCGACGGTTTCAACCCTTTTGGCAAGAAAGAGCTTCAGTACAGTGTGTGGCCAGTTATTTTGATTCCGTACAACTTTCCACCGTGGATGTGCATGAAGAAGGAATATAACATGCTCACATTGTTGATTCCAGGCCCAGGTTATCCGGGAAAGTGTCTCGATGTGTATTTGAGACCCGTAATTGAGGAGCTTCGGTACTTGAGTCTGAACGGCCACCTGGTCTACGACCGGTTCAAAAATGAGATGTTCCGGATGCATGCCATGCTTGTTGGCACGATCAGTGACTTTCCTGGGAGGGGTATGTTGTCGGGCAGCGTCACCAGGGGTTACAGGGCTTGTTCAGAGTGCATGACTGTTGATTGCTCCAGTCCTCATTGCAGCAAGATTGTCCAGATGCGTCACCGTCGTTGGCTTCCGCATGACCATCCATTTAGGGACGATGCACAGGCTTTTGATGGGACTGAAGAAAGGGGCTGGGCACCGGAGCAATGGACAGGGGAGGAAATATTGGCAGTGTTGAATGAGTATGACTTTGGTCCGCTTAGCAATCATCCCGATGTGTTGCGCACGATTCCAGAGAGGCCGGATCGGTATAGGTTCTGGTCACACAAGAGCATCTTATGGGAACTTCCTTATTGGGCCAGGTTGGCTACCAGATACTACCTGGATGTCATGCATATAGAGAAGAACGTGGGTGAAGCCGTGGTTGGCACAGTTTTGAATTGGGAGAAGAAAACAAAAGACACCCCCAAGGCACGCGTTGATCTGAGAAATATGGGACTGCGGGACCATTTGTGGTTGAGAGAGGGCAGGAGCAAAATGCCCCAAGCTCCTTACACCGTCACCAGGGACCAGAAACATGAAATCTTTGGATGGCTGAGTAATGTCAGGTAACTTTTTATTAATTAGGCATGTATTCCCTAAAGAATCCATCTGTTGTTGGACGACTATATATGCATGAAATCTAATTGTTGTTAATGGCTATGCAGGTATCCTTATGGCTATGCGGGTAACATAAGCAAGTGTGTTAACTACCGAGACAACAAGATGTACGGATTGAAGAGTCACGACTGCCATGTACTGCTTCAACGCCTCTTCCCTATTTTCATTCGAGCGTACTTGGAGGATGAAGTGGTTGAGCCGTTGGTGGCGTTGTCAAGATTCTTCCAGAAGTTATGCGCTAGAGAAGTTAGAAAATCAGACCTCATGAGAATGCATGAGGAAATCGTTTTTATCTTGTGCAAGTTCGAGAGGATATTTCCCCCAAACTTCTTTGACATCATGCCTCACCTGATGATCCATCTTCCCCAACAATTGTTGCTTACCGGTCCCGTACACTACACTTGGATGTATCCCATCGAAAGGTACATGTTATTCATAAATTTGATTTATACATGTTTTTAAATAAAAGTTGCATGCTCTTAACACGCACTTGTTAACCTTGCAGACAACTTGGAGACTACAAGAAATATGTGCACAATAAATCTGCGCCTGAGGGGTGTATTGCTGAAGCTTACATTGCGCATGAGTGTGTAACGTACGCCAAGTTGTACTTGGGAGCGATGGAGGACCCCCCACAACATCCAAGTCGAGATGACCCCGAGTTCAACCTATCTATCGTCGCCAACTCTGTTGTACCATACGGAAGCTTCAAGAAAAAGGGTGTGGACAAGTTGCCTGACCATGAGGTAGGGATTGCCCACTGGTGGGTTCTAATAAACTGTCCGGAGGTACAATATTGGAAACGTCACCATCTTCACAGCAAGGAAGTTCGCGGTGATGTCGAGTACCACAACACGACGTTTGCAGACTATTTTCCACAATGGGTAAGTGTATAAATATATATATTAGATGGCTTTCTTTTACAGTTCCCTATTCTTTAATCATAAACACACCGAGTGATTTGAGTTATATTTTTCAGCTGATGCAAGTGGCTGCGAGGGGTGGTCATACAAATTACTCAGAGGAATTGAGGCTGTTGTCGATGAAGCCGATATCTTCCACAGTCCGCCCAATGTGTGATGTCAACGGCGTTAAGTATATATGTGAAGCTAGAGACGGGGAACGCAAAACACAGAATTGTGGGGTGATGGTCGATGGTGCAGAGGGGGGCGTGGATTTTTACGGTGTCCTACAGTCAGTTGTTGAACTCATTTATGGGAACCGCATGAAAGTCCACTTGTTCAAGTGTCGATGGTTTGATACTAGGCCGCACCGCACACGGATCGATCAGTACGGCATACTTTCGGTGAATACCGCCACTAGTGTGTATGAAGACGACCCCTTTGTTTTCGCCACAGCGGCCAAAAAGGTCTTTTATCTTGACGATCCTTTGAACAAAGGCACGTGGAAGGTAGTTAACCATGTGTCTCAGCGAGACATATACAGTGCTACCACACTTGGTGTGAGCACAGAGTGTCAAGAAGCGACCGCATACCAAGAGCCGGACGCCGGCGACATTCCGGAATCCTCCACCATCCGCGATAATAATGTGACGCCGGGCAGAGTGGTCCGACTTCCTAGGGGTCAGGTGCCCATGTATGATGTTAATCCGAATCGTCTATATCAGCCCGACGATGACTCAGACGACGAGTACGAGCACCGGTTGCCAGATATTAACTACTATACTACGTCTGACTCAAGTGATGAGGATGATTCTGATTATCATCCTTAGTATACTATTTATGTATGTATTTGTGTACGATGGTGCATGCATGTATGAAAATAATTTTTGTCCTTAATTACCGTTTTTCGAATTTATGGGAAATTGTATTGATTTGTTTGTGCGATATTCAGGAATTTATCAGGTGAAATAGGCAATTTTCAGGCCCTAAATGGCAAATTTTCAGAAAGATCAGCGTTATAGCCGACGAAATGGACCATAATTCGTCGGCTATAATGCCCATACTTTAGCCGAGGACTTGCAATTCGTCGGCTATAATGCCCATACTGTAGCCGACGACTTGCAAGTCGTCGGCTAAAGTATATTGACCGAAACCATACGTAGACCGTTCAAATGCAAAAGTGTCGTGAAATAAGATACGACCGAAATATTGAAATACGACTACGGTTGAAAAATGGGAAGATTCGGACAAAATCTGTGTGCCGAATGTTGCGGTTAGGTGTTTTTTACTTCCGTTTTCCTATGGGTAGCCTGACGGTCGGTAAATATTTGGAGGAAAATTTTTATACGGTTAGTTGCGTCGCATCGATTTGAAACTATTCTCTGTTGAAGGTCAGGCCAAAAAACGTCATCTAGACGGGCCAATTGCCGTTTTAAAGCGTTTAGAGGTTTGACCAAGCAGTTTGACCGATCCGATCGACCCTTTAACGTTGTCAGATCTAGTTGTATTTTTTTTCATACATGTATTTAATCTTAACGGTGATATCTGACGGTTGGAATAGATTTTCAAAACTTTTAGATTCGAAATCGGAACATATGCACTAATGTTCCTTAACTTATTTACTAAGTGTTTAAGTGAATGTATAGTTTCAAATAGTTACCATACGTAGACCGTTCAAATGCAAAAGTGTCGTGAAATAAGATACGACCGAAATATTGAAATACGACTACGGTTGAAAAATGGGAAGATTCGGACAAAATCTGTGTGCCGAATGTTGCGGTTAGGTGTTTTTTACTTCCGTTTTCCTATGGGTAGCCTGACGGTCGGTAAATATTTGGAGGAAAATTTTTATACGGTTAGTTGCGTCGCATCGATTTGAAACTATTCTCTGTTGAAGGTCAGGCCAAAAAACGTCATCTAGACGGGCCAATTGCCGTTTTAAAGCGTTTAGAGGTTTGACCAAAACTTGACCAGGGAATAGCCGACGAAATCCTGAACTTCGTCGGCTAAACTCTTGCGATCCGCGCCGTTTCATTGTCCGCCGTTGGATGGGCGAGATCTGACGGCTGCTGAGAGCGTAAAGTATAGCCGACGAGATTCATATTATAGCCGACGATGTGCATATTATAGCCGACGATAGACTTAACTTCGTCGGCTATAACCGGCCCGCAAAGCCCAACTTCGGCCCGGCCCGGATTTCGGCCCGGCCCGTCAGAGTATAGCCGACGAAATTCGTCGGCTATAACTATAGCCGACGAATTAAAATAACATCGTCGGCTATAGTCCTTCGATTTAAACCGAAACAGAGGGCGCCTCCCTCATTTTCCAGAAACCCTAAATCCCTAAATCCCCACTGCCGCAGCCGCCCGTCCCTCCCCGACGCCGACCGACCACCACCGACGCCGACCGAGCCTCCCCCTCCCTACCCTCCCCCTCCCCGCCCCCTCCCCGTCGTGCCCGACCCCTCCCCGACCCGAAACCCCCTGCCGCCGCCGCCCCGAGCCGCCGCCCCGAGCCGCCGTCCCGAGCCGCCGTAGCCGCCCCTGCCGCCGTAGCCGCCCCTGCCTTGCGTCGCCTCTGCCGCCCCTGCTGCAGCCGCCCAGCCGCAGCCGCCCCTAGCCGATCCGAAACCCCCTGCCGCCGCCGCCCCTGCCGCCGCCGCCGCCGCACCGCACCACCCGTCCTCGTCCAGACTGCACCACCATGTCAGGTAGTCCCGATCGAGCCTCATTTACGGTTTTTATTAATTTTGTCGAATTTTGTGAATTTTAGGGTTTTTGTGAATTTTTTGTGGAATTTAGGGTTTTTTTGAAATTTATGGAATTGTGTGGATTTTTTGTTAATTTTGTTAATTTTGTGGAATTTATATACTAATTTTGTGGATTTTTTGTTAAATTTACGGTTTTTATATACTAATTGTGGAATTTTGTTGAATTTATATACTAGTATACTAATTTATATACTAATTTATATATAATTAGGTATAAATATTTTTTTTCATTTTTATGACGATATATATATATATATTTTTCGGAATATATATATATATATATATATATAATTAGGTATAAATATAGTTATGTATATATATAATTAGGTGTATATATATTTAAAAAAGTTTTTTATTTTTTTGTGAAATTTAAGGAATTTTGTGTTATATTTCGGAATATATATATATAATTAGGTATAAATATATTTAGGTACGTATATATATAATTAGGTATATATACATTGAATGATGTTTTTAATTTTGTTTTGTGGAATTTTTGTGCAATTTATGGAATTTATATACTAATTGTGCAGGAAACCGGCGCTTTGTAGACCGATGGCTTGGCAGACGGACCGAGAGCGACCCCGACGCTCAGGCAGGATCCAGCCGTGGGGGGAGCGGATCCAGCGGTCGTCGGGGCCTAGGCCGGCCTTTGAGTCGACGAGAGGAGACGTTGATGGGATTGACGCCGAGCGATCCACGTGGGGGCTCCTCGTATGAGTCGACGGGAGCGGGCCCTGACTCGAGTGTCGGAGGAGGACGCAGAGCCACCAGACCCCAGTGCACTTCAGCACTGTTCCAGGATCGGCAGCCGACCCCACCGCGCGCCGATCTGGACCCTCCAGAGATGCTCCCTGTCCCCCCACAGCGACAGCGTCCACAGCTACGGGGCCCACCGTCAGGGGGAGCAGGCCCCTCAGGGTCCACGCCCCGTATGTCTCCGCCATCGGGGATGTACATGGTCCAGTTCCTCCCTGCCATCCCTGAGTACGACGCCAGGGGGAGGCAGATTTGGAGGCACGACCGGCCTCACGAGATTCCCTGGGAGGAGGCCTACTTCTACAGTCCTTTCGACTCAGAGGACTGCCGCGGCCTGTGGGCCGTTCGTGAGAGGGACAAGCAGTACAACGACGCAGGTAATTGGTTAGTTTAATTAATTATTTACATTGTTTAATTAATTATTTAATTAGTTAGTTTAAATAATTATTTAACTATGTGTTCATTTTAACAGGCGTCCTCGTCAATAAACCCGCGGGGACGAGACGGACCAGAGGGCCAGCGAACATGTCCACCCTGGAGAGGGAGCTGGCCGGTGGGATCAGAGAGATCCTGCCCGGTCCCGGTGAGGATGGACGCCCGATTGAGCGGAGAGACACCACCACCAAGTACATCAACGCGACGGGCATGCTCGTGCGGGACAGGGTCCCACTGTTGTGGCCCGACTGGGGCTCTGTGCCCGATGAGATCAAGGCGCGAGTGTACAATGCACTGTCGGTGAGTTAAATATGATTTTTATTATAGAAAATAAACAATTATGAATTCAGTCCTTATAACTATATAAAAATATTTTCTAATTAATTTATAATGTTGCAGCAATGGTTTAGAGTCCATCCTACCTTGGACTGGTGGAGAGACGAGCAGCTGAAGAACAGGTTATGTGTTTTGCTTTTTTTTGTATAAATATATTTATTGGCAGTGTACGAATATATATATCTAACAGTTGTGTTCTGTTAATATAGGTACTCCGAGTGGAAGAACGAGCTGTCCACGCACTACAGGACGTACCATGTGGAGCAGCGCTTGGGGCGAGCTGCAACCCCCCACGAGTTCCGGTACAGGGAGTACGAGTGGCTATGGCTGGTAGCCTACTTCGGGAGCGACAGGGTCTCGGTAAGAAAATTTAGCCTGGTAGTATATAACTTTTTAATGTTATTTAATAATTAAATTATGTAGTTACTTAATTCAATTAATTAGTTAGTTAGTTAGTTATTAGTTATTAAATTAAGTCAGTTGGTTAGTTACATAGTTAGTTAGTTCGTTACTAAATTAAATCAAATTAAATTAAATAAAATTAGGTAGTTAGTAAGTTAGTTAGTTACTAAATTAAATTAGTTAGTTAAGTAGTTACTAATTAAATTAGTTAGTTAAGTAGTTACTAATTAAATTAAATTAGTTAGTAACTAAATTAGTTATTAATTTTATTTTGGTTAGTTCCTAATATTTTAATTTAGTTACTAATTTATATTTGCGTTTATATGTTTGTTGTTATAATACAGAAAATCTCGCGGACGAACAGCGACAACCGCAGGAGGAACGAGCACCCCCACCACGGCGGCGCCCGCTCCTGGAGGCAGTGGGCAGAGATGGCGAGGAGGGACCGACCGCTGAGGCCGTTGTCGTGGATTCATGCGCAGATATATCCGGGGCGTCCCGACCAAGTGGTAAGTATTCGTCCATCTTAAATAAAAGTGTTTCATGAAATTAATTTATATATATAATTTTTAATTCGTTTATTATATTTTCTTGTCAATTAGGCGGAAATAGATGCGGAGACCGACACGATCACCTTCGGGATCGCGCGAGACACTCTGGGAGACGGGGCGTCCGACGGGGCGATCGCGGAGTTTGCCTCCACGATCGACACCCTTGAGCCGCGCTTGGCCTCTCAGATCATGCACGCGGCGGTAGGGACGGGGAACAACTACTTCTACCAGAGAGGCCTAGGCGCGGCGGGAGATGAGGTTCTCAAGTTCACGCCGGCCAATCCCAGCACGCAGCGTGCGGCTTCGACGAGAGGAGACTTGCAGACGCAGCTGCAGAGGACTCAGGCGGAGTTGGCGAGGGCGGTGGAGGCGCTCCAGCAGGCGGAGTTGGCGAGGGCTGCGGAGGCTTCGGCGCAGCAGGCCAGAGACGCATCTGTGGCGGAGATGTACCGATGGATGCAGCAGTCTTGGGAGGCCCAGCAGGCTGGACTCCAGCCCCCGCCTCCGCCACAGATGCCCCAGTTCGTCGTCCCCACTCCCCCCCCGCATCGGAGTACGCCAGCCGATCAGGACAGCCATAGCCACCGGAACTCGAACGATCCGGTCGACGACGCTACGCGTTTAGGGGGTGATGATGAGTAGATATATATAGTGGGTTAATTTGTACAGTATGTAGGATATTAGGGATGGATTGATGTGGATATTTGTTGGATATTTGGATGTTTGTTTGTGCATTTTCTGCAGCCCCCGAAGACGAAGAGAAATTGGGCCCGAGTAAAATTTTTTAATTTTTTTAAATATTTAGGGGTTATAGCCGACGATATTGGCATTATTTCGTCGGCTATAACAGTTATAGCCGACGATTTTTACCAAATTTCGTCGGCTATAAGGGCTATAGCCGACGATGTTTACCATATGTCGTCGGCTATACCCTCCCGGCTTCAGGCAAAAAAAAGCCGTTCCTGGTACCGGCGATTGTTATGGCCGACGATAGTGTCGTCGGCTAAAACGGACGTATAGCCGACGATAGTGTCGTCGGCTATACTTCGGGTTAGGGGCAGTTACGTAATTTTTAAAGCCGACGATCTTCTCGTCGGCAATGTTCGAAGTATAGCCGACGACGCTTTTTTCGTCGGCTATACCTGGTGTTTCATAAGCCGACGACTTACCCCGTGTGTCGTCGGCTATACTATAGCCGACGGAGCAATCCCGACGAGATAATAGCCGACGATACTTCGTCGGCTATGACTATAGCCGACGAATTAATGGAAACGGCCGACGAGATGGCGTCGTCGGCTATGACGCCTTTTCTGGTAGTGCTGCATAACTGGGTTGTTGAAGTCTACTGTCTTCAACCAACGCCACTCGTACTCCCGGAACATGAACTCCCTGGGAGTACCCATACGACCAAGGTTGTCGTATTCGTTATAGTGAGAACGCAGCTCGTTCTTCCACTCTTTGAACCTACGAAAAAAACAAAAGTGCATTAGAAATATTATTAATATCATAAAATATTAATAATTATAAGATAATTATAATATCATAAAAACAAACGTACCTCGAGTTCTGCTGGGTGTCCGCCCAATCCCGCCTGTGTTCGGCAATCTCGAAGAATGTCTGAAAAATAATATTTTATTAGTTTTACAATTGTAATAATACCGAAAATTATTAAATATTACGATAAATAAATTAAATTTTTTAAATTACTCACCGACGCGGCGTTGTTCACCTCCCTCTTTATCTCTTCGGGCACATCAGCCCACCGGGTCCACAACATAGGGACTCTGTCCCTAATCAGTGACCCCACGCAACCCGAGTAGTCGCGTTTTTTCTTCCCCTGAACCTCCTGATTAGGAGGTTCGTTGATCTGAATCCTCCCGCTGTGCTCAACAGTTTTCCTGAGCGTGTCAAAACATATGACACCTCTCGTATTCCTCCGTGAACTGCTAGCGGCTGTCCCTATCACAAAAACGACGATTGGTTAATAAAATTAAATATTAGTGCGTTAATTTTAATAAAACATTTAATTAATAAAATCAAATGTTACCTGAAGTGGATGACTCGTCTGTCGACTTTCCTTTTCTCCTCGCTGAAATAAGGTGGTCAGGGTTCTCAAATGGCTGCTGCTAGTATGCCTCCGCAGCACTCACGTACTGAGGCATATCAGGCCATATGGGCACACCCTGATAGTCGACCTCCGGTATCGCCGGAATGTTGTACGGGAGGAAGAGCTGGTTTGGGAGAGTAGGAGCCTCAGTCGAGTCAGCAGCAGACTGAGTCGGACTCGGCATCGGCTCCCGATGAACCTCAGGCATACGAACCTGAGGAACGTCGGCAGCTATCTCCTCGTGAAATAGCTGCCGACTAAACCTCGGAGCCACGGAGGGACCGACATTCGGAAGTGAAGTGCTCGACGGCCGCCCCGCCTGGAGAAGGGTCTGGTGCCGAGAACTCACACTCCGCCGCGGCTGGGCTGCATCCACAGTCCTCTGCGGCTGGGATGAATCTACACTCCTCGACGGCTGGCTAGTGGTCCTCTCAGGCTGGCTAGCGGTCCTTTCGGAGTCTGCGGAACCAGCGGAATTTCTAGAACCTCTAGATCTGCCGCCACGACGGCCTCCGAATAGGTTTCTTAATGCATCGGCCATCTAAAGCCCGAGGCATTAATACATTAATTGATATTAAATTATATTATATTAAATAACAAATTCTAATTAATATAATAACCAATAATACTAACATATTTTAATATAACAATTTATATACTAACATATTAAATTATATTATATTAAATAACAAATTCTAATTAAATATAATTAAGCTATATATATAATTAAGCTAAATTATACAATTAAGTTATCAATTTATATAATTAAAAAACCAATTTATACGTATAAATTATACAATTACACATAAATTATACAATTAAAATAAATTTGAAAACAATTACCAAAATTAACATAAATACCTAAAATTTATCTAAATTATCATAAATACCTAAAATTTACCTAAATTAACATAAATACGTAAATTATACCTAAATTAACATAAATACCTAAATTATACATAAATTAACATAAATACCTAAATTATACCTAAATTAACATAAATACCTAAATTATACCTAAATTAACATAAATACCTAAATTATATCTAAATTAACATTAATTAACATAAATGAAAAAAAAAAAAACTTACTGCCGAAAATGGAAGGGAGGAGGAGGCTGGCCGGATTTGAGGAGGCTGGGCCGGAGGAGGGACACGCCGGAGGAGGGACAGGCCGGATTGGAGGAGGAAGAGGGAGGGCCGGCCGGATTGGAGGAGGAAGAGGGAGGAGGGGGTTGCCGGATTGGAGGAGGAAGAGGGAGGAGGCCGACGAGGCGAGCGCCGGAGGATCGGGTTTAGGGGAGCGGTGAAGGATTTGGAAATATGCAGCAAATGGAGGCTAGGGTTCGGCTGCAACAAACTTTTCTGAGCCATCCAACGGCGGACAATAAGCGGATCGCAAGAGTTTAGCCGACGAAATCAAATATTTCGTCGGCTAAACGTTTGGTCAAACTACGAAGTCAAACCTCTAACCCCTATAAATTAAAACGGAAATTGGCCTGTCTAAATGACGTTTTCTGGCCTTATCTTCAACAGAGAATAGTTTCAAATCGATGAGACGCGACTAATCGTATACAAATTTTCCTCAAAATATTTACCGACCGTCAGGCTACCCATATGAAAACGGGAGTAAAAAACAGTTAACCGCAACATTCGGCACACAGATTTTGTCGGAATCTGCTCAATTTTCAACCGTAGACGTATTTCAATATTTCGGTCATATCTTATTTGACGACATATTTGCATTTGAAGAGTCTACGTATAGTAACTATTTGAAACTATACATTCACTTAAACACTTAGTAAACAAGTTAAGGAACATTAGTGCATATGTTCCGATTTTGAATCTACAAGTTTGAAAAATCTATTCCAACCGTCAGATATCACCGTTAAGATTAAAAACATGTATGAAAAAAATCCAACTACATCTGACAACGTTAAAGGCTCAATCGGGACGGTCAAACTGCAAAGTCAAACTTCTAAACGCTTTAAAACGGAAATTGGCCCGTCTAAATGACGTTTTTTGGCCTGACCTTCAACATAGAATAGTTTCAGATCGATGAGACGCAACTAATCGTATAAAAATTTTCATCAAAATATTTACCGACCGTCAGGCTACCCATAGGAAAAAGGAAGTAAAAAACAGCTAACCGCAACATTCGGCACACAGATTTTGTCAGAATCTGCTCATTTTTCAACCGTAGACGTATTTCAATATTTCGGTCATATCTTATTTCACGACACATTTGCATTTGAAGAGTCTACGTATAGTAACTATTTGAAACTATACATTCACTTAAACACTTAGTAAACAAGTTAAGGAACATTAGTGCATATGTTCCGATTTTGAATCTACAAGTTTGAAAAATCTATTCCAACCGTCAGATATCACCGTTAAGATTAAAAACATGTATGAAAAAAAATCCAACTACATATGACAACGTTAAAGGCTCGATCGGGACGGTAAAACTGCAAAGTCAAACTTCTAAACGCTTTAAAACGGAAATTGGCCCGTCTAAATGACGTTTTTTGGCCTGACCTTCAACATAGAATAGTTTCAGATCGATGAGACGCAACTAATCGTATAAAAATTTTTCTCAAAATATTTACCGACCGTCAGGCTACCCATAGGAAAACGGCAGTTAAAAAACAGTTAACCGCAATATTCGGCACACAGATTTTGTCGGAATCTTCTCATTTTTCAACCGTAGACGTTTTTCAATATTTCGGTCATATCTTATTTCACGACACATTTGCATTTGAAGGATGAAGCAATGGTTTGTCGATAGTGATAGAAAATGGAAGCTGCTCTTTTTTTGTTTTTTTTTTTAATCATAGCCGACGAAATCAAACCTAGTACTCGTCGGCTATTCTTTTGTCGTTTTCGGTCAAAAATAAAATATTTATTTTTAAAAAAACTTATGGCCGACGAAATAATGAATTTTTCGTCGGCCATTGTGAGAATAGCCGACGAAAAATTTAATTTTTCGTCGGCTATTCTCTGAAAAAAAAAAACCAAAAAAATCAGTGGTTTTACACCTCTCCTATTCCGATGTCCTGTTCACATATAACCAAAATTGAACATAAAAAACCAGAAACCCAACAGTCAACATATTTCAAATTTTTTTTAAGGGGTTTGGCACCTAGCCTAGCTGGGAGGCTCATCCCCACGCCCGTTCATTAGAAATGAGTTGATTACAAATGAAAGGATTACATCATTTAAATTACTTAATCCGTCGGATTGTAATCGGAATCATCGGATGAGTCTTCTTCGGTTTCTGAATTGCTCGATAGGGGTAATCTATGTCATTCCTCACCACTAGAGTCCTCGTTAGTTTCTTCATTTGGATCAACATCAACAAGCAGTGGCTCTTCACGTCGAATTCGCACCGGCGTGTCTAGGAGAATAAAAGAGGAGTCAGGAATACCGTTTGAGTTGGGCTCTTGATACGCGGTGCCCCTTCCTCGTTCTCTTCAGCCACTCTAAGTGTAGACGCCCGGTAAATGTTGCGATGGTGGATAGTGTTGACTACTTTCCACGGGTCACCCTTGGCGAGATCATCAAGATAAAACACTTGTTTCACCCATGTGGCTAAAACGAACGGATCATCCTCATACCATGATGTACTAGTGTTCACAGAAGTTATGCCGTATTGATCGGTTTTCATGCTCTGCGGCCGTGTGTCAAACCATTTACACTTGAAAAGGTGCACTTTCATGCCTTCCGCATAATGCAGTTCCACAACTGAATGGAGAACACCGTAATAGTCAACTCCATCATCCCTACCATGTGCCATAACCCCTGAATTTTGTGTTTTCAGTCTGACGTCTCTCTCTTCACATCGAAATAACACACCATTCACTTTGCACGTCGCATAAACTTTTGAATAGACCGGCCTCCTCGCTAAAAGTCTGAGTTCGTGCGACCAATTTGGGTGATTATCATTTTCAATAAGGTCCATCTGCAACCATCAGAATCAACTATAAATATGAATAAATATACACAATAATATATGAACACGTATAGAATAGTGTTAAAGGTACGTACCCAGCGGCCGAAATACTCGGCGAATGTCTGGTTGTGGTAATCGAGATCACCTGCTACTCCTTCACAGCATAGATGTATGTCCTTCCAAAACTGAACTTCTGGACAGTTGATTAGTACCCACCAATGTGCAATGGCTACCTCATAATCTTTCAACTTATAGGAAACTGGCATGTTTCCACCGAGTACAACATCGTTGGAGAGTATGGAAAGATTGAACTGTGACGGTACATCTTCCGGTATGCTTTCCTGTAACGCTCCTAAATACAGCTTCATGTAGGTGACGCACTCGTGCGCAATATATGCTTCAGCTATACATCCTTCAGGTGCGGATCTGTTTTGGACAAAACCACCGTATTGTCCAAGTTGCCTATAAATCAAGTTTTTAAAGAGTTATGATAATACATTAACACTATATCACATATATTGATGAGGAAATTAACATAAGGTGTAAAATACATACCTTTCCATCGGATACATCCAAGTGAAGTGCACAGGACCGGTAAGCAACAAATGCCGAGGAAGATGGATCATGAGGTGAGGCATGATGTCGAAAAAATTTGGAGGAAATATCATCTCAAATTTACACATGATATGAACAATGTCCCGTTCCAGTTCCCGGAGGTCGGATTTTTTCACTTCCTGTGTGCATACCGTCTGGAAAAATCTTGCCAACGCTACTAACGGGTCCACAACGTGACGGGGAAGGAACGGTCGAATGAAAACAGGGAAGAGACGTTGTAGCAGGATATGATTGTCATGACTTTTCAACCCGTACAGATTGTTGAATTGTCTGTTCACACACTTGGCTATACTTCCAGCAAAGCCTGAAGGATACTTGGCCCGACTTATCCAATGGAAAATTTCTGGTTTATGCTCAGGCTTGACGGTGTAAGGAGCTTGAGGCATTTTTCTCTTCCCTTGTTTCAATCATAGTTGTTTTCTGATATTCATGGTTTGCAGATCAGTGCGAGCCTCAGGACCGTCTTTCGTCTTCCCCTCCAAGTTCAACGTTGTGCCCACCACACTTTCAAAAACATTTTTTTCTATGTGCATAACATCTAGGAAGTGACGGATCAGCAACTCACACCAGTACGGGAGTTCCCACAATATGCTCTTATGTGTCCAGAATTTGTACTGCTCAGTAAACAAGTTCAGGTATTTCCGCTACAAAATCGTACTCATTAAGCACTGTAAAATTTCTCTTCCCGTCCATCTTCTGGTAGGACCACCGTGTTCTTCGGTTCCATCAAATGCGGCGGACTCGTAACGCCAGTGGTGATCCGCCGGAAGGAACACACGATGACCCATTCGGCATATCTTGTTGCAATGAGGGGTGCTCCCATAATCGCTGAGGCACTCTGGACAAGCCTTGTATCCCCTAACAACGCTGCCCGACAACATCCCATAAGCAGGAAAATCACTAATGGTACCAATAACCATGGCATGCATCTGGAACGTCTCCTGCTTGTACTTGTCAAAAGTGGGATGACCAACGTCCCACAATACCTTAAGCTCTTCAATCAATGGTCTCATATACACATCGAGACATTTCCCTGGGTAACCAGGCTCCGGAATCAACAACGTCAACATATTATATTCCTTCTTCATGCACATCCACGGAGGAAGGTTGTAAGGTACCAAAACCACCGGCCATATACTGTATGAAAGACTCATGGTGCCGAAAGGGTTGAACCCGTCGGTTGAGAGCCCGAGCCTGACGTTTCTGACATCTGACGCAAAATGAGGAAACTCATTGTTTATATGCTTCCAAGCCGCTCCGTCAGAGATGTGTGTCATGATATCTGCGTCTCCCGCGTCCCGCTCACCGTGCCACCTCATAGCTTTTGCGGTGGTTTCTGACATGTACAACCGCTCAAGCCTATCTCTCAATGGAAAATACCGAAGCACTTTCACAGGTTTCCTATTGCCTGCTCCCGTCAACTTATATCGGTCAGACTGACATATCGGACATGCGTCAAGGCTAGCAAGGTCATTCCCTTCTGCATCTTTACCCTAGAAGAGAACGCAGTCAAATGCGCATGCATGGATCTTAATGTAGGAAAACCCTAGATCTTTGAGGATACTTCGGACCTGACGGTGATTGGTAGGATTACGATGACCCTCCTCCAACAACGAAGAAGTGTACTGTAGATATTCATCCACTTGCCTGATGCTCCCTTTTGTCTCGACTTTAATCTTCATTACCTCCATCACACTTTGAAGAACTGTCTTCTCAGAACTTGAAGACACAGGGGTCTGTTGCAATGCAATTAGTTTGTTGTACTTGTCAAAGGCAGCAGTGTTGACAACTTGTGGGAACGGCTGCACCGGGTCCTGCATATATTGTTCCCCACGTACACCGCTTTCAAAAGGAAGCACGTCGTTGACGAATGCCATTGTTGGATCGTTGGATGTACTACTACTGCCCGCCTCAAAATACTGCCCATGATCATGCGATCCATCTAATGATGGTTCACCGTGATATATCCAACGTGTGTACTTCGGCCAAAACCCATTACTCTTTAGGTGCTCCCATACTGTCCTAATCGGAAATCGACACATATCACTGCGACACTTACATTTCTTGCACGGGCAATAATGGTAATCACCGTTTGCATTTTCCTCGACGAACTGCAAAAAATCCACAACTCCTGTAGTGTATCGTCGGTCATTCCTTGGAAGCGAAATCCAACTCTTATCTCGATCCATATATAGCCTGATAATAATATATATGTATAACTTTAATTAATAATAAATTAATTAACACATATATATATTACAATATATATTATTATCAACATCAACTCATATATATATATACATACATTCTAACACTAAAACAACAACAAAACAAAAAATCACTTACTATATCAAAATCACTAAAACTCAAAATCAACTCAACTAAAACTCAAAATCAACATATATACACATATATGTACCTATATATAGCTCCACAATGTAAGAGATGATGGATTTCAACAATACCCACAGATTTTTCACTCTTTCTCCCGTTTTTTTCCGTTTTTTTTGAAATGAGCAGCTTATGTCCAGATCTGAAAATATAAAGACTTATAGCCGACGAAATTGTCAACTTCGTCGGCCATTCTTCCAAAATTTGTATAGCCGACGAAAAATTTAAATCGTCGGCCATTAGAGGGGTATAGCCGACGAAAAAAAAATTTTACGGACGAAAGAAAAAATCGTCGACCATTCTTGTAGAATAGCCGACGATTTTTCATTTTTAGCGACGAAATAAAAAATCGTCGGCCATTCTATGGGAATAGTCGACGAAATTTTTTTTTTTGCGACGAAAAAAGTGTTTCGTCGGCCGTTTTTTTTTTTTTTGTCGACAAAGCCCTTTTTTCTTGTAGTGGTAAGTGTGAAATCCTTAGATCATCTTTTTTTTTTTTAAAGAAGAAAAAAGAAAGAAAAAAATGGGATGACAAAGTCAACTATATATCAGTTCTCAGTTTCAACTTTCAAGTACATATATATATTATGAGTGTTACTATTAGGACCTCCACATTTATTCATTAGACCTCCAATACTTTCTACACCTCCATTATAGTTTTGAATATAAGTATTTACTCACTACACCTCCATTCAAATTACCGAAATAACTTTAAATATGTTATTCACATATATTTCAATAACTTACTCATTAAACCTCCTATTCACTTACTAGACCTCTATTTCTTAATTTTTTCTTTCTTTCATGTGTAAGATCTAATGAGATGAATCAAAACATAGGATATACAAATATTTCAAAACACACTAGTATATGCCCTTGTACTATTTCAATAGTTACTAGTGTGTTGCAAATATATTTAAGGTCTAATAAGATATATAAAAATATTTAATATATATATATATATATATATCAAAACACTTGACCTTTTTTTTTCATGTTGCAAACTTATTAAAATATATGCGCTTAGTTTTCAACAACACTTACTCTTGACCTTATATTTTTTATATGCGCTTAAACATTTTGTATATGCGCCTAAACATGTATAATTATAGTAATTTTATGTCACATTAACAATCTTATATTTTGTATATTTGCTTAGTTTCAACACTTACTGAAATTAGAAAATATATTTGATAAGGAAAATAATAAATAACATTATTATTGAATTGGAAAGTCTATAGACAATAAATATAATACTCTTTTTATAAACTTATTGTCCTCAATAGTCTTTATATAAGAGGATATAAATGTAATTCAATAATTGAAAATAGATGGAGGTCAAGTGAGCAAATGTGGAGGTTCTAATAGCAACACTCTATATTATTCTAGATACTTGTATATTTTTTTTATCAATTTTGGATAGAAACTGGTATTTAATGTACGATACATTTTTGCAGTTGTTTTTACAACAAAATTTATCCTTTAAAAAAAGTATAGAAATCCGAATTCAATTATAAAGATATTTGGAGAAAAAAAAATTCATTGAAAACAGTTGTGTTATCTAAGCATAGAAATACAAGAATATTATTCTACGCACTGAGGTGCAAGTGAACTAATACTCAAATTAGCAATTTCAACCATTTATTTAAACACTAACTATTCACATGGTCCTAATATTCGAGGAGTAAGTATATATGAAGTTGTAAAATAATATAATTAAAGTAAATTATAGAAGAGCCACAATGTCAGTATGATCAAAGAAATCGCAAAAAAAAAATAACTATGAAAAGCGGCGTCTACAATACCCAATCATTGAAGTGTTAATGGATATTAATAGAATTGAAGAAATGACAGCGTAAATAACTTACTCACTATTAGAGTAAGTACACCTGAATACGTAAAATCCACTCCTTAAAATACATCTAATAGATTTAAAAGAACAATAAAAATGAAAGATAAATAAAGATAATTTTAGTTTCTTATGCACTCCTAGGGATTACTTAGATTGGGAATAACATGGGCAGGATGGCCATCTACCCGATCGAGGAACAGTTAATAGTTAAGATTCTATCCATTATAATAATTGTATGTAAATTATTATATGTTCATAGTTATCTTACCTATCTAAGCCGATGAACTAGAGATCGAGCAAAAGGGTTGGGAAAGGGTCACTCACTGTGACTTGTCTGCAAAAACACTTCTTTAATCACAAGGGACATAGTTTTGAGATTTGATTCATGCATGGTTGATTCCCTTCATGTTCTTTCCTCTTCTTTTATTTTACAATTTTCTGGAGACAAGTTCAGTGATTTCTCAGGGTATCATATTGAACCGATGAATTCTTTACTTACTACACGTGTCCCAGGTACAGGCAGCACCCATTATTCGACACAAATCATTAGACCCTCTACAAAATAAGATTGTTTCCTTTGAGATTGGCTTGTGAACATGAGTCAATCGAATTTCTATGTCACCCGTAACTTCGGTTTGAAGTGATTGATGTAGTGAACAAAGGGTGCTTGTTGCTATGTTTGTTTTAATGAAGTCGTACTAAACATCGCTCTTAAATTATCGGATTAGAAGCACGAAATATGTTTTGGACGGCATTTAGGACTTGATCATTGTGCAATGGGTGTGTGGAGGGTTGGTGTAAAGCCTAAAATGCTTTGTTATTTGTTAAATGGGGATTAGATCTAGCTCTGATTATGGCAATCAAGAGGGTTGACCTTGGTGATAATTAACAAAGCAAAAGCTTAGAGAAAGCTGCAAGCTAGGTTTTCACCAAAATGAGCATTCCAAAGTAACATATCTAATGTACGTCAACGAGTTTCACCATGAACATAAGAATGCTCAAAGAGAGGATAAAAAGATTTAACTTCACCTCGGCGTAATTCTGGCGGGTTGCACATGAATGCCGTACACAGACTTGAAAAGAAAGTAGTGACTGAATATGGGAATCACCATAGTCGATCTTGAGGTTCCCAATCACTCATTACATAACTAACTGCATCTCAGGTTAGTTTAATGCTTCAATACCATGGGAACTTTCAAAACCCTAAACCCTAAACCCTATACCCTATACCCTATACCCTATACCCATACCAATTGGAAGCTATAATAATGATTCCATTGAGGGCAAAGCATGCAATATTAGCCATCAACCAAAAAAGCTTACCAACCTGGATAAAATATCAGTCACTATAGGCAAGCATTCTCCACTAACTACTAAGGTTAACTCTTTAGTTCGAGTTCGAATGTGAGAGGCGTAGCTTTGAGAAGGCGCACATTTGTAGTCTTACAGCTACTGAAAACTCTAATAAGCCCACCACCAGCAATGCACCCTGAATTGCTTAGTCTACAACCATCCACAGTGAGTTTAAAAGTACCAGAAAGAAAGGGGCCACAAGAAAATGTTCGGAGAAAGTGGTGAAGGGACAGCCAGAAGACGCGAGAGTGCGAGGAGACGGCGAAAGTTTGGGTGTTTTGATTTCAGACTTTGACTTTTGTTTTGTGTAGGGTTTTTAGTTTTTACGTTGTGTTTTTTTTTTATAAAAAAAATTAATAATAATAATAATAATAATAATAATAATAATAATAATAATAATAATAATAAAACGTCAAAACGACGTCGTTTTAAGTTGACTTCGGTTCTTCGATTCGGTTCGATTTCCAACGAACTGAAACCGAAAACCGAACCGAACAGAATCGGTCCGGTTCGGTTTTTTGACTTTGGTTCGGTTTTTTTTCGGTTCAGTTTTTTTCTGTTTCGGTTCGGATTTCGGCTCAGTTTTTTTCGGTTTTCGGCTTCAAACGTCCACCCCTAGTTGTTTGCTAATTCATTCATTCCCAGAAAATAATATGAAGAAAAAAATTAACAATTTGTTGCAGAAAATAATGAATTGGTCTACTAATTTCATTAATAATCCCCTTTATATATGAGAGTATTACAACGGTAATAGTAAATATATATATGACAATAATGACTACATAATTATCTCTCGTCAGTTACATTGACGAAGACACATAATGTGTTTTTCCTTTAACACTCCTCATTGTGCCGAGTCAAAGATAAAATATTAATGTGGTGTTGCCTCATTAAAAACCTTGCCAAGTAACAAAAACTCAATGGCATAAAATAAAACTTTGGTCGAATGACAAAAAGAGCACAACGCACCTATTACATTTGAAAACAACATGTAAGTGCTAAACTCTCTCTGATGTCTACACCTCCCCCTGATTTTTACATTAATCATGAGATTCTCCCTGATTCTTTCATTTGATCAAGGGAACTTCAGTAACATTAGCATAGTTATGCATTTTTACATGTTTTTCTAAATATGACTTTGAGCAATGATTTAGTAACTAAATATTGTCACATCGTCCTCAGATCCAACTTGATTTACTTTAATTTTGAGGATAAGGTTGTTCATGAACCGAACGCATATGTTCATATTGAACATCAGGTTCACTCGTGGTATGACTTCATATAACAAAAAAGTCATAACTTCGTCTTGAGTATGGATGAAACGATAAGAGATTTGAAATTGATCTGTAATAACAGATTTTCTCATTTCACCTTTAATGCGTTTTTCTTTACGCATAGTTAGCTATGACATGAATAGTTTCTTTATCATGTCACATTCTATGTAGAGATTGAATAAGTCTAAATCTTTCATATCTTTAAGTATTTGAAAGAACCATTTGTGTTGCGTGGGTGCAGAGCTACACATAGGTTTACCAATTTTCATCGAATGAGAGGTCGAGTCTTACATATTGTGTTTAAGTACAATCATGCATGATTGCATTTGTATAGGAATTTCATTTCCCAACACTTATTCATCATCTTCCATTAGATGATAAATGGATCTATTGTTAGAGTAAAGACTTCGACAGATCATTGGAGTATATGTAGGCCTCATTTTATTCTTTAGAGTGCCTAAGCCAATTGATGGATGGTCACCATCATTACAGTCCTTGAGTTCCATTTCAAGACTGTATTCCCAAGAACTTTTTCATTCTTAACTTAGGATTTACAATACATAGAGTTTCTCTTAATTCATTTAGAGTTCATGTATATCCATAATGAAAACGCAGGGGCATAATTCATCAATCCCTTCCCAATTAAGTAATCATTTTAGTGAACGTTTCAATTTCTTTTACAAACGTACTCATGTGATGTAGAGCCACTTGATTTGGGTGGATGAAGTCACTTTATGATCCTTATGTATATCTCTTAATTTAGATCCCCATAGAGATATATGTTTTGACCACTTTCGTAAGTTGCATGTTCAGTTTTTCGGAAACTACCAAACTGACAAGGTAGTGGAGTGTAATGACATCCATTACGAGAAAATTGTCTCCTCGTGGTTCATTACGAGAGAAATTTCATTTTTCTCAGACCTTACATTGTCATTGCCTTTTGTTTTAGGGTTGTTGCATTACTTTGCATAATTTGTTCCATGAAGTTTCTTTGCGTTTATATAAAGCAGTTTGCATAAATATACCATGCTCAAGCCTTAGTTGACTCAGTAGGGGAATTTGGTACTCAAGTTCTTCAGATTCCAATGTGTTAAAACCAAACTGTGACGGTTAAACCATCTGTAAAATGGAGGAAGAAGAGAATGTATTAATTTCGCGGTCTAAATGACATGCACGACAACTAATATAAACAAATATACATTATGGTAAATCTGATGCTTCGTGAAATTTCGTTATCACAATAAAATTTTAGTTTCTCCATTTTCATTATATGTGAAGCTAATGAAATTTCATTATCATTGCTTTTTACTCAATTAATAAGATATCCATCTTGAACAATTTTCAAGAAATAAAAATTGGATTTCAAGACTAAAATTTGTAATGGTCATATTTTTCTTGTTTCGTGAAAATGTTTTTTCACAATAGTAGTGTTTCTGCCTAAACCCGGGGGTCTAGTAGATACTTGATGAATCCAACTGTCTCCTGCAATCCTGCTCACTAAGGAGAATACCGGGCGGGCCGGCCTTCACCTCTCCGATGCCTAAGTTAGTATAGTTGGAATGTATATAACCAAGGCACGTATGTAAGCGGGGAGAGAGACGAGTTACCTCATAAAGAGGGTAGCTGGGGCCCATATATAGGTGGTTGGGGGTAAGGACTGGCCTTACTCTTCGATGTGGGACTGGTTCTCTTCTGCTTATACCTTCTGGTGCCCTCTTAGGCAGACTGGCGCCCCCGGCCCCTAGGTCCCTGGAGGCAGGATAGAGTGCCAGGCCCCGAGGCCGGGTGCTGGTGATCCGGTCCCGACCCTTGGGCCGGGCCCTGGTGCGCTTGCTGCGGGTGTGTGGGCCTGCTGTAGCCTCTCTGCGGCTACTGTCAACAAGTCCCCCAAGTTCCCGGTCAAGTGCAATCTTGAATGGAGACTTAAATCTGTCTTGCTCTTGTCCCGCAGACCCGCGGGGTTACCAATCTACCGGTGCCCAGTCCCCCAAGTCCGCGTTAAAGATTGGGCGTGACCGAGGTGAGTACCTGTTACCGATGGGAAGCAATAGTTTATAAGCACACTTGCAATATAAGCAGCAATATGGCTAAGTGTGGTGTTATGAGCAATGAGCCAAGATAATAATGATGATGTCATGATGTTATGATGCCATGATGCCATGCAACAGATGTGTGCATGGAATGATAATGAGGCGTTGAAATCCGCCATGCAAGAGATTTGTGCATGGGATGATAATGAGGCGTTGAAATCCGCCATGCAAGGAATGTGCACGGAATTTCGGCCGGGCACTCTGCCCTATCGGTACGAAACGGAGCTTCACTAGGCTTCAACTGGTCGATACGCCGAATCGAAGCGGAGCGGAGTTCACTGAGCCTCTACCGGGCTATATGCCGAAACGGGATTCACTGAGCCTCTACCGGGCTATATGCCATATGGAGACGAGTTTCCCATTGCTAGGCTGCAGGGAGATTACCCTGGTGTTGCGGCCTGTTTGAAGCACCGGCGAACACTTGCTAGTTCTTCTCAGCTTATATTGAATAAGCATTGAGGTAAGGGGGTGGCATTGAGGTGACAAAGCTCGCCATATAGCCCCATGTTTGATCGCCTTTCAATGCGATGCAGGGTTTTTATCCTGCTGGACAAGCGTGCATGGGTTAGATGCAGACTCGCCCGGGTGTATAAAGCCCGCCGGTCGAATACTTTCGACCGGTGTCAGCCATGGTATTGGGCGGAACTCGACCGTTGCCCGGACATCATGCCATCTCCGGACGAGTCCCCCAGTGAAGTGCCATGGGGCCAGGTGCATTATGTTCCTGGTAGGGGGGCGGCGTTGAGGTGACAAAGCTCGCCATGCATCCCCCTGTTGCCGCAGCTAGTGCGATGCAGGGTTTTTATCCTGCTGGACAAGCGTACATGGGTTAGATGTAAACTCACCCGGGTGTATAAAGCCCAAGCCGGTCGAATGTTCTCATGACCGGGGTCAGCCATGGTGCTGGGCGGAACTCGACCGTTGCCCGGACATCATGCCATCTCCGAACGAGTCCCCCAGTGAAGTGCCATGGTGCCGGGTGGATCCTATTCCCGGAATGTGTTCTGGAGCCGGTTGGATGCGTCGAAACCGGTGGGTGGAGCACGACCGGGCGTCCTGCCATATCGTGTCGTGTCGAGTCCCCCCAACAGAGATGCGACTGAACAGACCTCGACCGTTGTCCGGACGCCATGCCATATCCGGACGAGGTCTCCAGTAATATGCGATGAAGAAGCCATGCAGCCGGTTGAATGATCATAACCGCGAACTGCCATGGTGCCGGGCTGTCCTCGATCGGGCGTCCAGCCATATCGCGTCGAGGCTTCATACCCGGATGGGTGCTCTCCAAGCGGTTGGATGATCATAACCGCAAGAGAGGGCTTCGAGAAATGCAGCGAAGAGGCCATGCAGCCGGTTGAATAATCATAACCGCGAACTGCCATGGTGCCGGGTGGACCTCGACCGGGCGTCCAGCCATATCGCGTCGAGGCTTCATACCCGGATGGGTGCTCTCCAAGCGGTTGGATGATCATAACCGCAAGAGAGGGCTTCGAGAAATGCAGCGAAGATTGTCGTGCAAGCGTGGAATCTGGGGAAGTGGGAGGGCCTGACTCCTTGATTCCTGTTCCTACCTTCCTGCCGCCAGTGCGTGGGACAAGTGGCTGACATGCGTTTAAGGAGGAAGTCCATCAGTCCCGTCAGTCATGATGGCATGGGGAGGTTACCAACGCTGGGACACGTGCCAGCGCGGGGCGGTCTTGAGATGGAGGGCCTGGATTCGCAGGCTTTTGAGTTGCTCTGATTACTTGTTTTGGAGGGATTTCGATTGCCTAGGGCATTGGTCCCCTCTATAAAAATGCCTCTTCTGCTCTTCTTTCTGTTGCTGCTTCTTACTTTAGAGAGACTAAGAGAAAAGGAGAAATCCAACGAGCACTCTGAGCCCTTCTTGCCTCACGAGATCTGTTTTCCTTGAACGCTCCCTACCATTGCGCGCTGCTTTCCCCGGGCCGATTGTCCTCGATTGAGCATACTAATCGGTAAGTTTGATTTCTTTGCCCCAGCGTTATTCTTGTTTCTGGTTTTGTTGTTTCGCCTTGGGGGGGAAGGATCTCTGCCGCTGACGGAACTGCTTTGCGGCGAACTTGGGGAGAGGGCGCAGAAGGCGTTGTTGTACCCTGTTGCTGACAAGCGCTAGGGTTTTGTGTTCTTCCCCTAGGTTAAAATGCCGTCTTCAGGTTCTGACCGGGTTTCCGAATCGGCTGTCAGAGGTCCCCTCATGGACGATGCGCAGAGGCTGGACGACTGGCTGAATTCGGAATCTCCGGAGACCGAAGTTGCTGACTGCTCCGGGAGCAGAGTTTCTACTCCGTCCTCGGCTTCGTCCTCCGGGGCTGAATCCTCTGAGACCGAAATACCGCACGGGGTGCGATTTGCAGATGCTCCGGTTGTGAGCTACACCATGGGGAAAGGGAAGCACACTGTGGTGTGCGATGAACCGGAGGAGAGCATGACCCCGGAAGAGATTGAAGAACTGCGGGAAGCGTGGGATATCCCAGATACCATTATGCTGCGGCCCTTGAACCCTGGAGAGTCAGCCTGCAACCCGGAAAAAGGTTGGGTTGCTGCACATCCGGATCAGTTCCGGCATGGACTGTCGTTCCCGCTGCCAGACTACGTGCAGTACATGCTCAGTGCGCTGCAAGTGTCACCCGCTCAGCTTCCTGGGCTCCAGTGGAGACGACTACTGAGCCTCGGCTGCTTGTACGAGTTCTCTGGGATGAACATACCCACGGTGAACGAGTTCCGGGCCCTGTACAGGCTGTCGTACTCCCGGAAGCAGGGGTCCCGTGGTTGCCTGTCCTTCAACAGCAGGAAGCCTCCACCGATCGTCACCAATGTGCCTTCATGGGTGGACAACAGCTGGAGGAAGAAAGTGGTGATGGTGGGCGGGAAGTGGCAGGCGAGGAATAGAATGTACTGTGTTCCTGGCGCCTTCCAACCCATTGGTGACCAGTCGTATGAACTATCGGACCTGGAGCGCGAGAGAATCTCGACCATAACCGGGTGCTGGGACGATCTGGAACGGAGTTCGTTCAACTTCATCCGGCGAGAAGTGCTGGAACACTGCCAGCTTGGGCGGGGTCCCGGTGCGTAGGAAGCGCTTGAGCGGTGATACTTTGTGCTAAGCCTTTGCAAAATACTAACCGGTTGCTTTCCTTGCAGGTGCATCTTCTCGGGCGACTATCAAGCCCGAAACCACTCTCTCCATGGACGGGGAAGATCTCCTCAACCAGCTGAAGGAGAAGGCCGAGATCGTCTCGCGGACGTCGGTGGAGGATGGGTCCGGCCGGCTTATTACCCTTGCGGAGCGGAGGGCCATGGACGTTGATGAGGACGCCTATGTCCTGAAGCGGGTGAAGACCCATCACTCTACAGGCTTGCTGGCGCCTGGAAAGGGCAAGAGCACCGGGGGGGCCTTAAAGATTCCCGGTGGAGCGAACAGGATCCCCAACCGCCTGGTGTCTGTGCCGCGCATGGCTCGCGCTCCCCCTGCAAGCGCACAATCTTCTTCTCCGGAGGGCCGGGGAGAAAAACGGAAGGTTGGGGATGTTCCTTCCTCCGCGCTAGTGACGCTGACCGGTGAGTCGGTACGGGAGAGCCTGGCCAAACGGTTCAGGAATACCAGCGGCGCGCAGACCACCGCTGCCGGGGAGAATGCTGCTGCTGCTGCTCGGCAGAGTAGTCCAGCGCCTGCGGATGCATCAAGGGGAAGCCCGAGTGGTGCAATCGCGCAGCAGGTGGCGGCGGACCTGGCAGGCCTTGGTCTGGATAGGCCCGGGGTTGCTGGAGTCCTGGCGGGCGGGAACCGTCCAAAATGCAAGGAATCCGTCCTCCGGGTAAGTACCGCATGGTACCCCTGTACTGCTTGACTAACTTACTTTGCTTTGCTGCTTGACTAACTCTTTGATGTTGCGCAGTTGCTGTACAGTCTGTACGAACCGGAAGCGAGCGAGGGGCTGTCGGAGCTGCAGAGACAGATAACTGCTCTATCCGAGTCCCGGCAGCGCCTGGAGGTGGAGAAGTCTCGCTCGGATCGGGAGAAGGCCAGATCGGAGGAGAGGGCCAAGAAGCTGGAGGAGCAGAACCGGATCCTGGATAAGGAGAGGGCCGAGCTGAAAGAGCAGAATCGGCTCCTGGAGGAGGAGAGGGCCGCACTGGAGTCCAAGGTGGATGAGCTCCAAGTGGGAGCTGCTGCTCTGCGCGCCGGCTCTGCTGCTCCGGCCGGGGAAGATGACCCGGAACTCTTCGAGCGGGTCGCTCTCAAATACCGCGAGAGCGATCAGTTCCTGGAGTTTCTGGTGAAGGCCAGGGAGGAAGGCATCTCAGATGCGTACACGGAATGGGCGGGGAAGGGATGGTTAGACACTTCCCTGATGTCGACTGCTGCCGAAGGAGATATCCATGAGCAGTCGGACATCCATCAGGAGGCGGTGGAGGAGGAGCCGGGTGAAGTGATTCGCTCGCACTTGGATTCTTTTACCACCGGTGCCGAGTCTGCCCGGGCCGAAGTCCACACCGGAACTGACGTCGACGACGAGGGTACCGCAGGAGAGGCTGGCGGATTGCCTGCCGAAGGCGCAGTCGTAGGTCCTTAGGATTTTCTTGCCCTTTTCCTTGTAATGTTTCCGGATCGGTTACTGCTTGTATACTTGCCTGAATATGAATATAATGGAACTGGCAGAGCCGGTGAAATTTTCTCAAAAGTAGTTTGCATATATATTTGTTGTTTTTTTTTTTTTACAACGGTTGAACCGCGAACTATGCTAAACCAACCGCTCAGATTAGCGGGTTTTACCAAGACTGGTCATTCTCCCGGTCGGGGTCTGTTCCTCTTTTCCCCACGTACCGCTGGAGCTGGCCGTTATCAATCAAAACCTGCACCGCTTGCCTGAGGGCGTGGCACTTGCTCGTTCAATGAGTAGCCTCATCATGGTAGGAGCAGTACTTGCCCGTCTGCACCGTTGTAAGTTTCCCCTTTGGGAACCTTCTCGGGGGCGGTGGAGGAATGACACTCCCGTTCTCAAGTAGAATATCCTCGTAGGAAGTGGTGAGAGCGGTGAAGACTTCTTGGTTGACCGGTGGTGCTGGCATGATTGCTAGGGGGCGCTCTTGGCGGAACGGCGCTAGCTTGTGCTCATTCTGAGGCTTATCAGAATAGGACCTCTGCTGCCGCTGCGGCCAGTTGTTTCTGTTGCTGGCGTTCCGGCTGGGCCTAGCGGTGCGGTTATCGGTCCGCTGATTGGGCTTGGCCTCCTGGGCGGGCGGGGGGTTCTCTTCCCGGGGATGGTCCTCCTGCTCCTCATCCCGCTTCCTCTTCAGCAGGTGGTGCCCATAGGTCTCATGATCGGCCTGAGCATGCCGGATGGCCATAGCCATCAACTCGTCGTACCCCTGCGGGAGTTCTACCCGGACGGCGTAGGAAAATTTGCCCGCTCGGAGCCCTTGTTTAAACGCCATCTCGGCGATGCCCTTGTCCAGGTTCCGAACTACGGCCGTAGCCGTCTGCCAGCGGTTGACAAAGGTTCTCAGCTCCTCTCCGGGGGCTTGCCTGCAATTGAAGAGGATGGTCGACGTCCGGGCTCCCTCGACTCGGAGGATGAAGCGGCCCACAAACCGGTCGGCCAACTGCTCGAACGCTTCGATCGAGTTTGCCGGAAGCTCGTAAAACCAGCTGAGTGCTTCTCCGGACAGGGTCTCCTGGAAGATGTTGCAGCAAACTACATCGGAGTATCCCTTGGCGCAGGTTTGGGACCGGAAGCTGTCCAGATGCTGGTACGGGCAGCCGGATCCTGAGTAGGTGAGCTTGAGGGACTTCTGGTTGCCAGATCTTCCCGACTCCATGACCCGGTGCGAAAAGGGACCCATGCGCTAATTAAACCGAGCGCCCTCCATCGGCCGCGCGGCTCTTCTCTCATTAGCCTCCATCTGGGCCTTCAAGCTCGACACGGTGTCGGCCAGCACCTGCAGTGCTCGCGCGGTTGGCGTCTCAGCTTCATCTACTGACGAGGCGTCGGGCAGGCGGGAGGTCGTCGCGCTCTTTGGCCTAACGGCGCCTAACGGGTTCGCCGGATCGACCGCCCGAAGATTGCCCTCCATCAGCGTGCTGAGGTGGGACCGGCGGGATTGCCGCCTGTGCCTCGGCCATGGCGCCGCTGAGCTGCTGCCCCCTCTCCAGGGCGGCCACCAGGGCAGTATTCACCGCCTCCATCTCTTCGTACCGAGCGTTGGACTTAGCTCTGTCCCTGTCGCTCTCCTCTTTCAGACGACTGACCTCTGCGGCCATCGCCCGTAGTTCTCCCGCCATACTGCTATGGCCAGGGCTGTACGTGGGGTCCCGGTTCGGGCTCTCCGGGCTCTCGGATCGATCGCTTGAATCATCCGAGAACGTCAAGGCGAAGCCCCGTCGCTCTGGACTGTCTTCCTCCTCTGCCCGGCCTTTACCTCGCGAGCTGTCGCGATGGGGATCCGGCACGCCGGACGGTCCCCCGTAGCTTCCTACCTCCTGACCGTCGCTCTGGTCGTGGCGCGGCTCCCTCACAACGGCTGGGGTGGAGGTGAGCGCCTGCACTACTGCAGGGTGTCCCTCCTCGGTGGTTCCTTTCTCTTGATTCATCTCCGGTCTCTCTCTCAACGGTGTTGCTTACACGACTTTTCGTTCAAGGTACCCACAGACGGCGCCAATTGTTTCTGCCTAAACCCGGGGGTCTAGTAGATACTTGATGAATCCAACTGTCTCCTGCAATCCTGCTCACTAAGGAGAATACCGGGCGGGCCGGCCTTCACCTCTCCGATGCCTAAGTTAGTATAGTTGGAATGTATATAACCAAGACACGTATGTAAGCGGGGAGAGAGACGAGTTACCTCATAAAGAGGGTAGCTGGGGCCCATATATAGGTGGTTGGGGGTAAGGACTGGCCTTACTCTTCGATGTGGAACTGGTTCCCTTCTGCTTATACCTTCTGGTGCCCTCTTAGGCAGGCTGGCGCCCCCAGCCCCTGGGTCCCTGGAGGCCGGATAGAGTGCCAGGCCCCGAGGCCGGGTGCTGGTGATCCGGTCCCGACCCTTGGGCCGGGCCCTGGTGCGCTTGCTGCGGGTCTGTGGGCCTGCTGTAGCCTCTCTGCGGCTACTGTCAACAAGTAGGTTTGTCCATTTTTCTTTATATTACAATGCTCATGAAATTACATTATCATGACAATGCTCAAACTAAATAACATGTTAAATAAAAGTAAATATTAAACATAATAAAATAGACATATAATGATGCTCAAATTTCATAAGTATATGTCAAAATATAATAAGATCAATTTGAGCATTATATCATTAACGATTTAATGAAAATGATAACTTTAATTAGATCTTACTTGTTAGTTTACCAAATAAACTGCGTGTACAGCGGTTGCTTGATCTCAATTCCATTTTAATCGTCGCATCGTAATTAATATGTCACATAAAATCAAACAATATTCATATGATTAGTCACTTTAATCATATATATTTCGCATTTAAACAATTTCGTATTTTATCATTAACTTCCTAAATTTTTAAATATAATTCACTATACAGTAATTTCAAAAAATTACCTTTGAATTTACCGGTTAAAAGGTAAATATCCTCTTTTTTTTACGGGTCGGGTCAATCATAACCGGGTTGGGTTTGTTGATCCGGGTCTGGGAGGAAACGAGTCTGGTCGGGTCGGTCGGGGCGTCTGCCGACGAAGCTTTGTCGACAAAGATGGCAGAGAAAGCTGGCGTCGTCGGCCAAAGCGGCTGGGTCGGCAGAGAGAGCAGACGTCTTCGTCGCGACTGGGTCGAGGCCGATCGGAGGGGGGGGGGGGGGGGGGGATCGATCGGAGGCCGGTTGGAGCGACTGGGTCGTCCGTGCAGGGTTTCGATCGGAGGTGGCGCCTTTCTGGAGGAGCAGACGAGGCTGAACAGAGGCACTGGAGAGACTGGGTGGAGGGCTCCGGGCTGCTGCTAGCGTTGAGGCGATCGGAGGAGCGGCGGGGGGGGGGGGGGGGGGGGGGGGGGGGGGGGGGGGCGGGTACTGGCGAGGCTATCGGTGCAGGCCGGGCGAGGTTGGGCTAGGGCGGATGCGGCATTGGGAGGCTTGCCGGAGTATGCGCCGGACAGGCCTAGCTGCGAATGGCGCCGGGGGGGGGGGGGGAGCGCCTGCTACTAAGGTTTTTTGGGGGCGCCTGCTGCTAAGGTTTTTTCTTTTCTGAATCAGTTTTTTTTTCTTTATTTTTGATAACGTATTGCAGAGAATAATGAAATTTTTCTACTCATTTTATTGATAATCCCTTTTACATAAGATGCGTATTACAACGATAATAGTAAATACATTAATGATAATAATAATTACATAATTATCTGTTATCAATTACATTAATGCCTATATATAATGACTGCTTCTAAGCTCAAAGCCGTAAGAAACCTCAGCAACAAGGACACCATGGGATACATATTCTTAGCTCCAATTTGCTCACTTACAGTTTCGTGTGCTCGACACTTTCATGGTACATACATAAAAGAAACCAACAACTATCTAGAAAAGAATTGGACAGTAGATGTCATCAATCCAAGGGCCAACGTATTTACTATAACTGTTATGTATCAACCAAATACAAAGCAACATTAGGAAAGCAAAGTAGCACAATAGGGAAAAAAATTCCAAAAATATAAGAAAAAAAACAAACTAAAAAACCTTACAGTACATGGTCGAGCAAAGTTGCAGATATTATAAATAGAACAAGTACAGCAGAGAAAATGAAGGCAAAATACTCAATAAGGAATCATCGTCCTTTTGAAACTGCTTCATCCAACTCCTCATGCGATGAGGGGAACAACTCTATATATCGACTTCCAAGAGTCATCCTATCCTTAGACATGGCAGCTTTGGAATCTTCTGCACTTGCAAACTCCACAAATGCTTCCCCAGTTGGCCTCCCTTCTGAATTCATTGTGAAATGAATAGAGTCCTCTGACAACACATAATCCTTGAAAAAATCTATTATATCATCCTTGCCAGCTGAAAATGGCAATCCTCTCAGCCGCAACACCCCTGAATGTTCTGCTGAGTCCTTCCCTTCATCATAAGATTTAGCCCTTGGGGCATTTCTTCGAGGAGAAGCACCGCGAGAATCGGCAACTTCATTAGCTATTGCCTTATAATATTCCTGCCTCTTACTTCTGAACACCTCAACGTATCTCCTGCCCATGTTCTGCCTATTCCTTTGAAGGGCAAAATCAACCTGAAGGGGATATCCCAAAACACAAAAGGCTTCCCCTGTGACCTTGCTATTCTTGTGAACGAAGAGAATATCAACAATGTCAAGACCATGGAAGAACTCAGCTACATCAGCTTCCGTGCAATCAAATGGTAGACCACGAAGTTTAACAACTGGAAAAGGCGGAGGTTGTCCGGCAAATGCAGAGGGAGTTGGATTGAACATATAATTTGAACCAGGGGAACTTGCATAGAATGAAGATCCCTGGTCAAGCCGGTGGTCAATTCGGTGATCAAGTCGGTGGTCAAGCCGCTGACGCTTTGCTCCCATTTCACGGCCATCACTACCATCAGCAAATGTACTTCAAGTTAGTGACAAAGAAAGTAGCAAATAAGAGACAGAAACTTTATCCATACTCTATGGAGAAACTCTAACAAGTCATATCTAACTTCAGTGGCATTTCCCATACAGTTTTCATAAAATGACAGCTTTTCTATGATCCACTTGATCATGCAATACAAACTACGTTATCTATAAAAAGAATCAAGAGACAATTTCTAATAGTTACAACCATTTAATTGTAAGCAACCAATATTCCTGCACAACAATAGTGATAGTTGGGTTATTTTGATACCTTATTTTATGGTCCAATTATAATCTATAATTATGTCAATAAGCACCTAAGTCAACCATATGCAATATTCAGGTGCTTGATGTAATAGACAAAGAGTGATCAACACAGAAGTCAAATACACAATGGCAACAACATACATGAATATGGTTGTAATACCATGATAGCAATCAGTAACCTGATTAAGGTGAGAGCCATGAGTTCAGTTTTTATTCCTAATTCAATGGAGATTTACAATTTATGTTAATGAAAAACTATTTCATAAGCTAAAGAAATCGGGGATACTCCATTTCTTTAGATGTAGCATACAGTCCTGGATCAACAGTGTTTTCAGTATGTTAAATGTATATCCTAACAGACTATATCTCTTAACCCCAGTGCAAGATGAGGAATTCTATAAATAATGCAGTAGCATCAGAAGTGTTGAAATGTTGCAACACAACTTGTGATGATATTTCCAACACAACTTGAGATCAACATGCCTTCTCTTAACCCCAGTGCAAGATGAGGAATTCTATAAATAATGCAGTAGCATCAGAAGTGTTGAAATGTTGCAACACAACTTCTGATGATATTTCAAACACAACTTGAGATCAACATGCCTTGACGAGCCCCATCAATATCAACCACAGAACAGTCTTTATAATGTTAATTGATTAACTATAAATACCAATCAAACTAGTTCCACCCTAACCCTCTTACTCCTCTCCTCAATTTCCTACACTTATCAGCACACCAATATTCATCTCAAGTTCCCTAACCCCCTTGACCCCTTCTCACTCTCAATTGTTGCTTATTTAGAGTCTCAATTTTATCCCCCGGAAAAGAGATTCTTTCTTCTTCAATGAGCTCAATCAAAAACTAACTAACTCCAACTTGCCGAGATCCTCATACACTAACTAGCTATATTTGTTAAAAAAATTTGTGGAAAACTTTTCCTACCATCAGTATCAACAAATCATAACTACAGTTAAGAATTCAAACCAGAACAAACAAAGAACATGAAAAAAAAAAAATCAGAAAGACTAATCCAATTACAAAAAAAAAAAAAAAAAACAAAAACAAAAACTGTAGCCCTTTCATCACTGCCAATCCAAATAATCAGTATCACCCACAAAAAGAAAATCACGTAATTGGGTATCATCTAATCCAAATAAAGATACAAAATTTGAAATAGAACGATACACAGAGACTAATTGAACACATAACTGGAGAATAACGGTATGAATATGAATGAAAAATAACCTAGAGAAGAAAGATGGAAAGAAATTGGAAGAGGGGGAAAGTGATTTACCCTCTGTAGAACATGGTGGTTAAAATTGGATTCGCCTTCTCTGTTGGTGAGTGTTTTAGTGAAGAAGGCTCCAATGCCAAGTTTGAGACTCTGTCTGGTTTGCCTCAGAAGATAAAGAGGGGCAGCGAATTGAAACTATTTAGCAACTGTGTGACTGTTTCCTTATATATATATATATATATATATATATTAAGATATCAAATATTAGGCTTATATGAAACGTCACAACGAGTTTATTACTATGTAATAATTTTTATATTTAAAGACATTATAAATAATACATTTATATAACAAAATAATTATTTTCTAAATGTTAAATTAATAATACAAAATAAAAATAAAAATCTTTATATGGTGGGGCCCACAATATAACCTATCAAATTGAAGTAGCTAAATTTGGCCTGGCTTTGGCTGAAGGCCATTTTTATTTATGAGGAATGGTGTAATTGCCGTATGGGGGGAGACACTCTAAGGCCTATATGCCTTTATACCCTACGGGGGCAGATGGCCTAAGACCATCAGTCACATAACAAAATACTAGATATATAACTCATTATTTTGAAACAAAATGGATTATATTCCAATAGAAACGTAGCAATACTACAAATTTGGACACAAGGCCCTGCTTGGTCAAGGAGGAAAAAAGATTTCCACTACAAAGCTCAGAAAGTTATTATTCAACTCAACATGAATTAAAAATACAACTAAAAAAACAGACTCGATAATAAAATAAACTTATTGCAAAAATAAAATTAAATCTTCTAAGGGCGAATATGGAAATTAACACATGCAAACCCTATAATGTAGACATCATCGAGCCTTACTCCGCTGGAGGTGCAGCCGCCACCTCCTGATTATTCTTTTTCCCTTTAGTTAGTAAGGTGAAGCTTTTCTTGCCGTGGAACAACGGAAAGAATATGTAAATGTGTTAGAAATATTTAACACATATTCACATAAAACAAATATAATCAAGTGATATGATCAAGTATGCATGTAATGCATATAATATAAACACAAATAATATAAAGAGAAGATAATATCGGAGAATCATATATGTGAGTAGAGAGGCACGACACTCGTTGTCTTAAAGCCACAGACGCCTCCCCTCGTACGGGTATTGGCTGTCGTCTACAAACTCCAAGATACAACCCTTGTAGTCTCACATAAAGTCTAAACCGCTTTACTCGACTAACAGTAGATGGAGTGCCAAGTGTTTATTGATTGCCCAAAGTATAAGAAGTAGGAATTGAAAGGAGGAAGATGACGAGTAAGAGAATGAGAGCAATTTAGAATACCTTTACTCTTTGTTTCAAGACTCAAGTATTTATACAACTCTTCACAACCCTTGGAAATGACATGACTCTTCAAATTAAATAAAATTTGAGTTTTGAATCTTAATAATTAAATAAAAACCAATAATGTACATTGCCTAAGTGTTAAACCAAAATCACTTTTGAGATTCCATCAAGTGGCACAAACCCTAACGCTGCGTTTGGATGAGACTTTTTTTTATTTTTGAGAGATTCTAAAATGATGGAATTGAGAACTTCATCAATTATATTTTCATTAATTTCAAATTCTATTGTTTAGTTGTATCTATCAAGAAATTGAAATGTGTAATAGATGAAGAAAGTTTTAGATAAAATAAAATATTTGAAAATAAGAAATAAACTTTTTTGGAAACAAAAAAAGAGATAAGTAGAGACTTTAATTTAATTTGCAAGAAATTCAAAATGACACCTATTTTGAGAGGAATTGAAGTAAGGAATTTAGACCATCAATTCCTTCATTTAATTCCACCGAGAAATTCATAATTCCTTAGTTTCGAATGCCAAACGAAGTAATTTATATATAGAAATTATGAATTCCTTATTTTCTTTTAAATTCCATCAGATTTTCTATCATCTAAACACACCCTTAAATGAGGTTTGGTGTTCTGTTGTATACTTCAACTTTAGTTCTGTCGAAGTTATTTTCATAAAATGCATTAGAGAAATGCTTGTAAGATACAAACTTAACAACCTTATTTGTATGTAAAACCAACTAGACAATACTATGTTAGTTTGTTTGATTCTCGCTCTTTTGAAACGATGATGAACATTGATTGGAGCAGGGGTTATACTTGTATCTGATTGAGAGATTGGTTTTGTCATTCAAATTGATTATGGTGCCCTTTGTAGGGAATGATAGATAGGCTTAAAGACTCTGCAGTGGAAGCTGAAGCAGCTGTTGAGAACTTCAAACTTGTTATTTTGTCAAACCACAAGCATATCACTCCTGGGTGATCTGATTTCGTTTCGGACTACACTTGAAAGTGATCTATTTTCCACTTGTTGAGATTCATAATCCCTGCTCTTCCTTTCCAATGGGGTTTGGACTTGTCCTCATGGATGAAGCTAATAGCGTGAACTGCTGATTATGCTGCTGTGGAGAGGGAAAATCACATAAACAGTACCTCAACTATTGCCCGTTCTAAATTTTTGTTCCTCAATTATAAAATCTATCACATTAGTATCCCAGTTATTAGGTCCAACCCGTAATTTGTATCTCCCGTTAATAACACCGTTAACACCTTCGTAATTTAACTTTTTCTTTTGGGTATTTTGGTATTTTCAATTCCAAGACAATCAAGAGTTTGATTTTCATGTTTATCATATCTAGCTCTTTATTCAGTAATTGGTTCTACTCATCCATAGCATCACTAGAAAGACATAAACCATCTTCTTTTCCATTCAAGAAGTCTAAATCTTCGTTCACCTCGTGCTTGATCCCCTTTCTTCTCCAACACATACTATTGAGAATAACATCCAACATTTAGGCAGAGAAAATGAATATGAAAACCAACATTTATGTAGAGATTTCCCACTTCCTCTTCACCACATAACCAAGCTTACAATTAATTGACTCATTTCCTCATAAATGGGTTAGAAAAATCCCTAAACCAATTGTCTATGAGTTTTAAAGCTTTATCGAGGTCTTGGAGAGGTGATCCAATTACCATTTGGAGAAATATGAGTTTTGGATTTTTTTGTATGTATAAGAAATAGGGAGATTCTATTCATACCTCCAAAATTGGTATTTGACCCCTCCACTTAATAGACCTCCAATTTATTTTTTCATATAGGCAATAGACTATCTAGACCTCCCTAATTTCTCCATAATACCCCTTGTGCAATGAAATTAACAAAATCTTATTTTTCCATGAACCTAAATAACAAAATGTCATCAAACAAAAAATTTTGAAAAGTTTCATATTGAAATAATGAAATAAATTGATAAAAATATTGAGAAAAATTCTATGCATACCATAGGCCACTCCATCCAACTTTGAGTTCTTCAATTAAGAACCTACTTTCTCCTCTTATTATTCATAATCAGTTTATGATTTGGGCTCTTCTCTTAAGCAATTGATTACAACCCGAGGACTCTTCATCTGAAGGAAAAAAAAAAAAAGAAAAAAAAAAGGTCGAAATCATGGCAATCACGTATGAATTGTATTGATGCCTCTGTCTTTGTTGTTTTGATAGAATTCTCCTTTTCTGTAATAGATTTTAATGTATAGTTTATGGTTTATGTTAGAGGCGAAATTTATTTCCAAATTAAAGGGTAAATAATGTTTATAGAGTAAGTGTTTGTTTTTCTTTTAATTTTCTTTTCTGATGTCTTTATTGGTAATTCGACATAAGTTGACAAAATCAACTATTAAGTTGACAAAATCAACTATCACTTAGAAAAAATAAGAGGTCCAAGTGTCAATTTTGGATGTATGAATAGAAACTCCCTAAGAAATATTTTGTTTTAAAAAAGAAAAACTTAAAACATGGAGCCACCATAATATCCCTAGCAATATGCCACATAGCACAAGAATTAACGTCGTTATTGACGGCGTGAATAAAAATTAGTTTAGACTCAATAACTCATATACTATGTGATAGTTTCGGTAACTGAGTTACACAAACTCGCTGTGGAGACATATGCATCCAACTTCTATATTGAGTTTACATTGTATTCATTATTTCCTTTAACGAACAACAATTCCAGACCAAAACCAAAATGCCGGTACTTAGACACAGTAGACCAAGAAAACCTGTTTCAAGTGGAAGTGCTACTGAATAGTTATATCGCCGGAACTCAACTCTTGATGGGAAGAGTTTATTTGATCGCGGAGTTTGGTCTGTGTCTTTTGTGACTATTTTCACCAGAACAGTGATATTTTAGTCACATTTACAAAATTACATTATGACTTAGAACTCCAGTGCAGAGATTTAAAGATTGACAAGTATCACACTCGTTGTTTAAATCAGCGAGGCCGCAAACTATTTGATAACTTGTCTCTTTGGTTCTCAATTCCAGATTTTCTCGCATTGCAAAATTATACCACAGATTTTCAGGTTGTGAAATCAAGAAACTAAACCAAGTCCCATCTAGAAACTAAAATTTCGTCAATAACAAGGTTAACGAGTGAGCTTTTATAAGGCCAGCGTAGTGTCACGTCCCGCTTCTTGTGGGAGTGTCACTCGTGGGCGTGCTGGTGGGGAAGCTCCAGGCGGGTGCGTGTGGGGAGTCCTTTCGGAGTCAAGGCAGGCCGACCCGGTTAAGTTTGGGGACCTTGTCGCTAGTCTGGGACTTGACGTTGATGGAGGGATTGGGCATCCCTACACACACTGGTCGGGGTCTAGAGCCGATCCCCTGATGAGCCCGAGACAGGGCGAAACCAGTATGTCGCACGGTCGATATGGCTGGCTTCCAGAGGCTGGGAGCGCCGCATTGGCCAAATGTGGCAGCCAAAAGGCTAGGCCCGTAACAGTAGGCTACATAGATCCCCAAATAACAGTGTCGATCTTGCACACCGTAAAGTAAAGCCAAAACTACACCTCGGGTTGATTTAACTGTTTCGAAATAATTTTATTCTCAAACCAAGGTGGAATGCTTTATCAAACATCTAAATAACAATGCTCTTAGTCTACACCATATTGAATTATCGATGTATAAATGTACCCTGATACCAGAACCTGAGTGATTACAATCACGTTTGTCACTCATCACTATCAGTCTGTTACAGAAACTTTTGTGGAAAAACTGAGGGATCACCTATTTCGAAACTAAACGCACAGATATAGGAAGCAGCAGACATTACATTTATGCTCACACTAGGAAAGAGCAGTTGACCTGTGCGTCTGTTAGTACTGACGCATAACATTAAACACCAACACTTCAAAAGCGAATACAGTTTTTTTTAAGCAGTAATCCAACTGTCAACATGCAGCACAAGTTATATAACACAAGGACAATCAGTGTACATATTAGGACAATGCCGCATCAGGCGCCATAGAATTCTATAGCTTCCTGATGAGGAGAAACAGCCTTTGATCTAGTTCGAAGTTCTTGAATTGAGAGGCTTCCCCCTTGAGCATCATCAACAGCCCAGCAAATGAAGCATTTACCTCCCTGGAGCCAAAGAAGAAACCATATAAAAAATCCATTCTAGTTAAATGCTATGAAAACTGATTACTGTTCCTTTCCATTTGGAAAAGTAACCGGAGAAATGATTGTTGTATGGGAATCAAATTGTCCTGAAAGTGGACTTGTCCAAATATATATGAAATTGAAGAGCAGTTATTTTCATGATGCTGAAAGTTTATCTTTTCCTCTTTTTTCTTTGGTTACATCAGCAGGGATCCAACCATTGACCAATCCAAAGCCTAATCCATTTACCAACCCTCGACACTTCGTTGACCCAATGCAGTACACTAATATTTTTGTGTCTTTCTTATTAACAACAAAAGAACAAGGAAACATAATTAGCAAGAAAACAAATAAACAAATAGCACACTAATACAATTCCAAGGAATAATTTGTTACACTTACGCTTTAGGATCACGTCTAGAACCTTCTGAAATTTTAAAAAGCTTCCCTTGCATCACGTATTCATATTCATCAGCCAACGTCTTGCGATTTCCCTGTAAAAAAGGTAAACTTCAACAGTCAGGCTCAACCTGGACCTTGATGGTTTGGTAAAGGAACTCAAAGTGGCAAGCAGCTATAGCGAGAGCAAACATCATGAAAACTTGGCAAACAGTAACTTCCTTAGTCATTTTTTTATCAACAAGTCAAATAAATGGTTAGATAAAGGTAGATCATCAGATACTTATGGTTAAAACGACAGACCACAATCATGGTATTGACACTGTTTTTTTTTGGTAAATAAAAGAATATATAGAACCCAGGCTCAAAACAAGCAAGGGAAGCAAAAGAAAACAGTAGCAACAAAGCTAACAAAGCTAAAAAAAGCTTATCAGCCAACAACCTCAGCAGAGAGGGAACCAAAAACAAGGAGAGACAACAACAAACAACTAAGGAGCTAGCCTCCATTCATGAATTATGTAACTATTAGAAGGAGAAGGAGGGATCTTCCAAGACAATAAGCAAAGGCGAATGGAATCCACAATTCCTTTGCACACAGTAGAAGGAGGGAGACTTTCATTACGAAACTTGCGATTATTCCTCTCGCGCCATAAAGCATACACCAGAGCCGCAAACTGGAGAGGTATTGACACTGTTTTCTGTTTTACTTTCGAAAAAGGGATCAAAGCATTAAATTTATTTATATCTAGAAATTTGACCTCAATCATCAAATTTAAATAAATAAGCAATTCTTTCACACTGCACGAACTATGGAACTCAGATAGCTCCGCATCAATATCAAATCTCACCCCCCACGCTACTCTCTTCTCCCAAGAATCTAATAGTCGGAAACTTGCAGACATAACACCCTTCACCCATAATATCTGCCCCACCAATCAAATAATCTGAATAATATTAGTATTTTTCTACAGTTCCCTCCTTTCTCCTCTGCAGTTCTGTTCCACTAGGAAATAAACTTTGACCACAAACTACATAAAGCTTAAATCCTTCATAGTACTTGTTGCTCCTTCCATTTAAATAGAGCACATGACACACAGAGAGATATAGGCATACAATTAGGAGCCTTAATCATTGTGCAACGGCATCCATGAAATGCAAAATATAGAGAACACAGATAGACTATAGATTTAATCTCCTCCCAGCACAAGCTAGTGAGTAGTTCATCAACCATCCCTACCAAACATAAAATCCTTTAACATTCTTTTCCCCCTAGCTATCAAATGATCTGAATCACTGATGCTTCTCCACAGTTCCATCAATAAAGAACATGTTTAGGAGGAACTTTAGAACACCAAATCTTCGACCAATGAAAGTAAAACCTGCTAAGTTCCAAAAAAAAAGAACTGATATTGAAATACTTATATGAACAAAGAAGCCTCTCAAACGAAATAACATACACTATCTGTCCACCTGAGCATCCACCATCTGTAATTCAAATAAGATCTAGTGGGAACAACTAAAGACTATAAAGCAAAACCAAACAACTGAGTGAGTTAAGTCCAAAGAAAAATGTCACCACATGGTGACTGGTGCAAAATCTTAACCATGTGACATAGGTCACATAAACAATCTTATTGAGAAGTTCTTCATCTTGCACTGCTATTGTGCATTCACATACCACTATTATATGATGTGACATCCTTCTCCACACCAACCTCCTCAACCATCGCCAAATCCACCTCCATTTTTATCATTAATTTCCAAAGCCACTCATCAAGAATGGCGTATTAAAGTTTATCAGCATCTTAATACATCAGCCACCAAACTGTTGAGAGAACCAGTATAATACTTTCTTTTCTTGGTCAAAAGAAGTCCCTTTATATTATCTACAGCTTGTAGGCCAAGGTAAAATGTAGGTGTTTTACAATACCTTTGGATGTAGTGCCAGCTGAACAACAAACCAATTGGACTTTGAATGTAACACTAGGCTACAGACGTACCAAATTAAAATGCTAGATAAAGACAAAAAGATTGACAAAACTACAATAAACTCCTGATAAAATGTATATCACCACCCTTGGACAATTAATGCCATTTTCAACAAACTGTCGCTTTTGAAAAACTTCACATAAACATCCCACGCAAGGGCAGCCTTGGATTTTAAACCTAAGCAATTCTAACCAGATCATATGACCAAAAACCTACTTGCATCCTCATCTCCACAAGTGGACTCTTTGCATTGGCACACCCAATTAAGAAAGCACTTCTTTACCACACAACCGGGATGCCATTGCAGCTACCCAAGCTGGAAGGCCAATGCATCTATGACAATGACCGAGGGCTATACTGGGTGTATTAGAAATAGTAAGTATTAGTTGGAAGCTATAAACCCTAGAGAATCACAATTTCCTCAGTTCTCTCTATCTTTACTTTTCATCTTTCTCTATACGTTTCAGAAAGCTTACAAGGAGGGCCACGTGTAATGGAATCCACGGTTTATGTGTTTACCCAACTAGTTTCAATTAATTAATTTGGTCAACTATTTATGTTAGGAGGAGTGAACCTACGAGAGAAGGGATAGCCAAAGGACCAGTGTAATAAATTGTCTTGACCAAGAAAAGAACACAATAGGGTGACATAGAATGCAGAGACGTTAAAATGATTAATACTGTGAAAGAACAAGTAAGAAAAGGGAAAGGAGGTGATATCCAAGTGTAAAGCCACTTAATAAGACATGAAAGACAAAAAGAAGGAAGTATGAATCATGAACATTATATAACAAGTTAGAATAGAATAAAAATGTATTTAAAAAATTGCACTGTTTTTTAAAACTTGTTTTTTAAATTGGTCAAACCAGATGGATATACCTAAATTTCAATTTCATTTTTAACTTTTTTTGAAAAGGAACATTTCAATTTCATAAAACAAATAACCTTTGTTTTTTTTTTTGAGAAAGAACAAATAAAATTTAGTAAAATGATACTGAAAGGATCGCAATTCCCTTGCAGAAACCAACTAATAAAAACTAACCTGTGTTCTAAGATAAGATAATTCTGACTTATAGGAACCAACACAGAACTAAAGGAAATTCAAATGAGAAAATTATTCAAAGAAAGAATCGAAGTCCTGAAAGATATTCCTGGAAATTCCAGAAAAATTTGTTGACCATTTCATGTATATCACACCAAGTATCATCCAAGTGAGTTATTCATGTTCAAGCAAGTTTCAACAAACCCACTGTTTGCCCTTTTTTGATGAGGTGCAAAGTAATTTCTGATTAATCTGAAGCAAATAGCCCAACTATAACATTCACTTATTAACTGTTATGTCACAAGTTTCCAGAATATCAGTCCTAACACTCCATTCTTGATTCATTCATGCTCCATCTTTCCTGAAAATCACAGTCCTAACACTCCATTCTAGATTCATATATGCTCCATTTTTTTAATAGTGATGGAGAAAAATTCAACGTAGTAAAGAAAAAAGAAGAAGGAAAGTACTATGAGATCAAGTGTAAGTTTACCGGAGTAAAATAGCCAGTGTCAGGTGTTCCATCCAAATTGATTGTAGAAGTTAGAGCCATTGAGAACTTTTCACCTTCCTTCATGGGATACACCTCTGTGTTTACATCTAGGTGCATGAACATCTCGCATGTCTCACTCTTTGCTTCGATTCGAGTAACTACCAAAATGCAAGATATAAGCAAAAGACTGACTATTAAACTATTTTTTTATATCAATTTGAACAAGAATTTGATGTGCACAAAACAAAAAGATGGATACCCTTATCAAACTTTTTTCCATCTGGGTTTAGTTGCAGTATCTGAAATATGTCCTCAAATAGACGATCAACCATCCTCTGATCAGAAATGAAGGCCTTGTCACCTGGATGAGAGAGAGAGAACGACATCAAAGACAAGATGAGATGAGTTCTATTCCAGCTATGGCCCAAATGTGGTTTTAACTCTTAAAAAATCAGGGCATGATAAAGATTGCAGAATAGGGTGAGCGGAAACCATCAAAATAAAACAATTATTGTGTTATACACTGAGAAAAGTTCCACTTTCTCTTTAACTAATTAGACTGCACAAGCTTAACTTGGCTAATCCTAGGAAACTGATGCAGTTAATTACTTACAGTTAACTAAGCAACAGTCACTTGAGTTTACAGTTCTGCAAAACAAAGGTGGCGTATAATAGAGGTAGGGCAAAAAAATTATATATATCAATGTATGCATGTAGGTAGGTAAGTAGATGTGTGTGTGTATTAATGTATGCCTGCTCTAGTTCTACTAAATCCTCTTCTCTAATAAACGTAACATAGAACCAAAATACAAAAACTGATAAGAAATGAATGAAAACTTCACAAATAGAACAATGCCTAAATGGAAAGTGGTGTGATACAGCTTGTGCAAGTGAGATAGATAGACACCGACAGAACCGGACAAATCCAGAAAACAAGAAATCATAATCAACAAGAAAACCCAGAACCCTTCTCTTATTGCATCCAAGGCTGAGAACTACTCCCAAAAGCTTAGAAAAAACTTCTTCAGGGAAAATAAAACATCAAATTTTAGGAGGTATCTATCTATCAACCAGTTTGTAATATATTATAGAACATTAAACAAAGAAATGTCTGGACACATGATTAGCTTCTAATCAACGTCTTTGGTTTCTCAAATAACTAAATATCCTTCACTACAATGTTAGTGAAAAGAACAAACCAGCTATTGGATAACAGTCAGTTAACGACTAAACAGTCCAGAACTTCAACATGTATGATGGTAAATTGGTGGCTAAATACTTCCCCCAACTTCTTAAAAAGCAATAGGAGAATATAAATATCAGGAAAATCGGAACCCACAAAAGTATAATTCTTTCTGCCAATCCAAAAGACTAATTTTTAACAACATGAAAGTTGAGTGCTGATTTATATTACTTTCGCTATTCATGGTAACTAGGGAGACCAAACACCTTATTCTTAGAAAGACATTAGTTACGGATGCGTCAAGAATTCGATGATTTTAAGAAGATGAATTTCACCGGATTGTAGAGTTAATAACATGTCAAACATAAGACAATAGAAATATCTACAGCAGTTGTGGGTTGGAGTTGCGCGTTAAGAAGAAGGACATCTCGATTTGAGTAAACAGAAAGAACTAAAATCGATGATGATTAGAGTGTGGAAGAGTTCATATTAAACCAAATAAAATCTACAGAAAGACAAAACCAAGAAGCAACAACAACATAAAATCCATAGAGAGGGAAAGATGGGTTGTTGCAGACTTACCGGGGATTCAAGACTCCGGCTGAGAGAGAGAGAGTGTGAGGAGGGAAGCAGCAAAGATGTGTTGCTTGTGGAGGCCGACCCGGACCTAGTTAAATTGAAAGAAATTTTAAGTCAGGTCGGGTCGGGTCGGATTAGTTTTTTTTTTTTTTTTTTTAATTATATTTCAATAGCCAAAAGCCAATGTGTCAACTACTACTAGGTCGAGAACAAGTTCCGATACAAGTTTGAAAACTAGCTCTTTATTCTACTACAACTAACAAAAGGAAACCAAATAAACCTAGTTAAAAAGGCGAACAATCTTGAAAATAAATAACCTATACAAAGAAACTAGAGAGACTATACTTCTCATAAGACCTAAAGACCCGACGGTGTATCTTTCTGATTAAGTAAAGAGGGCAACCCAAATGCCTTCATGTAGGGATCTTGGTCATTTGCAAAGGACTACTCCTCACCAACTACTGCACCACCCAACTCCGACCTCATTTCTAAGGTCTCTCTTGCCTCCAACACACCCTGCTTCACGACCACCGACGACGGAGCCATAGAGCTCGAGCCAGAACCTCCACTTGTCTTGGAGCCGAAGTAGAGCTAGTTGGGTCTTGTTTTTGCTAGCACGGGGTGTGTCCTGTAAACCAAAATCAATATGCTCGTAATACAATAGATCATATGCATAACTAAATCATAAGACTTAAGATTTGAGTTAACTCACCATCATTGTGAATCATAGCTCCTTCTATTGATGCAATCCTGAAACACAAAAGTATTAGGCAAGGCCTTCTGTTAGTCACCATGATAGGAGCACAATGTGCGACGATATTAATATGATTTTGCCCTCGTTTATGCTTCGCTTAACCCTCATTTATCTAAGATAGAGTCATAGTATAGTTTAGTGTCGTTTTGATAGAGTTTGGAAAAATGTGCTTAATAATCCGAAAAATGACAAAGTTTAGAACTCTGAGGAAATAAAATAAAATTGATATTTTTTGTGATTTTGAGACTCGTGTTAGAGTGACTTATATTTTTCCAAATTTAATGTAATTTGGTATGCATATATTTGGCAAGTTAAAGTGTGTTGTGTTAAAAATTCAGATCAATAGAAGTTCGGGAAGTCACCCAAAAGATGGCTGCAACTCAGCAGTTTGAGCAAAACGATCCAAAGACTACCAGGATTTTCCTGGGACTGTGTCATGACTTCCAGAATTTTTGTACGAGGCATCACTTAGAACTAGAGGATGTGCCTTATATGAATAGAAAGCCCTATGAGTCTAGTTTCTCCAGGACTTAGAATCGTATCAATTGGAGCATTGAGAAAAAAGTTATGCTCGTCTGAAGACACAAAGGTCAAATCTGCCAAGAAAATGTCCACTCGCCAGCAGCCTCGTTCGCCAGCAGCCTCGTTCGCCAGCAACCTCGCTCGCTACAAGATCAGCCGCCAGCACTAGCTCACTAGCCTGCGCATATCCGCTCGCCAACCATCCGCGCATGCCAGTATACATGATTCGCGCGCCTCACCAAGAGGCCTCGCCAGTATCCGATACTAGCAAGGTCTGTACCCGCGAGCAGAGAGGAATTTCCAGTAATGTCTTCAAGCGGCTGTAAGCGTGCCAAGTCATTCGTATGAACTATGCAACGTCCATGAAGCTTCCTATGCGTGTCCTAGATGTATGAAGAAATTCTAAGCCGGCCAAGCAAGAGTTTCTTTGTTCAAAAGGGAGAGAAAAGCCTATTCCAACTAGGATTGGGAAACCTTATTCAATGAAGATTTCTATCCCGTTTTGAACAAAGAAAAGTTCCAAACTGCACAACCCTTTCTCCTATATATAGAGGCCGGCACCCATCATGAAAGGGTCACATTGAAAAGCAAAAATCTAGCCAAAGCTCTACCAAAATTCCCTAAGAATCCTACAAAGAAACCCTAACCGAAAACACATCCATCACCACCATCTAGAAAATTACTGCCGAACCACCATAATCCTCCATCAAGATCAACACGACTTGAAGCTCCAAAGGTGTTTTAAAAGTGTGATCTACTCCCTACTTTCGGTTTTGTAATTCTTTCTTTGTAGTTATGTTAAACTTTGTCTATGAAGATAACATGTATTCTTGGTTTCAAACGTTATGTCTATGTATTGTTTGGATTGAAGTTTGGTTTTATAATTTACATGATCAATTCGTTTTCTTTATCTTTATTTGGTTTTTGGATGTAAGAATTCAGATTGCATGTTAAAGAGTAAGGGAAATATGTAACAAGATGGTAAATACGATAACCGGCAAGCATGTTAATTTAGGTTTAGATTTGTACTTGGTTAGTTCTTCGAATTCATGTGCTTAAAGGTTAGTATTTCATGCAATTGCAATGTGTAGAGTATTGATCTCATTAGCCGAAAATAATATAGATTGGGTAAACAATGAGTTACTTTATTTGTGTTGTTTTCACGAGGGCTATGGTAGTTTAAAGAACTTGCTTATTTAATATGAAGAGTGACGCCTTACATGTTAACTTGTTTCCAATTAAAAAGACTTTGTGCTTATTTGCTAGCTAGTGAACGTGTCTACGCTGCGTGTCATGTAAACCGGTTAGTAACAAGATTAGGATTATACGCTGAGTTAATTCTAAATACATAAGAAGTCTAGTAACGATTAGATGACCGCTGCGGCTCTAATTAAAATTGGAACTAAGTCGAGTTTACATCATTTTAATATGATTGCCGTGAGTCTTGCCTGCTATTTTGTTGTGTGTTTTGATTGCTTTCGTGCTAGTAATTTGTGGAAGAGTGTCGACCAAAAACATGTACATAATAGTCTAGGATTTAATTTCATATCTTAAATTCATGTCTAGGAATTTAGAGGCAGCTTTGCTGCCGAGATTTTTACCCCCATGATTTCGTTTGTGAATATGTATATATGTATATAAGCGTGACAATTGTGTGCATATATGTTTGTGAATATTTGTGTTAACATTCTCATATTTCAGGTACCCTTAATCACCGGCTAGAACGATCCATACTTGCTTATACTACTAACGATATTTGGTAAGGTTTATTATTTGTGTGAGCCTCGCGGCTTTCATCACACCACAATAAGCTTCTCAATGGTCAGAACTTACGCTATATCTCGTGGTGATAACAGGGTCCAATACCGTCTATTTATATAGAATCATTAACCCTAAAGAGTCCTCCCATTAAAGACATTCCTTGTGAGTTATGTCTTCTAATTAGATTCCTGATACATGTACTGATTTGTTGTCTTGCTTCTAGACTATGAATATGATTCATTATAATAATGATCTAATATACGAAATCATTATCAACTAGATATGGTTCTGTATTTGTTTACATATAAAAGTATAGATATTGTCATTAAACATAATTATCATATAATATGTGACAAGTCCATATTGATCTAACAATCTCCCGCTTGGACTGTCACTTGTCATAAATGATAACTCGCACCTGAGAATGATAAGATCTATTCTATCTACTGTAGTGCGTGCCGGATAACAAATGAACCAAAAATCCCTTCACAACATGGTCGAATTACAATCACCTATGCAAACCAAGTTACACTTTGACAAAAATACAGAGGTTATGTACCACAACATAAGCTTCTGCAATCCACATATGTCTATCATGCAGTATTGAAATATATGTTAATGCGTATTAACAAGTAAAAACATATATCAAGTCCAACTTTATGTTCTTAAAACCAGAACTCAAGCAAATTTTACTGAACACCAATAATCTCAACCTTGCTTGTACTGTAGTATCATGCTAAACATGAATGAGATCATCTGATAGCAAGTATATATATGACTGGAACCTTAAAACAATAATTTTCAGAACAAATATAAAGCTGCAGCAACACAAATTTTTTGAAATACCTCAAACTATTATCTATAAAACTGTCATTACAAAATTAAGCTTTAATTTGAACTGATATCACAACTAAAAACACAAGAACTCAGAAAACAAAATATTTTAAGTTTGCTCCTACTGGTTTTAACTCCCACTGAACCTAAACATCTAATTTTGGAAGAAATCCAATGCTTTTTACATGCTTCTTGAAAACCTTCACTGGTAGTGCTTTGGTGAAAGGGTCTGTAAGTTGTGAATCAGTGTCAATGTCTAAGACAATTACTTCACCATGCTTGACTCTTTCTCTAACACTGTAATATTTCAAATCTATGTGTTTTGAGTTGTTGGATATCTTTTATTGCTCTTGTTAAAAAACATAGTAGCCTCATTATCACAGTATATAACAAGTGCATCAGCCACAATGTGACTCAATACTTTAGTCTGCTCTAGAAAGTTCCTAATCCAGAGCTCTTCACACGTTGTTTCATATATTGCAATATATTCAGCTTGCAGGGTGGAGGTTGTGATCAAGGTTTGCTTCATTATTTTTCAATCAACTGCTCTATCTGTCAGCATAAACACATAATCACAGGTTGACTTATTTGAATATGCAAAATTCCCTGCAAAATCAGAATTTGAGAAACCAACAAGTTTCAGATCCTCAACTTTTTTGTACACAAGCATGTGACTCTTTGTCTTCTGTAAATATCTGAGAACTTTCTTCCCAGGCACCCAATGTTCTGGTCTTGGATTTGACTGGAATCTTAATAGCATTCCAATAACAAATGCCAAATCTAGTCTGGTACATACTTGAGCATACATGAGACTCCTTACAAGTCTAACATATGGTTTTGTTTTCATATTTTCTTTCTCAGTTTTACTCTGTGGACACTGAATTTTGGTGAGTTTATCACCCTTAGACATAGGAACCTCTCCATTTGAGCACTTTTCCATATTAAATCTTTTAAGAACTTTAGTAATGTAATTTTGTTGAGATAATCCCAACAACCTTTGTGCTCTATCTCTTTTAAATTATATCACTAGTACATAGGATACTTCACCTAAATCTTTCATGTCAAAATTATTTGATAGAATGCTCTTGATATCTTTAAGCAGCTTGAGATTCCCGCTGGCCAAAAGTTTATCATCCACATACAGTACCAAGAAAATAAAATGGTTCCCTACTGTTTTTAAATAAATGCATTCGTCCACTAGATTTTCAGTAAAGCCAAAAGAAGAAATTATTTAATCGAATTTCTTCTACTATTGCCTAGAAGCTTGCTTTAGACTATAGATAGATTTTGGACAAAATACTGGTCACTCCTCTAACTTTGACTAATTCGACAGTTTAGTCTTTAAGGTTTCAATTTCAACAGATCACTCCTTCAACTCTCTAATTTCGAATAATCTACTCTCTCCGTCAATTCTCCATCCAATTACACCGTTAAATGAGTGATGTGGCAACATATACACTGTGTAATGCCATCAATACCCCTGTATTCTTCTGTTTTAACCTGTCGTCAGTAAATGAATTCCTATCTCTGTTTTATTCTTTGCCGACAACTTCTTCGTCGGTAGCCCTAATTCTTATCTCTGTCGACGACAGCTTTGTCAGCAGAGATGCTGCAGCATCAAGTGGTGTCGGACGAGAGAGGATGTTGATGCTGTAGCATCTCTGCCGACAAAGCTGTCGTCGACAGAGATAAGAATTAAGCCTACCGACGAATAAGTTGTCGGCAAAGATTAATAGGAATTCATTTACCGACGAAGCAGTCGTCGGGAAAGGTTAAAACAACTTTCTCATTCCCTCACACTGCTCAAATTTCTCCACCATCGTCCTCTCTCGTCCGGCCACCACAGATCGTGTTCCACCTACCCAAGTGCTCGCCTCGCTCTCCTCTACAACCCCGTGCCAGCGGCGAGCTCCGACGACCACCGTGCCGCCCGCAGCCGAGCCCGAACGCCATTGCCACAGTCGACGCCAAGGCAGGAGCACCACCGGCCGATCCAAAGCTCGAGGCTTCCATCGTCGTGTTCTCTTCCTTCCTCTGAGCAAGCTTCGGACAACCGTGGAGCGCGAGGGAGGCGGCAGCGGCTGAGAAACGAAGGAGGTGGCTACGGTTTCAGCTACAACATCTCTGGCGACAAAGCTGTCGTCGGCAGAGATAAGAATTAGGTCTGCCGACGAAGAAGTTGTCGGCAAAGAATAAAACAGAGATAAGAATTTATTTATCGACGAAGCTGTCATCGGGAAAGGTTAAAACAGAAGAATGCAGGGGTATTGATGATATTACACAGTGTGTATGTTGCCACATCACTCATTTAACGGTGTAATTGGATGGAGAATTGACGGAGAGAGTAGATTGTTTGAAATTAGAGAGTTGAAGGAGTGATCTGTTGAAATTGAAACCTTAAGGACTCTAAACTGTCGAATTAGTGAAAGTTAGAAGAGTGACCAGTATTTTGTCCATAGATTTTTTAATCTACAGAATAAGTTCTCATTCCCAATTTCAATAAATTCCTCAGGTTACTTCATGTAGATCACCTCCTTAAGCTCTCCCTTTAAAAATGATGTTTTGACATCCATCTGATGCAACTCCATGTCATAGTGTGCTACCAATGCCATGATTACTCTGAAAGATTCTTTACATGAGACTGGAGAAAATGTCTCAGTATAATCAATACCCTCTTTCTATGAGAATCCTTTTGCCACTAGTCTTGCTTTATGCCTCTCAATATTTCCAGTTGCATCTCTCTTGGTTTTATAAACCCATTTGCAACCTATTGGCTTTTGTCTGGGATCAGGTTCAACTAATTTATAGACTCCATTCTTCTTCATGGACTCAATCTCAGCTTGCATGGCCTTCAGCCATTTGTTTAAATCTTGGCTTGCTGCTGCTTGATCAAAATTTGTTGGATCATTTTCTTCTGCACAGTCTTCATTAATATCTGCTTTAGCTAAGTAGACAATGTAATCATCATCCCCCCCCCCCCCCCCCCCCCCCCACCAAATTTTGATTTTCTAGCTCGTTTGGATCTTCTAAGTTTAGGATTGAGATTAGTTTGTGGTTCCATAATGTGAGGTTCAGCAACACATGAATCTGCTACAGCTGGTTGCTAATCAATTTGCATTTTTCGATCACTTTCTTGATCTTCTGCATCTTTATTTTCTTGAATAATATCATCTGCTATTTTTTCAGTTTCAAACGACAAAACATTTTCCCAATCCTCATCAATCACAATTTCTTCAAAGTCTAAGGATAAATCCTCATATTCTATATTGTGAACTTTTTCGTTTAAGAATTTTACTTGATGAGTTTTGAAAATTCGAGGCTTATGTTTTGTAGAATACAGCTTATGGCCCTAAGATTTTTCTAGATAACCTATGAAATAGCAGCTTATGGATTTAGAGCATCTGCACCGGTGAGCACCTGGAGGAGAGGCGCTCGAGCAGGAGGTGGGACCGCCTGGGTTTGCTCGAGCAAACCCAGTTTAGAGCTCGCATCGGCGGCAATGGAGGAGGACAGGTGCTCGAGCAGTCAACCGGAAGTTTTGCTCGCCCCTCCACTCAAGTAAAATTTGCTCGACCCGTTGCTCGATCTACTGGCCGAGCCCACAGTACTTGGGTGAGGTCAGCGCCCTTTTTTTTTTTGTTTTTTTTCTGTCAGTCAGTAAGAGTAAAAAAATATTACGGACCAATCATAGGCTGACACATAGAATACTGGCTGGGCCATTCAAACTCCAATGGTTTAATTAATAGATCTGGGTCTTCCATTTGAATTAGAAATTTCGATCAGACGGTCAGAATTCATAGGCAATGACTACTATTTGATCAAAACGGAAACAAAGCCTAAAAATAGTAAAAAAATCCCCAAAATTTTAAAACTCTCCCAAAAATTTGCCTATAAATACTACTTCAATTTTTGATCAACTCACACCAATTTGTCCACAACAAATTTCACATCTTCCTCCATCTCCTCTCTCATTTCGTTTACATTTTTTTTCCAAAACAATGGGCTCCCATTGACTTCCTTCCGAAGATTTACAAATGTGTATCTCTTTTGTCCATCATAGCGTTGATGAATACGACGGTAACAAACAAAAGAGGGACAAATTGTAGGAGACAATTCATGCCGCTTATATGTAAAATTGGAAGCTAACACTAGGTGAGAAACCTCCGAAGGAGCCGAGGACCCGAATCGCACTCGCTTCTCACTACAACAAGTTCAAGGCTTCAAGCTACTCTTGTAAAAATGGGGCGAATGTTTGGCGGCGGTACGGCAACGTATAGTTAGCTGCACTTCGTTAATGGACGAAGTAAGTTTACATTGTTTTATCATATATTATAATTTTTATTCGATTATATATCTAATTAAATTATGTAAATTATATATCTAATTTGTTTAAATATGTAGCATTGGTTACATTATTTATTTTATTCAATTTGTTTAAATTATGTAATTAAATATGTACCTAATATAAGTTTTTCATTAGGAAAGACAAGCTCAATCATGTTACTATAATGCCAAGAAGAAAAAATTTACACACTTTGAATGTTGGGAAGTGGTTAAGGATCATCCATCTTTCGTTGCGGTGCTACGTACCTACTACTCCATCTCCATATACAAGTACTTTGATCGAATGCCATAGGCATACAAGTAATGATAACCCTACAAAAGATCGTTAGTAGTATATGATAAGTAGGGATCGTTCTAGCCGGGAATTAAGGGTACTTGAAACATGAGAATGTTAGACAAATATTCACATTTATATACATCAAAATCGTCACTTTGGGGGATGAAAAGGGATCGGCAGCCATAGGGCTGCCTTAAAACTAAGGTACACGAAAATAAACCTAAAAATTATTGTATACAAGTGATCATCATCTTTCACACCAAACAATTCACACAAAAGACTCTTTAACAAGTAGACGCGCATGCAAGAAAGTAAGGTACAAGTATTTAGCATGCTTTAGATTCAAATTAGTTTCGACCTACAACTAGAACGTTTCCGATTTTACCTAGTTGAGAGATTTCTAATGTTTTAAGATCTAGCTATTCGCAAAGTGATCCTAAAATTTATGTTACCGTTATACAACATGTAACATTTAAGCACAAGAATGTATAATCGAAGACATGTAAACAAGCAAAATTGTCAATCATCTTATTTAACATGCAAGTTTTATCGAAGATTTTACCCTAGGTGAGCACAACAAATCAAAGCAACATACGTTTAATCTTTATTCGTTCTACTCGGGTTAGATGAAACCTAACATCTAGATTTACATACTTCAAGCCAATACTAATGTTTCGGTTTTTAAGTCACATCCTTAGATTACTAACCAATTTAAATCCTAAACATGCATCTAATACCACTGTCCTAATTATCTAACATACAAAATCTACAAGTTAAATTTACAAAACTTGAAATAAAATTCAATCAAGAAATCGGTTTACATAGAAGTTCAATAAAAACCAAGAATCGAATTGAGTTCATACAATACAACCAAACTAGAACAAATACAAAAGCCATAGAGGGCAGATCACACTTTAAGAACCTTGGAAGACTCCTCAAGACGTAGTGGAAGACTGCTTGGCTGCTCGGCAGAAAGCAAGGTGAAGGGACATAAATTCGGATGGTGGTGGTGATGGTTTTTAGCTAAGTATTTGGTGTTTGGTGCTTGTGAGACTTGGTAGAGTTTTTGGTTAGTACTTGTGCTTGAGATGAGATGATTTTTCTATGGGAAGACAACCTCTATATATAGGAGAGAGGCCGGCAGCAACCCTAGGAGAAATCCAAGTGGAAATCGGCAAAGTAAAACCTTATGCAATAAGGTTTTGATTCATTCCTTTCTTGGTTCTTCTAGGACTTCTTTTTCTGATTTTTTTCATCATGGATCGGGCTGCATATCTTCATGGATACTTCATATGCATATCTTCATGGATACTTCATGGATACTTCATACTTTGATGGATATTGATCCACGAAAAATGCCCCAACTGGCCTTAATGCACAAATCGGCAAAACTGCTGCCTATCGGCAGCTTTCTCCTACCCGAGCTAGGAATGCTTCTCTCTTCATGTTTTTCCACTTCTTTTTGGTTTGGCTGACTCCTCTAACCTTCATTAAGCTTGGACAATCTTCAATGGTGCAATCGGATGCTACAATGTTAATCAAAAACACAAAAGTGTGAAAACGGACAGTAGGTTGGTTTTCTCGGCAGGACAGTGACCTTGTTGTCTTGCAACTGACATAACTTTTTCCTCAGGAAAGATTTTGATGCAGTTCTAAGTTCTGTAAAAAATAAACTCATAGAGCTTTCCGTACATATAAGACACGTCTTCTAGTTCCTTGTAGTTCGCCCAAGAGAATTTTTGAAAGTTGAGTAATGTGAACAGGAAAATTCTGAAACTTACTGGATCCGATTTTGGCTTGTGATTCCTGGCCCCTTCTTTTGCTCTGATTTCTTTAACTCTTCTCATATTCAAACCTTGGCATGTCTACTGCATATTAGAGAATAAAAATCCATCAAAAGTAAAGTCGAGGTTTTACAGAACTAAAGATTTATCACAAGTACTCAGAAATCGGCTAATAAGCTTTTTACACATTTTTATCTAAACTTAGCACGATTTCATTACAACTCTACCAAAAGGCTCATGATTTTATTATATAACTTGATTCTAAGATATTAAGGGTTAAAACAAAGTATAAACGGGAGTATAATATATTAAGAACGTCACATTTTATGCTCCTATCAACTACCCCACACTTATCTTTTGCCAGTCCCTTAGCAAAACTAATTTAAACTAAGACTCTAAACATACTATTGCCCCTAATGATTTGTCTCAGGCTCGTATGAACACATAGCTTTCAAGTTGATGCATGAGAATGCTAAGCACGAAAATTTCAAGTTTCATGAACATGCAATATCGATATGAACATATAAGAACAACATATAAGCATGAAAACATGTTAAGCTAATCCAATCCTCCTCACTAGGCATACTCTCTTCTTTTCACTTGAAATATGGCTATTCACACATAAGTATATGCAAGTAAAAGATAATGAATTACGAAGAGTGACTTGCATATGTCAAAGAAATGAAAGCACTATGTGAAAAGTTTATGGAAAAACCTCATGTAACAACTATGTGCACCAATGAACCAAAACCATATGCTTACTCTTGAGATAATCTCCACAAATCGAATTTAACCATCTTATGAGTCATGAAAAGATCAATAAAGGGAATGTAATGGGGCTTGGCTAAAGGCATTCGAATTTTTGGATAAGGAGGCTCAAAAACGTCTCTACAAATAGGAAAACTCGACTCTCCTTATGTCTTCTCGCCAATGGCCAAATTTCATCATGTTGAACCATTCCATCATTCTTAACTCCCCAAAAACATTGTGAAATTGAAGAAGGTCGAAATTTAAACAATACTAGACCTTCACATGTATACAAACTCCAATTCACAACATGTTACAAGATTCGACTTAGCAATTTTTCTCTTGAAACCGTGCCCTTTTTCAAAATTTTCTTTCGAACTAAATTTTCTCTTTTCTTTTCTTTTTCTTTTTCTGTCTGATTTCAATGTTTTTTTTTCTTTTTTCTTTTATGCCCGGCAACATACAATTTTCATACAATTTTTAGCTAAGTCTACCCCACACTTGTTCTTCTTCATCACTTCATGCGGAAACTCCTTCAAAAATCAAGCTTTGCCAAAACTTTGAATCAAGGTAAAGACATAACTATACTAAGCTCGTGGAAAGTGTTTAAGAGTGATGAAAGAAAAGGCTAATCGTAGGCTCAAAGGGGTTTAACTAATGCGTCCCACGACGGGCTCAAACAGGCACATGCTTTATTTGGCTATGGTGGTAAACCTATAAGATCTTTTCAATCATTTTCAAAATCAAGATATTTTTATGATAAAATTGTTTTGAAAATCAATAAGAGTAAGTTCTAGCATTCTAGAGTTCATTAAAAAGCTATGGCACATAGTCATTGAATATGCAAAGAATAATGAGGTTCATACTTCCTATGTGTCTATCAAATTTTTATCTTTTTAAGCTCTCAAGAAGAAAGCAATTTGGCTCTAAAGCTCGCATAGGTTAGTATAGAAACAAACTAGCTAAAACATGCATGTTTTATTAATCAACAAGTCCTACATGCTCCTACCAATGTACATCATCCATGAAACTCACAATTTTTTAAGATATGCACAACTATCATCTATGTATGCAAAGAGGAGAAAAACATCATTGACAATTTAGGGGCATCTTAAGACTCGAAACAAACAATTTAAACACTCTATTTTTGTAGTACGATTTTCTGAAATTTTCTGACTCAAAAAAAAAAAAACTACATTAAAACGTGGGTTGCACGTTTATCTATCTAGAAACATAAACGAAACATGAAATCCCACCCCACACTTAAAAAATTACATTGTCCTCAATGTAAGCATAGAACTATAGTAAGTAACTTCCTAAGCAAGCAATTGTCTAACATATTCCAACATATCATCACAAACCAAAGAAAAAGAGAAATGTTAAGAAATTGCAAACTCTCGGTTATGGCTCCTATGTTTTTTGTTTGATCGAATTGAGTTGCCTCCTAATTAACGCTTTAATTTTATAGTCCGTAGCTTAGACTTGTTACCATGTGTGTTGCATATGTTCATCGTGGTCCAAAATAGTTCAAATCGGAAAGTAGAAGCTCAAGGAGGTGCGTTTGGCACCACGCTTCCTTATCGGCAGAATGTTTCTTGTTATTGGCAGAGTGGCCAGTGTTAGCTGCATAGGCGTCGTTGCACGCAAGTGGCGCACAAGCGGAAGCTATGCGCGCTGTATCAGCAGGCTGGGCACCATCGCAGGCATGTTGCACGCTGGCAGCGTGAGCATTGCATGCACTATCGGCAGCAGGATCCTTGCGCGCAGGCTTGGCGCGGGTGTTGGCATGGTGTGCAGCATTGGCGGTTGGAGTAGGCAGCAACATAGGCTACTCGACAACGTCTTGCGCTGGGGCAGCTTGCGTTGCGGAATCAGCAAGGGCAGGCAATAAGGTGCTGTGCAACGTATCAGGTGCTAGGGATGTGGCCGTATCGGCATGCGTATCTGTATCCATATCAGATACGGGAAATTGAGGTGCAGACATATCCATAAGCGTATCAGATATGGTCATTTGGCTCAAATACGTGTCAGATGGGGTGATGAATACGGCAGCAGTATCAAATACGGCTTCAAGGCACGCAGTGTCATGATTGGCAGTATCGGCAGCTAGGGCATTTGTCCGTGCGTGTGTGCATTTCGCGCTGGGGCTGGCTGAGGAGGATTGCTTGCGCAAGGCTGCAAGTCGGCATGGCGTGATCTGCAGTCTATCAGCAGGAGCTGAAGGCTGCCTTACTTCGCGGTGAGCTGCTTTCGGCAGTGTGCAGTCCTCTTGGTGGCTGCGCACAGATCCGGTTGTGGCTGCAACAAGTGGAGAGTCACAAACTTGTATTACCTCTATGTTATGCTCTCGGAATGTATCATAGTAGGTCTTGAGGAGATGGCCATTGACTTTGAAGATCTTATTCGTGATGGGGTTTAAAATTTCGATGGCTCTATGAGAAAACACCTTAGTGATAATGAAAGGGCCAACCCATCGAGAGCGTAACTTACCTGGAAAAAGTTTAAGTCTTGTATTAAATAAGAGAACCTTTTGTCCAACTTCAAACTTCTTCCCTCGAATCATCTTATTGTAGTCAGCTCGAGTCTTCTCCTTATAAATCCAAGCGGCATCATAGGTTTCATTGCGTATTTCTTCAAGTTCGTTGAGTTGAAGCTTCCTATGAAGGCCGGCCTCGTCAATGTCCATATTGAAGGCTTAACGGTCCACCATGCTTTGTACTCAAGTTCTACCGGTAAGTGACATGCTTTGCCATAAGTGAACCGAAAAGGAGACATACCTATCAGTGTTTTGTATGCGATTCTATAAGCTCACAAAGCATCATCGAGACGATCACTCCAATCCTTCTTTGAAGGTCCAACGGTTTTCTCTAGAATTTACTTGATCTCTCGATTGCTTACCTCGGCCATGCCACTTGTTTGAGGATGATAAGGTATAGAGACTTTGTGTGTGACACCATACTTCTTCAACAAAGCCTCGATGGTGCGGTTGCAAAACTGTGAGCCTCCATCACTTATCAAAACTCTTGGAACTCCAAAGCGTGAGAAGATGTGAGTCTTAGGAAATTCGGCAACCACTTTTGAATCATTGGTGCGTGTGGCCTTGGCTTCAATCCAGTTAGATACATAATCAACCGTAAGTAAGATGTAGAGGAAGCCTTTACTTGAAGGAAATGACCAAGTTGAAAATCTCAACTTCAATAATTGGCGTTAGTGACATGATAGGAGCACAATGTGCGACGATATTATATGTTTTTACCCTCATTTATGCTTTTTTTAACCCTTATTTGTCTAAGATAGAGTCATAATATAGTTTAGTGTTAATTTGGTAGAGTTTGGCGAAAAGTTGGTTAAGAATCCGAAAAAATGACTAAGTTTGAGGAATCTGGAAAATAATGCAAGTTGTCTTTTTCGTGATTCTGAGATGAGTAAAAATGCGATCTATCCTTGTCCGAATTTAATGAAATTTGGTGTGCTTATTATTCATATACTGAGGAATGTTGTGTGAAAATTTCAGATCAATCGGAGTTCGGGAAGTCACCCAAAAGATGGCTGCAACTTGGCAGTCCGAGCAAACCAATCCAGGGACTTCCAGGATTTTCCTGGGACTGTGTCCCAACTTCGAAAAATCATTCCCGACGACTCATAAGGAATTTGATCAAACTGTTGTATATGGAGGTAGCTATGTGTGTCTAGTTTCTCTGGGCCTTGGAATCGCATCAATCGGAGCTCTGAGGAGGAAGTTATGCCGGATTTACTGGAGTAAGGTCATTCTGCCGGGAAAACAACAACTATCCCGGTTGCACAAGGAAAGCTTTCCTTTGGACTTTTGAAGCATGGATCGGATATTATGGACCTAAAGATATGTCCATACTAACTTAATAAGAAGATTCAAGTCCAAGATAAGGCCAAGAAAGAAGAAAAGAATTCAGATAATAAGAGAAAGAAAAAGAATCCTGATTAATTTTGGGAAAATTCCTGTGCACGTCTCTCAACTTCCACGGACTCTCCCGGACAGTTCACAATGAATCCGAATTCGAGCCTTATATGGATAGAAAGCTATGGGAGTCTAGTTTCCAACCCAACTAGAATCACCTCAATATCTATTTTCTAGAGAAAGATATTCCATAATCTTCACTCGAAGGTCAAATCTGCCAGCAGGATAAGTTTGAGAAAAACTAGGTTTTGTAAACCCTAGCTGCCTCCCTTGCCTCTATAAATACCACAACATAATTTCAGAATAATGATCTTCTCTTCCTCACTTAAACTTGCCGAAACTCTACCGAATTCTCTCCAAAAATCCTCACCAAGAACATAGCCGAACCATCTTTCACCACCTTTCATAAAATCATTCCAATCATCAACACCAATCCACTTGCCGAATTCTTCAACAAGGTTGTCACTTGGATTGTAATTTTCGATGGCTTTAGTGTCTTTGTATTTATACATTAATTTGTCTATGAATTATGTATGGATTCTTGGTTCCGATTTTGGTTTTGTTAATTATTCATGGGATTTCCGAATTCTTGTTATATTGTTTGGTTTTCTTGTGTTTAATTACCGAATTATGCTTGTGATTTAATTGAATATGGTATGATGGGCAGTAGTTTTTTGCATGTTTTCTTGATTTACTTAGGTTTATTTCCTTAATTCGTGTGCAACCGAAAGAGATGTCTAGATGCATTCGAAAGGCCATGAGTGTTGTCTAGATGTTGAATTCACTTGCCGATTTAATACATGTTGGAACATACGCGAAGTTGGTTTTAATGTGTATTTATCTAAGGGCTAGAGTAATTCTGGAAATTTACATGTCGAAGTAGGATGAGTGACGCCATACCTGCTAACATGTTCCAATTCGACATATTGTGCTTATGTGCTATTTGTGTTTAATTTCTACGCGAAGTGTTGTTAAACCGGTTAGTACCATGTTTAGGATTATACGCGAAGTTAATTCTAAATACTTGTGATGTTTTGAATAATTAGATATACCGCGAAGACTCTAATTAAATTGGAACTTAGTTGATCTTGAATTCGATATTTGCTTGCTGCCCCTATTACTTGTTTTAATTTCGTTGCATGTGTAATGAGTTTTGTGTTTTGTGATTGTGTGGAAGATGTTGATCAATTGTATATAATAATTTAGGATTTAAATTTGTAAAAATCAGTAGGTAATTAGACATTAAAATTCGACAAACCCCCTTATGTGCAACACTTTGTGTGATAGAAAGCCCTTGATTTCCCCGGATAGAACGATCCCTACTTGTCCTAACTACAATTGACAAAAGAAGGGTATTATGTGTATGAAGTTGTTTTGCAGGTACTTTGTGCTTGGATTATGTCTCCATCAATTTTTGGCGCCGTTTCCGGGGAAATTTAATCATTTTTGATTCATAAAGTGTTGTTTTGTAATTATGTATATTGCAGATTATTTAATTTTGCTATAGTTTTTGGGATATGTATAATAGAATTTTTCGGATATGTAATAGTAAATAGGGATTTTCCGATTTTTGCTTTTGGTTTTTGGTTTCTGTTTTGATTAATTGCCGATTATGTGATGTATATTGTGAATGTTGTTACACTTAGATAATTTCTAGGAAGTTGATAGTTTTTGTGTATGCTTTGAGTTTATTGTAGTTTCTAAAGTGTGACATGTAGGTGAAGCCTCTTTTGTTGATCATAACCACGGAATCTTGTGTCTAGTCGATAGACCTAGGCCGCACGTCCACCGAGCTTCAAAACCTTAAATGAGTTTGATATAAGTAAATTTTTAATCTCAAAATAAAACATTTTCTTGGTTTGAATTTTCTAGGTATATCGGAATAAGCATGATACTACCTTGGGCTGTATCAGCCCATTGCACTGTTATCTCCTCTGCTCCACGTACTTTGAAAATTCGAACAAATCATATAGCAATTTAACTAGGGATACATAAAACACATTCTTGATACTTCTTTCGTTTATACTTGTAAACTTGTGTGAAATATACTTGTGAATTTTTCGTGTGATACATTTACATATTTAAATTTTCGTGTGATGCACTACATATTTGAATTTTCGTGTGATACATATACATATATTTATTTGAATTTTTCATTGATACATACTTATATTTGTATGATACACACTTTTACCCCACACTTGTAATTTTTCGTGTGATATATTTTTGTGTGATATACTTACTTTTTATTGTGTGAAATACTTATACATACTTAAATTTTCGTTGATACTTACTTATATTTTCGTGTGATACTTTAACCCTAACACTAACATATACATTCTAACTTTACACAAATACTTTTATTTTTCTTTTTGAATTCCTTGGCTAAACACTTGATTTTCGAATAATTTCAGGTACATGAATGTCAAGTTGGTCATGCGACATTAGAGGCCGTTTGTATCGAATTGAAGAGAGACAATGTGATAATTCAATTGGCTGACATATCTAACAAATATCCCGAGGGATATGTTGAGGATGTTCTTGTGCAGGTTAATAATCTGATATTTCCTGCAGACTTCTATGTGCTTCACATGGAAGAGTCGCCCCACAATTCAACTCAATTACTTTTGGGGCGACCATTTATGAGGACAGCAAGAACAAAAATAGATGTTGCAGAAGGCAACCTCACCATGGAGTTCGATGGTGAAATAATTGGCTTCAACATATTTGAAGCTATGAGGTATCCGGTTTCTGACTTAAAACCTTGCTATGTTATTGATGTAGTTGATTCTTTTGCACAGGTTTTGTCAGAAACTTTGGATCAATAGCAACTAGCTATTGAGCAAGGGGCCGGAATTGACGCATTAGGGGAGGAGATTTCGATGGAGGCATTGCAAGATCTTGAGCCGTGTGATAGGAGCACAATGTGCAACGATATTAATGTGTTTACGCCTCGTTTATGCTTTGTTTAACCCTTATTTATCTAAGATTGAGTCATAATTTAGTTTAGTGTCATTTTGGTAGAGTTTTTATCAAATGTGCTTTAGAATCTGAAAAATGAATAAGTTTGAGAAATCTGGAAAATAATGCAAGTTGTCTTTTTCGTGATTCTGAGATGAGTAAAAATGTGATCTATCCTTGTCCAAATTTAATAAAATTTGGTGTGTGTATTATTCATATACTGAGGAATGTTGTGTTAAAATTTCAGATCAATCAGAGTTCGGGACACTACAAGAAAAAAGGGCTTTGCCGACGAAAAAAAAAAAAACGGCCGACGAAACACTTTTTTCGTCGCAAAAAAAAAAATTTCGTCTACTATTCCCATAGAATGGCCGACGATTTTTTATTTCGTCGCTAAAAATGAAAAATCGTCGGCTATTCTACAAGAATGGCCGACGATTTTTTCCGTCGTCCCTAAAATTTTTTTTTCGTCGGCTATACTCCTATAATGGCCGACGATTTAAAGTTTTCGTCGGCTATACAAATTTTGGAAGAATGGCCGACGAAGTTGACAATTTCGTCGGCTATAAGTCTTTATATTTTCAGATCTGGACAGAAGCTGCTCATTTGAAAAAAAACGGGAGAAAGAGTGAAAAATCTGTGGGTATTGTTGAAATCCGTCCTCTCTTACATTGTGGAGCTATATATAGGTACGTATATGTGTATATATGTTGATTTTGAGTTTTAGTTGAGTTGATTTTGAGTTTTAGTGATTTTGATATAGTAAGTGATTTTTTGTTTTGTTGTTGTTTTAGTGTTAGAATGTATGTATATATGTTGATTTTGAGTTGTAGTTGAGTTGATTTTCAGTTAGAGTATAATTATGTGTTTTAATTTAATAATGTTATTTTAATTAGTGTTAAAATATATATAAATATGTTAATTAATGGTTGTTGATAGTGTAATGAACTTAAATAATGGTTGTTAATTAATGGTATATATATATATATATATATATATATATATATATATGAGTTGATGTTGATAATAATATATATTGTAATATATATATGTGTTAATTAATTTATTATTAATTAAAGTTATACATATATATTATTATCAGGCTATATATGGATCGAGATAAGAGTTGGATTTCGCTTCCAAGGTATGACCGACGATACACAACAGGAGTTGTGGATTTTATGCAGTTCGTCGAGGAAAATGCAAAGGGGAATTACCATTATTGCCCGTGCAAGAAATGTAAGTGTCGCAGTGATATGTGTCGATTTCCGATTAGGACAGTATGGGAGCACCTAAAGAGTAATGGGTTTTGGCCGAAGTACACACGTTGGATATATCACGGTGAGCCATCATTAGATGGATCGCATGATCATGGGCAGTATTTTGAGGCGGGCAGTAGTAGTACATCCAACGATCCAACAATGGCATTCATTAACGACGTGTTTCCTTTTGAAAGCGGTGTACATGGGGAACAATATATGCAGGACCCGGTGCAGCCGTTCCCACAAGTTGTCAACACTGCTGCCTTTGACAAGTACAACAAACTGATTGCATTGCAACAGACCCCTGTGTCTTCAAGTTCTGAGAAGACAGTTCTTCAAAGTGTGATGGAGGTAATGAGGATTAAAGTCGAGACAAAAGGGAGCATCAGGCAAGTGGATGAATATCTACAGTACACTTCTTCGTTGTTGGAGGAGGGTCATCGTAATCCTACCAATCACCGTCAGGTCCGAAGTATCCTCAAAGATCTAGGGCTTTCCTACATTAAGATCCATGCATGCGCATTTGACTGCGTTCTCTTCTGGGGTAAAAATGCAGAAGGGAATGACCTTACTAGCCTTGACGCATGTCCGATATGTCAGTCTGACCGATATAAGTTGACGGGAGCAGGTAATAGGAAACCTGTGAAAGTGCTTCGGTATTTTCCGTTGAGAGATAGGCTTGAGCGATTGTACATGTCAGAAACCACCGCAAAAGCCATGACGTGGCACGGTGAGCGGGATGCGGGAGACGCAGATATCATGACACACATCTCTGACGGAGCGGCTTGGAAGCATATAAACAATGAGTCTCCTTATTTTGCGTCAGATGTCAGAAACGTCAGGCTCGGGCTCTCAACCGACGGGTTCAACCCTTTCGGCACCATGAGTCTTTCATACAGTATATGGCCGGTGGTTTTGGTACCTTACAACCTTCCTCCGTGGATGTGCATGAAGAAGGAATATAATATGTTGACGTTGTTGATTCCGGGGCCTGGTTACCCAGGGAAATGTCTCGATGTGTATATGAGACCATTGATTGAAGAGCTTAAGGTATTGTGGGACGTTGGTCATCCCACTTTTGACAAGTACAAGCAGGAGACGTTCCAGATGCATGCCATGGTTATTGGTACCATCAGTGATTTTCCTGCTTATGGGATGTTGTCGGGCAGCATTGTTAGGGGATACAAGGCTTGTCCAGAGTGCCTCAGCGATTATGGGAGCACCCCTCATTGCAACAAGATATGCCGAATGGGTCATCGTGTGTTCCTTCCGGCGGATCACCACTGGCGTTACGAGTCCGCCGCATTTGATGGAACCGAAGAACACGGCCGTGCTCCCAGAAGATGGACAGGAAGAGAAATTTTAGCAAGACTTAATGAGTACGATTTTGGGCCCCTCAGCAATCATCCCGATATTATAGCGGAAATACCTGAAAGGCCTGAGGAGTACAAATTCTGGACACATAGGAGCATATTGTGGGAACTCCCGTACTGGTGTGAGTTGCTGATCCGTCACTTCCTAGACGTTATGCACATAGAAAAAAATGTTTCTGAAAGTGTGGTGGGCACAACGCTGAACTTGGAGGGGAAGACGAAAGACGGTCCTAAGGCTCGCACTGATCTGCAAAACATGAATATCAGAAAACCACTATGGTTGAAACAAGGGAAGAGAAAAATGCCTCAAGCTCCTTACACCGTCAAGCCTGAGCATAAATCAGAAATTTTCCATTGGATAAGTCGGGCCAAGTATCCTTCAGGCTTTGCTGGAAATATAGCCAAGTGTGTCAACAGACAATTCAACAATCTGTACGGGTTGAAAAGTCATGACAATCATATCCTGCTACAACGTCTCTTCCCTGTTTTCATTCGACCGTTCCTTCCCCGTCACGTTGTGGAGCCGTTAGTAGCGTTGGCAAGATTTTTCCAGAAGGTATGCACACGGGAAGTGAGAAAATCTGACCTCCGGGAAATGCAACAAGACATCGTTCATATCATGTGTAAATTTGAGATGATATTTCCTCCAAATTTTTTCGACATCATGCCTCACCTCATGATCCATCTTCCTCGGCAGTTGTTGCTTACCGGTCCTGTGCACTTCACTTGGATGTATCCGATGGAAAGGTACGTATTTTACACCTTATATTAATTTCCTCATCAATATATGTGATATAGTGTTAATGTATTATCATAACACTTTAAAAACTTTATTTGTAGGCAACTTGGACAATACGGTGGTTTTGTCCAAAACAGATCCGCACCTGAAGGATGTATAGCTGAAGCATATATTGCGCACGAGTGCGTCACCTACATGAAGCTGTATTTCGGAGCGTTACAGGAAAGCATACAAGAAGATGTACCGTCACAGTTCAATCTTTCCATACTCTCCGACGATGTTGTACTCGGTGGAAACATGCCAGTTTCCTACAAGTTGAAAGATTATGAGGTAGCCATTGCACATTGGTGGGTACTAATCAACTGTCCAGAAGTTCAGTTTTGAAAGGACATACATCTACGCTGTGAAGGAGTAGCAGGTGATCTCGATTACCACAACCAGACATTCGCAGAGTATTTCGGCCGTTGGGTACGTACCTTTAACACTATTCTATACGTGTTCATATATTATTGTGTATATTTATTCATATTTATAGTTGATTCTGATGGTTGCAGATGGACCTTATTGAAAATGATAATCACCCAAATTGGTCGCACAAACTCAGACTTTTAGCGAGGAGGCCGGTCTATTCAAAAGTTTATGCGACGTGCAAGGTGAATGGTGTGTTATTTCGATGTGAAGACAGAGACCTCAGACTGAAAACACAAAATTCAGGGGTTATGGCACATGGTGGGTGTTTCTGCCTAAACTCGGGGGTCTAGTAGATACTTGATGAATCCAACTCGATCTCCTGCAATCCTGCTTACTAAGGGGAATACCGGGCGGGCCGGCCTTCACCTCTCCGATGCCTAAGTTAGTATAGTTGGAATATATATAACCAGGGCACGTATGTAAGCAGGGAGAGAGACAAGTTACCTATTTATGGTGGTAGCTGAGGCCTATATATAGGTGGTTGGGGGTGAGGGCTGGCCTCATCCTTCGATGTGGGACTAGTTCTCTTCTGTTTGGACATTCTGGTGCCCTCTTTGGCAGGCGGGCGTCCCTGGTCCCAGGATCCCTGGAGGCAGGATAGACCGCTGGGGCCCGAGGCCTGGTGCTGGTGGTCCGATCCTGGGTCCTGGTCCGGGCCCTGGTGCGCTTGCTGCAGGTCTGTGGGCCCTGGTGTAGCCTCTCTGGCTACTGTCAACAAGTCCCCCAAGTTCCCGGTCAAGTGCAATCTTGAATGGGGACTTAAGATCTGTCTTGCTCTTGGCCTGCAGACCCGCAGGGTTACCAACCTACCGGTGCTCAGTCCCCCAAGTCCGCGTTAAAGATTGGGCGTGACCGAGGTGAGTATCTGGATCTTGAATGGGCGTTCCTAAAGTATCGAAACGAGTCCCGGATGAACCATATCGGTGCGAGGCGGAGTTCACGGGAGCTCGACGGGCGTCCTGCCATATCGAAACGAGTCCCGGATAAACTTGCAGACTAGCCTTCGGGAAGGCCTGTTGGTGCGTGGAATAGGCCAACAGGTGCCCGAAGGGTGTTATGGCCGCGCTGAGGCGTTGTTTTAACACTTGCTAGCTCTTCTCAGCTTTTGTTGTTTAAGCGTTGAGGTAATGTGCAGGTTTGTTAGCCTGCGGGGAGACTTGCTCTGTGTTAGAGAGACAATCTGCCCGGTGGAGTGGCGTTGAGATAACGAGTCTCGCCATGCATCCCCAAGGGTATCACAGTTCAGTGTGATGTAGGGTTTTTATCCTGCTGGACAAGAGTACATTGGTTAGATGTAAGCTCGCCCGGGTTTATAAAGCCCATGCGTTTAGAAGCCTCGAGTTGTTGCTGGCTCGTCCCTGCCCGTAGGCGTAGGGAATGACATCCGGTAGAATATTTTGGAGCTGGTTGAATGTCACATGCCCGGTGGAATGCCATAGTGCTGGGCGGATCTCGACCGGGCGGTCTGCCATATCGGGGTGAGTCCTCCAATGAAATGGCATACAGGCGGTGTAAATAACCGTGACACGTCATGGTGTCGGGTTGATTTGAAGGTTGACCTTCTTTGTGAAGCGAGGAGAGGGGACGCCTCGCTGCGTGCTCCTTGCTTACTAACTGTTGCTTGTGGGTGGGACATGTGGCTGACATGCAATGAAGGGGGAGCCCATCAGTTCCATCAGTTATGATGGTATGGGATCCTTTATTGATGCCGTGGGCACGTGTCGGCAGGGGGCGGACTGAGATGGAGGGGATCGACGGCTGGGGTTGCCTGACCTTTGTTGTTGCCCTATTTATCGTCTCATCTGCTTTCCTCCTGCCGCACTTTGCTTACCCTTTGCCTTCTGCTCTCCTCTTCCATCTTTCGGCAGAACTGAACTTTTGTTTTGAGGTTTGATGGCGTCTGGGAGATCTGCGCATTATGCCAGTGGCGGTCGTGGGCCTAGGAGGCACGAGCTGCGGGATGGTGATGGGACGATTTTCTGCGACGAAGCAATCAGAAGTATGGACGAGAGGGAGATTAGGGAGTTTCGGTCGAGGTGGGATATCAACTCTTCCGTTAAGCTTCGAGGCTTGCATCCCGGCGAGCTGGCCTGTAATCCGGAGCCGGGCTGGGTCGCCGTTTTTGATGACCAGTTCCGCAACGGACTATCGCTGCCGTTGCCGGGATTTGTCCAGTACATGCTGAGCTCACTGAATCTTTCCCCAGCCCAGCTTCCGAGCAATCAGTGGAGGCAGTTGCTTGGGCTTGGGTGCCTGTTCTGTTTGAGTTATATGGACTGGCCCACGGTTAATGAATTTCGGGCGCTGTACATGATTTCTTACTGCAGAAAGGGCCAGTGCCGTGGTTGCGTGAATTTTGCCACGCGGGATCATGCTGCTGCCATTACGCATCTGCCGGCGACGGTTTTGGATGGCTGGAGGAGGTCGGTGGTGCTGGCCGGTGGTAAGTGGCAGCGTACCTGGAGGGGTTATCAAGTGCCCGGGGCATATCAACCGATCGGGGACCAGACCTATGAATTGGAGAACCTGGAGAAGCAACGGTTATTCCGTTTGTTTTATGGCTGGGACCATGATAGCCGGAGCACCTACAATTTCACTCGGTGGAACGTGCTGGAGGTGCTGGGGATGGGGAGAAAACCTACTAATGGTCCTCGGCCCGCGCTTAAAGTTGAGGAGACTATCGAGCCGGATGAGGAGCTTATAGCAGCGAGGTTGATGGAGATAGGGGAGGAGGCCGCAAAAATTGTTCTTGACGTGGCTACCCAGAAGCGTACGGAGCATGCAAGGCCGGTACCGCTAGTGTTCTCAGATGCTCATTATGGGAGGCGGCCGGGCGGCGAGAACAATTCCCCACTCCGCATTCGGGAGGTGCGGGCGGAGGGCCCACCGGGGCCAGAACCTGTGGCGCGACAAATGGTAGTGCGTACCTCGCGGGAGAGGGAATCGGTGGTTTTGCCCGAGCACCGTCGAAGCAGTCACGGTGAAGGTCCGGCAAAGAGAGCGAGGGTATTTGATGCCGGGGCGTCAAGCTCAGCCGGGCCGATGGAGCGAGCCATAGTCCCGACTGTGGAGGCGGGTGGTCGAAGGACTCAGGAACCGGAAGCCGTTCGTAGCTCTGGTGGTGGATTTAGTAGGCTTGTGGCTGGTATAATCGAAACCTTGGGGCTCGACCGGGAGGGGTCCTGGACCGAAAATCAGGGCGAGAGCATGGCGGAGCCCGTGGGACTAGCTCTACGGGTAAATATTTTTCTGTGAGTCCTCTTCCGTGATGTGACATGAGCTGATGCTCCTTTTGCTTTCTTTTGGCAGCTGGCTCAGAGGTTTTATGTCGCCGGCCCCAGAATGGAGGCTGCCGCCGTCCTGGAGAAGCGGGTGGAGGAGCTGGGTGTTAAGGTGGGTGTGGCGGAAGCCAAGCTTGCGAAGGAAAGGGAGAAAGGCGGTCGGCTGAGCGCGGAACTCGTGCGGGAGAGAGAGGAAGCCAACCGACAGCTTGCCACTCGTGATGGGAGGATTGTCGAGTTGGAGGCAAAAGTTTTGGAGTTGCAGGCCCAAATGACCGCGGTCGTTCGGGGACGGGAGAGGCTGGTGGAATCCGAACTTGCTGGAGTGGCCGATAAGGCCGTTGACGAGTTTCGGGAGTCGCCAGATTTTGAGGAGATGCTGGAGAAGGCCCGTACGGAGGGTATAAGTGATGCCTATCTGGAGTGGCGGGAGAAAGGATGGCTCGACGCCGAGCGGATGGAGGCAGACATAGCCCTGGCCGTGATGAGGGAGCAGGAGCGGGAGCTAAAAGGTGGCGGGCCGGGGGTTGTGGGTTCCGGGAGCGCTAGCTAGGTGTTTGCTCTGTACATATATCCTGTAATTGGTGTAGTCTCTTTAATGCCATAACTGCACATTGCAATGTTTGCCGATTACACTTTCGTTCCTTTATGATTGCTACTATCTAGGGTAAAAACGTAGGTGTTCGATATTCCACGGCCTGGTGGAATAGATGCCCGTAGTGTCTATGATGTGGAATGTTGCCGGGCCTACGGCCGCGGTGATCTGGTAGGGTCCTTCCCATGTTGGCTGCAAGGCCAACGGCTTTTTCTGGACCTTCCTGATAGGAGCACAATGTGCGACGATATTATATGCTTATGCCCTCATTTATGCTTTGATTAACCCTTATTTGTCTAAGATAGAGTCATAATGTAGTTAGTGTCATTTTGGTAGAGTTTTGTGAAAAATGGTTAAGAATCCGAAAAATGACTAAGTTTGAGAAATCTGGAAAATAGTGTAACATATGTCTTTTTCGTGATTTTGAGATGAATGAAACTATGATCTATCCTTGTCCAAATTCTATGAAATTTGGCGTGCTTAATATTCATATGCTGAGGAATGTTGTGTTACAATTTCAGATCAATCGGAGTTCGGGAAGTCACCCAAAAGTTGGCTGCAAAAGGGCAGTCCGGACATTCCAATCCAGGGACTTCCAGGATTTTCCTGGGACTGTGTTCCAACTTCGAAAAATCATTCCCGACGACTCACAAGGAGTTTGATCGAACTGTTTTATGGGGAGATGGCCATATGTGTCTAGTTTATCTGAGACGTGGAATCGCATCAATCGGAGCTCCACGGATGGAGATATGCTGGAATTACCGCAACAAGGTCAAATCTGCCGATTCCAGGAACCTACTGCCCCCTTTTTGTGTTTTCTGTTTTTAATGGACCAAATGGTGCAAAAATGCATTTTTTGAAGATGGTTCAAGCTTTATGAAGGGAAGAGGAAGACACTAGGCCATGGCATTGAAGAAAAATTGAAGAAAGAAGTTCTCCTAGTCACACTAGGAGAAGCTGCCGAATAGAGGCAGATTGTATGCCTTTGTGTGCTGCCGGCAATTGGGGTATTTTTCGATGGACCAAGACATGTCAAATGAAGTCCAAGATCATACAAGAAGTCCATGAAGATGTGAAGCCCAAGCCTTGAAGAAAAAATTCAGAAAAGAAAACCTAATTGGATTAAGAAAGGAAGGCTGCAAAACCTTAATGAACTAGGTTTTCTGAATCCCTTTTGGCTTAAGGGACTGCCGGCAGCCTCTCTCCTTTTTCCTCTATATATACCCCCACTTATGCATTCTGAAAATCATCTCATCTCTTGCAAAACACTAGCCAAAACTCTACCAAATTTTCTACCAAAGTTCTAACCCGAAACCCTAAAATTACCAAGTCACCGATTCACCACCACCAATCACCACCGAACCATTCCCTGCCCTAGCTACTGCCGAAACTCTTCCACCACACCAAGACGAAGCTCTCCAAGGTTTCTAAAGTGTGATCCATCCCTATGACTTGTATTTTTATTTTCGGTTTAGTCACATATTGTTGTTATAAAAATACTTTGTTTCGTTTGGTTTTGTATGATGAACATAAATTGCGATTTTTGTTGGAATTTATGTGATGACTTTGCAATCTTTAATTCATGGATTTTGTATGTTTAGATAATCAGGGCAATGGTATTAAAAGCATGTTTAGGATTTAAATTGGTTAGTGGGTTAAGGATGTTCCTTATAAACCGAAACATTAGTTGTGCTTAAGCATTTGTTGTTTGCATGTAAATCTAGGTGTTAGGTTTCATCTAACCTGAGTAGAATGAATAAAACTATAGGCCTAGCGGTTGTTTTGATTTGTTGTGCTCACCTAGGGTATAAAACCTTAGCTAAAACTTGCATGTTAAATAAGATGATTGACAACCTTGCTTATTTGCATGTTTTCGATTTAAGACTCTTGTGCGTTATATGTTAAGTCTTAACAGGATTAGCATAAATATCTTTAGGGCTAGAGCGAGAGTTTGTCCTAAAAGAACTTAAGGAAGTCTAGTAACTAGGTACAGAGCGAGAGCTCTAGTTACGGTCGAAACGAATTTGAATTGTGAACATGCTAAATACTAGTCTCTTACCTTCTTGCATATGAATCTATGTTTTAAAGAGTCTTTTGTGTGAACTGCTTTGTGAAAGATGATGATCACCTGTAAATATTAGATTTAGGATTTTATTTTTCTGTTTTGGTGCCGTGCTTAGTACTAGGGCAGCCTAGCTGCCGAATCTTTTCACCCCCATATGTGACGATTTTGTATATATGTTTGTATATATTTGTCTAACAATTTCATATCTCAGGTACCCTTAATCCCCGGCCTAGAACGATCCCTACTTGCTTATACTACTAACGATATTTTGTAGGGTTATTATTGCTTGATGCTCGCTTCGGCGACTCATCAATTTTTGGCGCCGTTGCCGGGGATTATAAAAGCTTGTTTTATGTTATTGTTGTGTATATAATGTTGCTGGAAATTTTTGTTGTGAAGTTGTAAAGTTGTAAATTTTAAGTTTATTTTGGGATTTTGTAAAGTAGAAATATGCTTTGGCATGTAGAGTTTAAATTTCGAAAGTTGCATGATGTATAATGATGTATGTTGGTAATCACTTAGTTTAATTTCTAGGAAGTTGATATGTTGTGTATGTTTGAGTTTATTGTAGTTTCTAAAGTGTAACATGTAGGTGAAGCCTCTTTTGTTGATCATAACCAAAACCCTTCATGTGAATGGTGCTATGTCGGAGGGCGTTTCTATGTAGATTGGGAAACGCGGGATACTTCCCCCCCACGCATATAAGCGTTTCTTCGGTAATAGTATTACATCTATGAGGTTGAGGGCGGTTTTAATCAACACTTGAGACCGCTAGGGATCCGTGTTTGTTTTACAAAGTATGGGGAAGTTATTATCATAGATATGGTTCTCAGGTTTGTTTAACTGGATCTCAAGGCCCATAGACTGATGTTCATTCTCGGTGAGTGAGTCGATAGGGGGTTCGCCCTCCGTGGTGTCCAACAACGAGTCCTGCCTGGTTCCTGTAGGGGGTTCGCCCTCCGTGATTTTAATGACCTTTGAAACGTAAAATCCGCACGACCTAGTCGACAGCTTGTGCCGAAGCATCACCTCACTTTAGACGCTAGAACATAACTTGACATATGTGGCCTATTTTCTTCAAAGATAAAACATGTTGTGTGGTTCAAACTCTTGAGGTATATCGGATTAAGCATGATACTACCGGGGGCTGTATCAGTCCATTGCACCGTTATCTCCTCTGCTCCACGTACTTCGAGAGTTAGAACAAATTTTAAAAGGAGTTAGACTTAGCGATTACATGATCATGAACGTTTCAATTTTTGATCTCTTATTGCCGAATGTATATTGTGCTTTGCCGAAATTTGTTGTCTTTGCCGAATGTGGTTTTTTGTGCTATTGTTGAAATATGTTATGTAATCGCCAATGCCGTGGCTTGTAATGATGTATATTCTTGTCTTCTATTTCTTTACGATGTTCTAACTTGTTTAAATGTTGCAAATTTCAGAAATAATGCATGTCCGAATCTAGTATTTGGACAAGAGATCTTCAAGTACTTTCCTGCTTCACGTATCACTGATCTGAGGAAGCAAATAACTAGTGTGAAGCAAGCCGGAGATGAGACTTTCTTTGATTATTACAAGAGGTTCAAGTCCCTAGTTTCTTTGTGTCCATCGCATGGCATTAGCGATGGGCTCTTGCTACAATATTTCTATGAGGGATTGCGCGTCATGGAGAGAGAGTTTCTTGACTCGGCCGCGGGAGGTAGCTTTTTGGAGTTGAATGCCGGAGCGGCAAGAAGTTTGTTGGAAGTTCGTGCATTGAACAACCAACAATTTGGCATGGCACGAGGCAATGTGCAAAGGAATGAGAAAGTACATGAGACGTCTTCGAGCACAAAGTTAGAAGATAAAGTGGACAAGCTTACCGACTTGGTGAGTAATTTGATGAAGAAGCGTGCTAGTGTATGTGGTATTTGCACCGAGGGCCATGAAACCGAACAATGCCCCCAATTTGGAGTTAATGAGGGAGTAGAGAAGTGCAATGCAATTGGTTTTCAAGGAGGCCAACGATTTGGCAATTTCAATCCAAGGTTCAATGATCATCCGAACTTTCGATGGGCGAACAATGATAACGTGCTTAGGGCACCTATGCAACCGAGAGAGGGAGGAGCGCCATTTGTACCGAGGCCACCATTTGTGCCTCGGCAGCCATACATCCCGAACCAAGGACACTTTGCTGCATTGCCGAACCAGTCACAAGGAGGGCCGAGCCAAGGTCAAGGCCAAGCTTCGCCAAGCAATCCGAACTACGATGCTTTGATTCAATCTTTGTCAAGTGCTACTCAAGCATTACTCGCGGGGCAACAAAATCATCAAAAGGACATTGGTGAGCTAAAAACTCAAATGGGGCAAGTTGTGGATTTTATGGGAAGATTTAATGAGCAAGGAAAGTTGCCAAGCAATACGATTCCAAATCCGAGGAACGAGCAAGCCAAAGTGATTCAAACTCGAAGCGGAAGAGAGTTGTTTCCTCCAACAAGTCCAAAGAAGAAGCGAGTGACGTTCAAGGGAATAAATGAGGATGAGATGGCTGCCGGACCTGTCATTGCCGGCAGCCATGATGGAGATGCCGAGGAGAGCCATGTTGCCGAGCATGATGATGATGCCGGCAATGTTGCTGCCGAGAGGAGTAGAGGTGAAACCGAGAAAAAGGGTGATGCCGGCAACCATGGTATGAATGACAAGGGGCTGCGTAACGAGCTTGAGTACGATCCCGCAACATCAAAGAATGAGGTATTGCCGAACCAAGCAAGCAAGGGAGGGGTGTCATCATCTAGTGCCCCATTCCCTTCACGCTTTGCTAGAACAAAGAAGGATAAGTCCGATGAGGAGGTGTTGGAGATTTTCCGGAAAGTGCAAGTCAACATCCCTTTGTTGGAATGCATTAAGCAAGTACCGAAGTATGCTAAGTTTTTGAAGGAGCTTTGCACGGCTAGAAGGCATACTAGGGAGACTCGTGTGGTAACTATGAGCGAGACGGTGTCGGCCGTTATTCAAAGAAAATTGCCACCAAAGATGAAGGATCCGGGAAGCTTCAATGTGCCTTGTGTCATAGGCAATACTCGGTTTGAGGATGTTATGTTGGATTTGGGAGCATCGATCAATGTCATGCCACTCAATGTGTATCAAACATTGAGTATAGGGCCTCTCAAGAAGGATAATGTCATCATTCAACTTGCGGATCGCTCAAGCAAATATCCGGAGGGCTATGTAGAGGATGTGTTGGTGCAAGTCAACCAATTGATATTCCCCGCCGATTTTTATGTGGTTGAGATGGAGGATTCGCCGGTCAACAACACTCAATTGCTTTTAGGGCGACCATTCATGAGGACCGTGCGTACAAAGATAGATGTGGCCGAGGGCAACCTAACTATGGAGTTTGATGGTGAGGTAATCAAGTTCAATGTTTTTGACGCCATGAGATTTCCCAATGTTGATTTGAAGGAGGGTTGTGCCATTGATGTTTTGGAGGAGGTCGAGCAAGTTATGTCGACCTCGCTCGACGCATAGCAATTAGCGATTGAGCAAGGGGTCGGATTTGACAAGAAGGGAGAACGAGTCACGTTTGAGCAAGAAGAAGCCGAGCCTAAAGTAGCCGAGCCATGCATTGCCGAGAAGGGGGTTTATGCCGAGCCCTTCATGATCATGCCGAGCCCAATGGAGGTTTGTGCCGAGATAGAGGCTCGGCCTTACAACAAAGTTTTTGATTCGTTCTTGTCAATTCCAAGTGCCACAACAAAATTTCGACCAAGTGTGGAAGAGGCCCCAAAGTTAGAACTAAAAGAACTCCCTAGTCACTTGAAGTATGTTTATCTTGGAGAAGGAGATACACTACCGGTTATTGTGTCTTCAATGCTTAGTGAGAAGCAAGAGGTTGATTTGATACGTGTGCTTAAGAAGTACAAGACCGCCATAGGTTGGACCTTAGCGGACATCAAGGGAATAAGCCCTACTACTTGTGTTCATCGCATCTTATTAGAAGAAGGAGCTAAGCCGACAAAAGAAGCTCAACGTCGACTTCACCCTCCCATGATGAAAGTTGTGAAAGAAGAAATTATCAAGTTGCTTGATTGTGGGGTGATCTACCCAATTTCGGATAGTAAGTGGATATCTCCCGTGCAAGTAGTGCCGAAGAAGAGTGGTGTAACGGTTGTCAAGAATGAGAAGAATGAGCTTGTGCCACAAAGACTTGTAACCGGTCATCGGATGTGCATCGATTATAGGAAGCTCAACGCTACAACGAGGAAGGATCACATGCCTTTGCCGTTTATGGATCAAATGCTAGAGAGGTTGGCCGGTCATTCTTACTATTGTTTTCTTGATGGATATAGTGGCTACAATCAAATCATGATACACCCGGACGATCAAGAGAAGACCACTTTTACTTGTCCATTTGACACGTTTGCTTATCGGCGGATGCCATTCGGACTTTGCAACGCACCCGGCACTTTTCAGAGATGTATGTATGCTATCTTCTCGGATTTTATTGAAGACATTATCGAAGTGTTTATGGATGATTTTAGTGTGTATGGAGGCACCTTCGATGCATGTTTGGGGAACTTGGAGAAGATACTTGAGAGGTGTGTAGAGACAAATCTTGTGCTTAATTGGGAGAAGTGTCACTTCATGGTCACGCAAGGCATTGTTCTAGGGCACATAATTTCGGCAAGAGGCTTAGAAGTTGACAAAGCCAAGGTGGAGCTAATTCAAGCATTGCCGAGCCCTAGATGTGTAAAAGATGTGAGAAGTTTTCTTGGCCATGCGGGGTTCTATCGACGATTTATCAAGGTCTTCTCTTCAATTGCCAAGCCATTGAGCAACTTGTTACAAAAGGAGGTGACGTTTGAGTGGACAAAGGCGTGTGAGGAAGCTTTTTGCCGATTGAAGACTATGTTGTGTACGGCACCAATACTTGTGTCCCCTAATTGGGACGAGTCATTTGAGTTGATGTGTGATGCTAGTGATTATGCACTTGGAGCGGTACTTGGACAACGAATTGAGAAGAAGCCATGCGCCATTTACTATGCTTCAAGGACTCTCAACGATGCACAACTCAACTACACAACAACGGAGAAGGAACTCTTAGCGGTAATTTTTGCTTTGGAAAAATTTCGATCATATCTTTTGAATTCCAAAGTCATTGTTTTTAGTGATCATGCCGCTTTGAGATATCTTATGACGAAGAGGGATGCTAAGCCGAGGCTTATTCGATGGATTCTTTTGCTTCAAGAGTTCGACATTGAGATAAAAGACAAGAAAGGAGTAGAGAATGTTGTGGCCGATCATTTGAGTAGACTTGTGCAAGAGGAGGATCGGCTGCCCCTATTAAAGACCTTTCCGGATGAGCAACGTTTTCGACTTGAAGTACATGAGCCTTGGTATGCCGACATTGCAAATTTTCTTGCCACAAACCGATTTCCCAAAGAGATGCCGAGCCACCAACAAAAGAGAATAAGGAAGCAAGCTCGACACTTCTTGTGGGATGATCCGTACTTATGGAGGCAATGTGGTGATCAAGTTATTAGAAGATGTGTGCCGGAGAATGAGCATCGATCCATCCTTTCTTTTTGTCATAGCGAAGCTGTGGTGGACATTTTGGACCGAAGAAAACGGCTTTGAAGGTGCTTTCATGTGGATTCTTTTGGCCTACGATTTTTAAAGATGCATTCATGTTTTGCAAAGCATGTGATAGATGCCAAAGAATGGGGAACATTGGAGCTAGAGACCAAATGCCGCTCACGCCTATCATTGAGGTTGAAATTTTTGATTTATGGGGTATTGACTTCATGGGACCGTTTCCTTCAAGTAAGGGCTTTCTCTACATATTGCTTGCGGTTGATTATGTGTCAAAGTGGATCGAAGCAAAGGCTACACGCACCAATGATGCCAAAGTGGTAGCCAAGTTTCTCAAGACCAACATCTTTTCACGTTTTGGAGTTCCAAGAGTCTTGATTAGCGATGGAGGATCCCATTTTTGTAACCGCACCATTGAAGCCTTATTGAGGAAATATGGAGTCACACATAAGGTTTCTACACCTTATCACCCCCAAACAAGTGGTATGGCCGAGGTAAGTAATCGAGAGATCAAGCATATATTGGAGAAATCGGTTGGACCTTCAAGGAAGGATTGGAGTGATCGTCTCGATGATGCTTTGTGGGCTTATAGGACCGCGTACAAGACACCGATAGGTATGTCTCCTTTTCGGTTAGTTTATGGCAAAGCATGTCACTTACCGGTTGAGCTTGAGCACAAGGCATGGTGGGCAATTAAGGCCTTCAACATGAGCATGGATGATGCCGGTCTTCATAGAAAGCTTCAACTCAATGAACTTGAAGAAATTCGCAATGAAGCTTATGATGCCGCTTGGATTTACAAGGAGAAAACAAAGGCTTACCATGACAAGATGTTACGAGGAAAGAAATTCGAGGTGGAGCAAAAAGTTCTCTTATTTAACTCAAGACTTCGACTCTTTCCGGGTAAGCTACGCTCACGGTGGGTTGGTCCCTACATCATCACTCAAGTTTTTCCTCATGGTGCAATAGAAATTTCAAGCCTCACCTCGAGCAATATTTTCAAAGTAAATGGTCATCGTCTCAAGCCATATTATGAGTCTTCCTCCAAACACATCATTGAGGAGTGCCTTGTTGACGACGCACCACTTTCGGGACATCATGAGGTCCTTGCCGGCAGTCCCCACATGGAAGAACCGGTCTCACACATGGAAGCCGAGCAGCAGCCGCCGATTCCAGCCTCACCACCGCCACCTGCCGGACCTGCCATTGCCGGCAGGGTTGACACAAGAACACAAGAGGCCGGACATGAAGTTGACACGCCACCGGATCTGCCGGATACTAAAGATGCCGAGCCGGATACGCCAGCAGGAAGGCCGGACACGCACCCGGATAAGCAGCCTTCTACAAGCACCGAATCGGATACACTATGCAACACTCTCCTCGTTGACCTTCTTCGTGCCGATTTGGGATGCTTTGGAGCACGATGAACACATGCAAAACACGGTGAAAAGTCTAGGCTACGGACTATAAATACAAAGCGCTACTTAGGAGGCAACCCATGTCGATCAAAGAAAAGTGAAGGAGCCATCACCGAGAGTTTGAAATTTCTTAACCCTTCTTTTTGTCTTTGATTTGTGATGATATGTTGGAATATGTTAGTCGATTGCATGCTTAGGAAATTCATTGATATTGTTTTGTGCTTACATTGAGGGCAATGTAATTTTCTAAGTGTGGGGTGGGATAACGTATTCCGTTTTTGTTTTTGCTTTTGTGTGCTTAGTTTAGAAAAGAAAAATTCAGAAAATTGTTCTACAAAAATAGAGTGTTTAAATTTGTTTCGAGTCTTAGGATGCCCCTAATATGTCAATGATGTTTTTCTCCTCTTTGCATACATAGATGATGGTTGTGCATACAATTAAAATTGTGAGTTTCATGGATTTTGTGCATTGGTAGGAGCATGTAGGACTTGTTGATTATGAAGCATGCATGTTTGAGCTAATTTATTTCGAAAATAACCTGTGTGAGCTTTAGAGCCAATTTGCTTTCTTCTTGAGCGATAAAAAGATAAAATTCGATAGATTCGTAGGAAGCATGAAACCTCATAATTCTTTGAATATTCGATGACTATGTGCCATAGCTTTTTAATGAACTCTAGTATACTAGAACTTACTCTTGTTGATTTTCGAAACGTTTGTATCATAAAATACCTTGATTTTGAATGTGATTGAATAAAGATCATTTAGGTTTACCACCAAAGCCAAATAAAGCATGAGCCCTATTGGAGCCCGTCGTGGGACACCTAGTAAATCCCCTTTGAGCCTACGATTAGCCTTTTCTTTCATCACCCTTAAACACTTTCCATGAACTTAGTATAGTGATGCCTTTACCTTGTGTGTCGGCAAAGCTTGATTTTTGAAAGCGTTTTCGCGTGTGTGATGAAGAAGAACAAGTGTGGGGTAGGCTTAGCCATGAATTTGTATGTGAAATGTATGCCTGCCGTACCTAGAAAAAGAAAAAAATGCTCGAACAAAATAAAAAAAAAGAAGAAAGAAAACCGAGAGCAAGAGCAGAAAAGAGGGGTACGGCATAGGCATGAAAAGAAAAAAAAAAAAAAATTTGTGCATGGCTATTGTCTTGAGTATTGTTGTAATGTTATGGGAAGAAAAGAATGAAGTATGGGTCCCACAAGATGAAATTTGACCCTTTCGGCGAGAAGACATAGGGAGATCGAGCTTTGCTAAAGGCCTTAGTGACGTCTTTGAGCCTCCTTATCCAAATATCGAATACCTCTTAGCCTAGCCTCATTACAACCCTTTTATTGATCTCTTTCATGATTCTTAAGATGGTTAAATTTGATTGTAGAGATTATCTCAAGAGTAAGCATATGGTTTTGGTTCATTGGTGCACAAAGTTGTTACATGAGGTTTTTCCATAAAAAATTCACAAAGAGCTTTCTTTTCTTGACATATGCAAGTTACTCTTCGTAGTTCATTATCTTTCGCTTGCATATACTTATGAGTGAATGCCATGTTTCGAGTGAAAAGAAGAGAGTATGCCTAGTGAGGAGGATTGAATTAGCTTAACATGTTTACATGCTTACCTTTTGCTCTTATATGTTCTTATTGATGCCACATGTTCATGAAGCTTGGAATTTTCGTGCTTAGCATTCTCATGCATTAACTTGAAAGCTATGTGTACATACGAGCCTGAGACAAATTGTTAGGGGCAATAGTTTGTTTTGAGTCGTAGTTTAATTTAGTTTGCTAAGGGACTAGCAAATGATAAGTGTGGGGTAGTTGATAGGAGCACAATGTGCGACGATATTATATGCTTATGCCCTCATTTATGCTTTGATTAACCCTTATTTGTCTAAGATAGAGTCATAATGTAGTTAGTGTCGTTTTGGTAGAGTTTTGTGAAAAATGGTTAAGAATCCGAAAAATGACTAAGTTTGAGAAATCTGGAAAATAGTGTAAAATATGTCTTTTTCGTGATTTTGAGATGAATGAAACTATGATCTATCCTTGTCCAAATTCTATGAAATTTGGCGTGCTTAATATTCATATGCTGAGGAATGTTGTGTTACAATTTCAGATCAATCGGAGTTTGGGAAGTCACCCAAAAGTTGGCTGCAAAAGGGCAGTCCGGACATTCCAATCCAGGGACTTCCAGGATTTTCCTGGGACTGTGTTCCAACTTCGAAAAATCATTCCCGACGACTCACAAGGAGTTTGATCGAACTTTTTTATGGGGAGATGGCCATATGTGTCTAGTTTATCTGAGACGTGGAATCGCATCAATCGGAGCTCCACGGATGGAGATATGCTTGAATTACCGTAACAAGGTCAAATCTGCCGATTCCAGGAACCTACTGCCCCCTTTTTGTGTTTTCTGTTTTTAATGGACCAAATGGTGCACAAATGCATTTTTTGAAGATGGTTCAAGCTTTATGAAGGGAAGAGGAAGACACTAGGCCATGGCATTGAAGAAAAATTGAAGAAAGAAGTTCTCCTAGTCACACTAGGAGAAGCTGCCGAATAGGGGCAGATTGTATGCCTTTGTGTGCTGCCGGCAATTGGGGTATTTTTCGATGGACCAAGACATGTCAAATGAAGTCCAAGATCATACAAGAAGTCCATGAAGATGTGAAGCCCAAGCCTTAAAGAAAAAATTCAGAAAAGAAAACCTAATTGGATTAAGAAAGGAAGGTTGCAAAACCTTAATGAACTAGGTTTTCTGAATCCCTTTTGGCTTAAGGGACTGCCGGCAGCCTCTCTCCTTTTTCCTCTATATATACCCCCACTTATGCATTCTGAAAATCATCTCATCTCTTGCATAACACTAGCCAAAACTCTACCAAATTTTCTACCAAAGTTCTAACCCGAAACCCTAAAAATACCAAGTCACCGATTCACCACCACCAATCACCACCGAACCATTCCCTGCCCTAGCTACTGCCGAAACTCTTCCACCACACCAAGACGAAGCTCTCTAAGGTTTCTAAAGTGTGATCCATCCCTATGACTTGTATTTTTATTTTCGGTTTAGTCACATATTGTTGTTATAAAAATACTTTGTTTCGTTTGGTTTTGTATGATGAACATAAATTGCGATTTTTGTTGGAATTTATGTGATGACTTTGCAATCTTTAATTCATGGATTTTGTATGTTTAGATAATCAGGGCAATGGTATTAAAAGCATGTTTAGGATTTAAATTGGTTAGTGGGTTAAGGATGTTCCTTATAAACCGAAACATTAGTTGTGCTTAAGCATTTGTTGTTTGCATGTAAATCTAGGTGTTAGGTTTCATCTAACCTGAGTAGAATGAATAAAACTATAGGCCTAGCGGTTGTTTTGATTTGTTGTGCTCACCTAGGGTATAAAACCTTAGCTAAAACTTGCATGTTAAATAAGATGATTGACAACCTTGCTTATTTGCATGTTTTCGATTTAAGACTCTTGTGCGTTATATGTTAAGTCTTAACAGGATTAGCATAAATATCTTTAGGGCTAGCGCGAGAGTTTGTCCTAAAAGAACTTAAGGAAGTCTAGTAACTAGGTACAGAGCGAGAGCTCTAGTTACGGTCGAAACGAATTTGAATTGTGAACATGCTAAATACTAGTCTCTTACCTTCTTGCATATGAATCTATGTTTTAAAGAGTCTTTTGTGTGAACTGCTTTGTGAAAGATGATGATCACCTGTAAATATTAGATTTAGGATTTTATTTTTCTGTTTTGGTGCCGTGCTTAGTACTAGGGCAGCCTAGCTGCCGAATCTTTTCACCCCCATATGTGACGATTTTGTATATATGTTTGTATATATTTGTCTAACAATTTCATATCTCAGGTACCCTTAATCCCCGGCCTAGAACGATCCCTACTTGCTTATACTACTAACGATATTTTGTAGGGTTATTATTGCTTGATGCTCGCTTCGGCGACTCATCACTTCCTCATGACCCAGTCGCCGACTTGCAGCTTTCTTTCCCGGACCCTTCTATCGTAGTACCGGGCGACCCGCTGCTTGTAGGTTTGGTTTCGCATGTGCGCTCGGTCGCGCCGCTCCTCGATGAGGTCCAGGTTGAGTAGTAAGCCGTCGGCGTTTGTGTCGGCGTCGTAATTCTCGACCCTGCCGCTGGGTATCTCAGTCTCCACAGGGAGCACTGCTTCACTCCCGAATGCCAAGCAGAACGGGGTCTCTCCTGTTGCCTCTGCTGCCGTTGTCCGGATGGCCCATAATACCGCGGGGAGTTCCTCGGCCCAGCATCCCTTCTTGGCATCCAGTTTCTTCTTAAGAAGAGTTTTGATAATCTTATTGACCGCTTCTGCCTGGCCGTTGGTCTGCGGGTGTGCTACCGAGGCAAACAGCATCCGGGTCCCCAGGGAGGCTGTGTACTGGATGAGATCCGCATTGTTGAATTGTGTTCCATTATCCGTGATAATAGTCTGCGGCACCCCGAACCTACAGTAGATGTTTTTCCACAGGAATTTCTTAACCCGTTCCTCAGTGATCTTTATCAAAGGTTCTGCCTCGACCCATTTAGTTTGGTAATCCACTGCCACGATGGCGTACTTGTATTGTCCTACTGCCACGGGGAAAGGGCCAATGATGTCCAATCCCCACTGTGCGAAAGGCCAAGGTGCCAACAAGATTGATAATGCGATTGCCGGGGCACGAGGTACCGAGGCGTACATGTGGCATTTGTGGCAGCCGCCTGATATTTTCCTTGATACTGCCGCCATATCGGGCCAGAAATAGCCCGCTCGGAGCGATTTGTGGGATAATGACCTTGCGCCGGAGTGATTACCGCATACCCCTTCGTGGATCTCTCGCATGATTGCTTCTCCTGCCTCCTTAGTCACACACCTCAGCTGGGGGAAGCTGTGGCCCCTTCGGTATAATTGGCCGTTAATGAGACCATACCGGGCACACCGGAGGTGCAGCCTCCTGGCTTCCACCGCATCCTGGGGGCTGGTTTTGTCGGTCAGATACTTGACTATTGGGTCCATCCAGCTCGGTGGTACTTGTTCTACCGCGAATATTTCGGAGATGGTCTTGCTTATACTTGGCTTCTGGAGGGTCTCGATTTTAGCTCTCCGGTACTCTGGAGGGTAGTTTCCGGTTGCTAGCCTCGCAAGGGCGTCTGCATGCCTATTTGCCTCCCGGGGAATATGTTGGATCGTGGCGCCGCGGAAGAACCCGATCAGTGTTTTGGCCAAAGCCTGGTAGGAGGATAGCTGAGGATCTTTAACCTCGAACACCCCGTTCATCTGGTTGACTACCAAGCTGGAGTCGCTGTATATGTCCATGGATGAGATTCCCAGCTCCTTGGCCAGTTGCAGACCGGCTATGAGGGCCTCGTACTCGGCAGCGTTATTGGAGGTGGTAAAAAGGAACCGTAGTGCATACTCGTACGATTGGCCATCGGGTGAGGTCATCATGACCCCGGCCCCACTCCGTTTGGCGGTTACGGAGCCATCCACGTAAAGTTTCCAGCCGGTGGAAAGGTCTGGTTCGATCTTGGCGGTTTGTTCTGCCCCTGCGTCCTCGAGCGGGGTGGGATGGTCTTCTACCGCCATTGGGGTGAGCTCACATATGAAGTCCGCAGCAGCCTGTCCCTTGATGGCTGTTCGTGGGGCATAGGTGATGTCGAACTCCCCTAATTCGACTGCCCATCGTACGAGCCTCCCGCTGGTGTCTGGCTTTTGCAGGATCTGCCGCAGGGGGTGGTTGGTATATAAGGTGATGGAATGAGCCTGGAAGTAGTGCCGGAGCTTCCTGGCGCTAACAATCAAGGCTAGAGCCAATCTCTCTATATCGGTGTACCGGCCCTCGGCTCCTGTAAGTCCCTTTCCCGCGTAGTATACCGGAAGTTCGAGCGTGCCCTCCTTTCTGACGAGAGCGGCGGTTTGGATAGAAGAGGAACTGCAGCCAGGTATGCTTTGATAGACTGGAACGCTGCCTCATGCTCCGCAGCCCAGAGTATCTTCCTGGTTTGCTGTGCCTTGAGCAGTTTAAAGAACGGGACGCACTTATCAGTTAAACGGGAGATGAATCTGGCCAGGGCGGCCAACCGGCCGGTCAAGATCTGGACCTGGTTTCTCTTTCCTGGTGTTTCCATATCAAGGATTGCCTGGACCTTCAGCGGGTTAGCTTCTATCCCTTGCTGGCTGATGATGTGCCCTAGAAAAAGACCCTCTGAAATCCCGAAAAGACACTTCTTCGGGTTCAAGCGCATTCCGAATTTGAGCATTTTACCGATGACCACGGCCAAATCCCGGACGTGGGCCCCCGCAGTTAAGCTTTTGACCAACATGTCATCAACGTAAACTTCCACGGTTTTACCCATCTCTTGTTCCAGCATTTGGTTCACCATCCGCTGGTAGGTGGCGCCGGCGTACTTTAGACCGTACGGCATCCTCTTATAGCAGTAGGTGCCTCGGTCGGTTGTGAATGACGTGTGTTCTTCATCATCCGGGTGCATCCTTATCTGGTTGTACCCGGCGTAGGCGTCCATGAAGCTGAGCAGCTTGAAGCCGGATGTGGAGTCAATGAGCTGATCAATCCGAGGGAGCGGGAAGCTGTCCTTTGGGCACGCCCGGTTTAGATTAGTGAAGTCCACGCACATACGCCACTGACCGGCTGCCTTCTTCGGTACCATGACCACGTTGGCGAGCCAGCGCGGGTACTGGACTTCCCGGATGAAACCTATGCCCATGAGTTTCTGCAGTTCTTCTCTAATCTCCTCATATTTTGCCGGGCAGAAAGACCTCCTCTTTTGCCTCGTCGGGGGGACGCTGGGTAATGAGTTTAGCCGGTGAACGGCTATCTCTGGGGATATGCCCGGCATGTCTTCGTAGGACCATGCGAAGACCGAACTGTGGTCCCGGAGAAAGGCGATGAGTTCTTCCCTGACGACCGGGTCGAGTTGTGTCCCTATCACTATACTTCGGTCCGGGTGGTCTTTGGAAATACAGATGGCTTCGGTTTCCTCCACGGCCGAAGGTCGCTCTGGTTTCTCGGTGAATGTGAATCGCCTAACTCTACCTGGATCGATGTCATCACGGGGGTCAAGACTCAGATCCGGCGCTGGTACTTGCTGAGCGGTTGTGAAGACCTCGGCCCGCTTCCTCCCGTGGGTCAGGGCTTCTGCGTAGTACTTACGGGCGATTCTCTGGTCCCCACGTATAGTTATAACTCCGGCTGGTGAAGGCATCTTCAACATCAGCATATGGCCGGCAATGAACGTTTTGAGCCTCCATAACCCTGGCCGACCGATTATACCATTGTACGACGACAGGCAGTCGACGATGATGAATTCCAAATGCTCTGTTTTCGTTCTGTCTCCCTTGCCGAAAATGATTGGTAGGTAATCGGATCCTAGAGGCTGGACTACCTCACCGGAGAAGCTTATCAGCGGCTAGTTATCCTGGGATAACTTGTTCCTCCCTCTTTGCAGCCCTCGGTACGCGTCTCGGAACATTACGTTGACAGAGGCTCCAGTATCGATCAGCATACGACTGGTTATCCAGTGATCTATTTGGACCGTGATAAGGAAGGGGTCGGTGTGCGGTTGGATCACATCCTCCGGCTCTTCATCCTCATAGAAAGTGACCGAGTTCCATCCGGTTTTAGCGGCTTGGACGCTTCGTTCTCTGAAGGCGTAAACCTCCCTTCCCCGGATTGATCTCAGGCACCGCTTCTTCGAGCTCCGGGTGAGCTGACCGATATGGTCCCCACCGTGGATCATATTAATGCTCCCGTGTACCTCGATCCACCCGGGAGTTGGTGTGCATATAGTCCCTATCGGCCGAGCTCGCGGTCGGTCCGCGCTGGGGCTACCGGGGCGGGCTTGGTCTTTTACGACCGCCTTCTGCGGTTTCCGATCTGGGATCCGAAGGTCCGGATCTTGGGGTTTTCTTGCTGGTGAAGGAACCGGGGCCCGTGGTGTCCGCTCTGCTGACACAGCTACCTGGATTCGAGCTGGGTGCACAAAAGGTGGTCCTCTCCCTGGTCGGGGATCATTGTCACTGCTTCGCCGGGGTTGCCACTCCTCCCGCGCCTCTATCCCCCTGGCGGCTACAGGTACCCGGCTGTTATGTAGCCGCCCGGTTTTGCTTCCGTGAGGGGATGGTGGTATGTCATCTGAGATCCGCTTGGGCGCCTTGTTCCCATATGTCTCTTGTTCCGCCTGAGCATGCCTAACGGCCACGGTCATCAGCTCGTCGTACGCCAGCGGCCCCTGCGCTTGTAAGTTGTACGAAAGTTCCCCAGCTCTTAATCCTTGCTTGAAGGCCATTCCCGCAATCCTCTTATCCAAGTTTCTTACCCCGGACGTGGCGATCTGCCACCGGTTAACGAAGGCGCGTAATGGTTCGTGGTTAGCCTGCATGCAATCGAAGAGGACCGTCGATGGCTGGGCTGCCGTGGCTTTAAGGACGAACCGGCCGACAAACCTATCGGCCAACTGTGCGAAAGTTTCGACCGAGTTCACCGGTAGCTCGTAGAACCAACCCAATGCCTCCCCTGCGAGCGTTTCTCGGAATACGTTGCAGCACATGGCATCCGAATAGCCCCTAGCGCCTGTCTGCGACTTGAAGCTATCCAAGTGCCGGTACGGGCAGCTCGTTCCCGAGTATGTCAACTTCAGAGGCCTTTGGCCGGCAAATCCCCCCGTTTCCCTGATCCGGAGTGGGAAGGGTCCAATGCGCTCGGTAAACCGTGCGCCGTCCTGCGGTCGTCCCGCCTTCCTCTCGCTGGTCTCCATGCGGCTCTTTATGTCCGATACCGAAGCAGAAAGTGCCTCGATCATCCGCGCGGTGGAGCTATCCCGCTCGCCTGATGCCTGATCTGTGCGGTACGGGAGCTTGACTGGGCCGGAATCTTTCAGAGCCTCTGAAAAGAGAGGTACGGGCACATGGACGGTCTTCCTCCTGCCCGTAGGCTGCCCTATCTCGAGATGCGGGAATTCGCTAGCCTTGCTTGCCGTGTGCGAGGCCGCCCGAGGGGTACCTGGCTGGCCTTCTCGCTCCAGGGTTGCTAACAGGGCGGTGGTTACTGCCTTCAGTTCCCGACTTCGGGCCTCCGCTCTTAACCGATCCTGATCGCCCTCCTTCCGCAATCGCTCAATTTCTGCCTTCATCTCTCTTATTTCCCCTGCTCCAAACGGGTCGGGATTCTCTGAGACTTGACGATCGTGAGCCTTGTTTCGAACAGGAGAAAGTGCGAACCTCGCACCGACCTCGGCCTTTATGCTACAGGCCGGGCCAGGGAACTGAATTCGCGCTTTCGGACTTCCTTTGCGGTCGGGGGAAAGAACGAACCTCGCACCGATCGCGGCCCCTGCGTGTGGGGCCCGGACGGGGAACTGAATTCGTCCTTTCGATCCTTCCGTGCTGGCCTTTATCTTTCTTCCTTCCATGGCATCCGGACTACGGATTTAGCGATCTCTCAAAGGGTCACTAGAGCCCTACTTTCCGGCACAGCGACACTGACTTTTTGAACGATCTTCCCACAGACGGCGCCAATTGTTTCTGCCTAAACCCGGGGGTCTAGTAGATACTTGATGAATCCAACTCGATCTCCTGCAATCCTGCTTACTAAGGGGAATACCGGGCGGGCCGGCCTTCACCTCTCCGATGCCTAAGTTAGTATAGTTGGAATATATATAACCAGGGCACGTATGTAAGCAGGGAGAGAGACAAGTTACCTATTTATGGTGGTAGCTGAGGCCTATATATAGGTGGTTGGGGGTGAGGGCTGGCCTCATCCTTCGATGTGGGACTAGTTCTCTTCTGTTTGGACATTCTGGTGCCCTCTTTGGCAGGCGGGCGTCCCTGGTCCCAGGATCCCTGGAGGCAGGATAGACCGCTGGGGCCCGAGGCCTGGTGCTGGTGGTCTGATCCTGGGTCCTGGTCCGGGCCCTGGTGCGCTTGCTACGGGTCTGTGGGCCCTGGTGTAGCCTCTCTGGCTACTGTCAACAGTGGGGATGGTGGAGTTGACTATTACGGTGTTCTCCATTCAGTTGTGGAACTGCATTACGGGGTAGGCATGAAAGTGCACCTTTTGAAGTGTAGATGGTTTGACACACGGCAGCAGAGCATGAAAACCGATCAATACGGCATAAGTTCTATGAACACTAGTACATCATGGTATGAGGACGACCCGTTCGTTTTAGCCACATGGGTGAAACAAGTGTTTTATCTTGATGATCTCGCCAAGGGTGACCCATGGAAAGTAGTCAACACTATCTACCATCGCAACATTTACCGGGCGTCTACACTTGGAGTGGCTGAAGAGAACGAGGAAGGGGGCACCGCGTATCAAGAGCCCAACTCAAACGGTATTCCTGACTCCTCTTTTATTCGCCTAGACACGCCGGTGCGAATTCGACGTGAAGAGCCACTGCTTCTTGATGTTGATCCAAATGAAGAAACTAACGAGGACTCTAGTGGTGAGGAAAGACATAGATTACCCCTATCGAGCAATTCAGAAACCGAAGAAGACTCATCCGATGATTCCGATTACAATCCGACGGATTAAGTAATTTAAATGATGTAATCCTTTCATTTGTAATCAACTCATTTCTAATGAACGGGCGTGGGGATGAGCCTCCCAGCTAGACTGGGTTCCAAACCCCTTAAACAAAATTTTAAATATGTTGACTGTTGGGTTTCTGGTTTTTTATGTTTAATTTTCGTTATATGTGAACAAGACATCGGAATAGGAGAGGTGTAAAACCACTGATTTTTTTTGTTTTTTTTTTCAGAGAATAGCCGACAAAAAATGCATTATTTCGTCGGCCATTACAATAATGGCCGACGAATAATGAATTTTTCGTCGGCTATATGTACAATGGCCGACGAAAAATTCATTATTTCGTCGGCCATAAGTTTTTTTAAAAATAATTATTTTATTTTTGACCGAAAACGACAAAAGAATAGCCGACGAGTACTAGGTTTGATTTCGTCGGCTATGATTAAAAAAAAAACAAAAAAATTTAGCTTCCATTTTCTATCACTATCGACAAACCATTGCTTCATCCTTCAAATGCAAATGTGTCGTGAAATAAGATATGACCGAAATATTGAAATACGTCTACGGTTGAAAAATGAGCAGATTCGGACAAAATCTGTGTGCCGAATATTGCGGTTAACTGTTTTTTACTACCGTTTTCCTATGGGTAGCCTGACGGTCGGTAAATATTTTGAGGAAAATTTTTATACGATTAGTTGCGTCTCATCGATCTGAAACTATTCTCTGTTGAAGATCAGGCCAAAAAACATCATTTAGACGGGCCAATTTCCGTTTTAAAGCGTTTAGAGGTTTGACTCACCCGGTTGACCGTCCCGATCGATCCGTTAACGTCGTCAGATGTAGTTGGATTTTTTTTCACACATGTATTTAATCTTAACGGTGATATCTGACGGTTGGAATAGATTTTCCCAACTTTTAGATTCAAAATCGAAACATATGCACTAAGGTTCCTTAACTTGTTTATTAAGTGTTTAAGTGAATGTATAGTTTCAAATAGTTACTATACGTAGACTCTTCAAATGCAAATGTGTCGTGAAATAAGATATGACCGAAATATTGAAAAACGTCTACGGTTGAAAAATGAGAAGATTCCGACAAAATCTGTGTGCCGAATGATGCGGTTAGCTGTTTTTTACTTCCGTTTTCCTATGGGTAGCCTGACGGTCGGTAAATATTTTGATGAAAATTTTTATACGATTAGTTGCGTCTCATCGATCTGAAACTATTCTATGTTGAAGGTCAGGCAAAAAAACGTCATTTAGACGGGCCAATTTCAGTTTTAAAGCGTGTAGAAGTTTGACTTTGCAGTTTGACCGTCCCGATCGAGCCTTTAACGTTGTCAGATGTAGTTGGATTTTTTTCATACATGTTTTTAATCTTAACTGTGATATCTGACGGTTGGAATAGATTTTTCAAACTTTTAGATTCAAAATCGGAACATATGCACTGCTGTTCCTTAACTTGTTTACTAAGTGTTTAAGTGAATGTATAGTTTCAAATAGTTACTATACGTAGACTCTTCAAATGCAAATGTGTCGTGAAATAAGATATGACCGAAATATTGAAATACGTCTACGGTTGAAAAATGAGCAGATTCCGACAAAATCTGTGTGCCGAATGTTGCGGTTAACTGTTTTTTACTCCCGTTTTCCTATGGGTAGCCTGACGGTCGGTAAATATTTTGAGAAAAATTTTTATACGATTAGTTGCGTCTCATCGATTTGAAACTATTCTCTGTTGAAGATAAGGCCAGAAAACGTCATTTAGACAGGCCAATTTCCGTTTGAATTTATAGGGTTTAGAGGTTTGACTTCGTAGTTTGACCAAACGTTTAGCCGACGAAATACTTTATTTCGTCGGCTAAACTCTTGCGATCCGCTTATTGTCCGCCGTTGGATGGCTCAGATCCAACGGCTGTGATTTTCCAAAGTATAGCCGACGAAATATTTAATTTCGTCGGCTAAAGTCTAGTGATCCGCGCCTTTTCATTGTCCGCCGTTGGATGGGGGAGATCGGACGGCTGCTGAGCGCCTAAACTATAGCCGACGACATTCAAAGAATAGCCGACGAGTTCATAGTTTTCGTTGGCTATTCTTAAGTATAGCCGACGAATTAAAGCATTTCGTCGGCTATTCTTAAGTATAGCCGACGAAATCTTTTTAATTCGTCGGCTATACTATCGGGTATAAGTTTGTTGCAGCCGAACCCTAGCCTCCATTGGCTGCATATTTCCAAATCCTCCAACCGATCTAGCGCCGCTCGCCTCGTCGTCCTCCTCCTTCTTCCTCCTCGAATCCGGCAACCCCCTCCTCCCTCTTGCTCCTCCAATCCGGCAGCCTCCCTCTTCCTCCTCCAATCCGGCCGGCCCTCCCTCTTCCTCCTCCAATCCGGCCTGTCCCTCCTCTGGCGTGTCCCTCCTCCGGCCCGGCCTCCTCCTCCCTTCCATTTTCAATTCGGCAGTAAGTTTTTTTTTTTTTTTTTTTTTTTTTCATTTATGTTAATTAATGTTAATTTAGATATAATTTAGGTATTTATGTTAATTTAGGTATAATTTAGGTATTTATGTTAATTTAGGTATAATTTACGTATTTATGTTAATTTAGGTAAATTTTAGGTATTTATGTTAATTTAGATAAATTTTAGGTATTTATGTTAATTTAGGTAATTGTTTTCAAATTTATTTTAATTGTATAATTTAGGTGTAATTGTGTAATTTATACATATAAATTGGTTTTTTTAATTATATAAATTGATAACTTAATTGTATAATTTAGCTTAATTATATATATAGCTTAATTATATTTAATTAGAATTTGTTATTTAATATAATATAATTTAATATGTTAGTATATAAATTGTTATATTAAAATATGTTAGTATTATTGGTTATTATATTAATTAGAATTTGTTATTTAATATAATATAATTTAATATCAATTAATGTATTAATGCCTCGGGGTTTAGATGGCCGATGCATTAAGAAACCTATTCGGAGGCCGTCGTGGCGGCAGATCTAGAGGTTCTAGAAATTCCGGCGGTTCCGCAGACTCCGAGAGGACCGTTAGCCAGCCTGAGAGGACCACCAGCCAGCCGCGGAGGAGTGTAGATTCATCCCAGCCGCAGAGGACTGTGGATGCAGACCAGCCGCGATGGAGTGTGAGTGCTCGGCACCAGCCCTTCTCCAGGCGGGGCGGCTGTCGAGCACTTCACTTCCGCATGTCGGTCCCTCCGTGGCTCCGAGGTTTAGTCGGCAGCTATTTCACGAGGAGATAGCTGCCGACGTTCCTCAGGTTCGTATGCCTGAGGTTCATCGGGAGCCGATGCCGAGTCCGACTCAGTCTGCTGCTGACTCGACTGAGGCTCCTACTCTCCCAAACCAGCTCTTCCTCCCGTACAACATTCCGGCAATACCGGAGGTCGACTATCAGGGTGTGCCCATATGGCCTGATATGCCTCAGTACGTGAGTGCTGCGGAGGCATACCAGTAGCAGCCATTTGAGAACCCTGACCACCTTATTTCGGATAGGAGAAAAGGAAAGTCGACGGACGAGTCATCCACTTCAGGTAACATTTGATTGTATTAATTAAATGTTTTATTAAAATTAACGCACTAATATTTAATTTTATTAACCAATCGTCGTTTTTGTGATAGGGACAGCTGCTAGCAGTTCACGGAGGAATACGAGAGGTGTCATATGTTTTGACACGCTCAGGAGAACTGTTGAGCGCAGCGGCAGGATTCAGATCAACGAACCTCCTAATCAGGATGTTCCGGGGAAGAAAAAACGCGACTACTCGGGTTGCGTGGGGTCACTGATTAATGACAGAGTCCCTATGTTGTGGACCCGGTGGGCTGATGTGCCCCAAGAGATCAAGAGGGAGGTGAACAACGCCGCGTCGGTGAGTAATTTAAAAAATTTAATTTATTTATCGTCATATTTAATAATTTTCGGTATTATTACAATTGTAAAACTAATAAAATATTATTTTTCAGACATTCTTCGAGATTGCCGAACACAGGCGGGATTGGGCGGACACCCAGCAGAACTCGAGGTACGTTTGTTTTTATGATATTATAATTATCTTATAATTATTAATATTTTATGATATTAATAATATTTCTAATGCACTTTTGTTTTTTTCGTAGGTTCAAAGAGTGGAAGAACGAGCTGCGTTCCCACTATAACGAATACGACTACTTTGGTCGTATGGGTACTCCCAGGGAGTTCATGTTCCGGGAGTACGAGTGGCGTTGGTTGAAGACAGTAGACTTCAACAACCCAGTTATGCAGGTAAATACTAAACTTCTGTAAAAATGTTTATTTTGTTAAAATTTTAATTATTAGTTTAATTATTTTATAATTATTACACTAATAATTTTTGATGCATTTTTCTAACATTTTATTATTTGTTTGAAGCAACGTTCTCGGATAAACTCTGAGAACCGCCGCCGGAACACAACCCCCCATCATGCTGGTTCACGGCCGTTTGCACAATATCAGGAGGAGGCGCTCAGAGATCATCCTGATAGCAACCCGTACGTGGAGACGTTCAAGATCACTTATCCAAAAGCGACAGAACAGCTCGTAAGTCGTTCATTACAATTTTAAAATTTTAATTATTAATTTTACTTAATTATATATTTGTTATAATATTAATTTTTTTTTCCCGTCCACTTAGGAGAGGTCAACCGGGCCGAAGAAGAGGTGTTCCAGCAAGTAGTTCGGGAGACACAACCGAACATTTCAGAGGCCGATCTGGAAGAAGCCATGCGCCATGTCGACCGGTCCAGTGTCCAAACGGCAGCGAGGATGTTCGACGCAGCCTTCCTAAACCGGACAAACAACTTCTACTGCCGGAGTTTGGGAAGTTCTGGACTAGGGCTTCTGAAGACCACTGAGGGAGGCCAAAAGAAGGGAGGCGGGGAGAGGCAGCATATGAGGGGGGAAGTGCAGCGATTGGCCGCAGAATTGGCGACCTCGTCCCAGACAGTACAGGAGCTGCGCCGCAGCACACAGCAGTATCAGGAGGAGATGCGCCGCAGAACACAGCAGTATCAGGAGGAGATGCGCCGCAGAACATAGCAGTATCATTTGGATATGGCCGGTTGGCATGCCGAATGCGAAAGAATTCGGCAACAAAACTACGACAGCCAACAAGCCTGGTGGTATGAGATGTTCGCGGCACAAAACCAAGGCCTTCCACCCCCGGCCCCGTTTCAGCGGTTAGCGGAACCTCCAATGCCTCAACCTCCCGAGTTCGGTCAGCAAGATGACGAGCCTGATGGAGAGCAGGATGCTGGGGATGACCTGCTGGACTTCAGTAGTTTAGGTGATGATTAGGGTTTAGGGTTTATGTATATTAGAACGAATTTAATAAAAAAGGTATTTAGACGTGTTTCTTGTTGGTGCAAATGCATGGACTGTTTTTGTGATTTGCAGGTTGCTTGGAATGGTAATTTAGAAAATAATTTAATTTTTTTTCCCAAATGTAAGAAAAGCCGACGATTTTGGCATTATTTCGTCGGCTATAATAACTATAGCCGACGAATTTTACCAATTTTCGTCGGCTATAAGTTGTATAGCCGACGAAAATTACATTATTTCGTCGGCTATAACTAATTAATGCCTATTAAATATTAATATATTTCGAGGAAATAGCCGACGAAAATTTATAAAATCGTCGGCTCTTGTTAACAACCAATAGCCGACGAAAATTTATTAATTCGTCGGCTATACTTAATGAATTTCGTCGGCCATACTCGAAAATACCCGACGAAATTCGTCGGCAATTTCTCCCAGGTTTGGCCGACGAAAAATATTTTCGTCGGTACAGTCGTCGGCCATACTCTACTATAGCCGACGAATTCGTTTTTTTCGTCGGCCATTAGTATAGCCGACGAGGTTGTTCCGACGACGTATAGCCGACGAAAAATAGCCATAGCCGACGAAATTTTTTTCGTCGGCTATTCATTCGGATCTGGTAGTGGGAAGTCGCCCAAAAGATGGCTGCAAAACAGCAGTTCGAGCAAACCAATCCAGGGACTTCCAGGATTTTCTTGGGACTGTGTCCCAACTTTGAAAACTCATTCCCGTCGACTCACAAGGAATTTGATCGAACTGTTTTATATGGAGGTAGCCATGAGTGTCTAGTTTATCTGAGACTTGGAATCGCATCAATCAGAGCTCTGAGGAGGGAGATATACTGGAGTTACTGCAATAACATCAAGTCTGCCGATTCCAGGATGCAACTGCCTCCTTTTTGAAAATTCTGTTTTCAATGGACCAAATGGTGTACAAATGCATATTTGAAGATGGTTCAAGCTTAAGAAAGGTTAGAGGATGACACCATGCCGAGCATTGAAGGAAAAATTGAAGAAAAGTAGCAATCCTAGTCGAGCTAGGATTGCTTGCCGATCGGCTGCTGTGCTGCCGGCAATGTGTGCCGGCAAGTTTTGGACAATTTTTGGTGGATCAAATGTAATCCAATGAATTCCAAATGCTATGTAAGAAGTCCATGAAGTTGTGAAGCCCATGCCTTGAAGAATTTTCAGAAAAAGAAAACCTAATTAGACTTTGAAAAGGAAGGTTTCAAATCCTTAACCAACTTGGTTTTCTGAATTCCTCTTGCACTAAGGTTGCCGGCAGCCTCTCCTCTATATAAAGTCTCACTTCTTCATTCTGAAAATCATCTCATCTCATCTCAAGCTTTAACACAAGGCCTAAACTCTACCAAAATTCCCCAAAGATCCTAGACAAAAACCTAAACCGAAAACCACCTTCACCTCACCTCAACCAAGTTTCTGCCTTGCCGAAACCTTGGACTTTCTACCTCCATAACCTACTGCCGACGTGACTCACTGCCGTGCAACCTCACCCCAGCCTCCATACTTCGCCGGATCCACACGACGTGAAGCTCTCAAGGTGTCTCAAAGTGTGATCCACTCCCTTCTTCGGTTTTGTAATTTTTGTTTAGTTATGTTTAGTTTTGTCATTGAAACACTCATGTATGTTTGGTGTTGGTTTATATGTCTATGTATGAATCGATTTTGGTTTTATAAATTGTATGTTAGAGACTTGTTTGAATCGATGCTTAGATTTATGTTTAGGTTTGGACAAGAACAATGAATTTTGCATGCTAATTTGTAATATGTAACTTGTAAATTCATGTGTTAGATAATTAGGGCAGTGGTATAGATGCATGTTTAGGTTTGAAATTGGTTAGTATCTAAGGATTGGGCATGAAAATCGGTACTTAGTGTTGTCTTGAACATTGATCTAAGTGCTAGGTTTAATCAGCTAGAGTAATTACGAACGTTGCCATACTCAAAAGGTCGCTCTGATTTGTGTTGCTCACTTAGGGTTTAATACTTTAGATACTTGCATGTTTAAAATAAGATGATTGACAACCTTACTTGTTTTGCATGTCTCCGATTTAGACTATTGCGATTAATTGTTAAGTCTCAAAAGGATTAACATATATTCTAGGGTCCATACTCAAAAGGTCGATCTTAAGAACTTGAGAAGTCTTACAACTAAGTTGTAGTCGGAACTAAAATTGAATCTAAACATGTTGATACTTGTTCCTTACTTTCTTGCATGCGAGTTTATATGTTAAAGAGTCTTTTGTGTGAACTATTTTGTGTGAGAGATGATGATCACTTGTATATAGTAAATTAGGACTTTAATTTCATGTCTAGGAATTTAAAGGCAGCTTTGCTGCCGAGCCTTTTATCCCCCATAATTTCGTGTGAATATGTATATATGTATATAAGTGTGACAATTGTGTGCATATGTATTTGTAAATATTTGTATTAACATTCTCATATTTTAGGTACCCTTAATCCCCGGCTTAGAATGATCCCTACTTGCTCATACTACTAACGATATTTTGTAGGGTTATTATTGTGTGTGAGCTTAGGCTCCCATCAATTTTTGGCGCCGTTGCCGGGGATTATAAAATCTTGATTTGTTTGAATGTTAGCTTTGTAAATTTCTGAAAATCGTTTTGAGTCTTTAAAGTTTTGAGGTATATCGGATAAAGCATGACCTTACCGTGGGCTGCACAAGTCCATTGCACAGTTTGCTCCTCTGCTCCACGTACCTTGAATCTTTGATGTTGTGTATAGCTTGAAAAATTCTTGTAGTACCTTGAAAAATTTGTTACTAAGGGGAATACCGGGCGGGCCGACCTTCTCCTCTCCGATGCCTAAGTTAGTATAGTTGGGATATATATAACTTGAGCACATATGTAAGTGGTGAGTGAGATAAGTTACCTATTAATGAGGGTAGTTGGGGCCCTTATATAGGTGGTTGGGGGTGAGGGCTGGCCTCACCCTTCGATGTGGGACTGGTTCCCTCCGAAGGGCAGTTCTGGTGACCTCTTTGGCAGGCAGGCGCCCCCGGTCCCAGGGTCCCTGGCTGCCGGATAGACTGCTGGACCCCGAGGACGGGTGCTGGTGGTTCGGTCCCGAGCCTCGGGCCGGGCCCTGGCGCACCTGCTGCGGGTCTATGGGCCTGCTGTAGCCTCTCTGCGGCTACTGTCAACAAGTCCCCAAAGTTCCCGGTCAAGTGCAATCTTGAATGGGGATTTAAAGTCTGTCTTGCTCTTGTCCCGCAGACCAGCAGGGTTACCGACCCAACGGTGCCCAGTCCCCCAAGTCCAGATTGAAGATTGGGCGTGACCGGGCGTTGGGCTGTGCTTGGTATGAGGCGGAGTTGACAGGACCTCGACCGGGTGTTCTGCCACATCGAGACGAGTCCCGGATGAACTTGCAGTATGGACCTCGACCGGGCGTCCTGCCATATCGGTGCGAGGCGGAGTTCACGGGACCTCGACCGAGCGTTCTGCTTTATCGAGACGAGTCCCGGATGAACTTGCAGTCTGGACCTTGACTGGGCGTCCTGCCATATCGGTGCGAGGCGGAGTTCACGGGACCTCGACCAGGCGTTCTGCCACATCGAGACGAGTCCCGGATGAACTTGCAGTCTGGACCTCGACCGGGCGTCCTGCCATATTGGTGCGAGGCGTAGTTCACGGGACCTCGACCGGGCGTTCTGCCACATCGAGACGAGTCCCGGATGAACTTGCAGTCTGGACCTCGACCGGGCGTCCTGCCATATCGGTGCGAGGCGGAGTTCACGGGACCTCGACCGGGCGTTCTGCCATATCGAGACGAGTCCCGGATGAACTTGCAGTCTGGACCTCGATCGGGCGTCCTGCCATATCGGTGCGAGGCGGAGTTCACGGGACCTCGACCGGGCGTTCTGCCACATCGAGACGAGTCCCGGATGAACTTGCAGTCTGGACCTCGACCGGGCGTCCTGCCATATCAGTGCGAGGTGGAGTTCACGGGACCTCGACCGGGCGTTCTGCCATATCGAGACGAGTCCCGGATGAACTTGCAGTCTGGACCTCGACCGGGCGTCCTGCCATATCGGTGTGAGGCCCCCCAGAGTGCGCTAGCCTACGGGATGGCCTGTTGGTGCGTGGACTAAGCCAACAGGTACCCCGGAGAGTGTTACGGCCGTATTAAGGCATCGGTTAACACTTGCTAGTTCTTCTCAGCTTTTGTTGGATAAGCGTTGAGGTAAATGTGCAGGTTTGTTAGCCTGCGGGGAGACTTGTTCTGTGTTAGAGAAACAATCTGCCCGGTGGAGTGGCGTTGAGATAACGAGTCTCGCCATGTATCCCCAGATGTATCACAGTTCAGTGTGATGCAGGGTTTTTATCCTGCTGGACAAGAGTACATGGGTTAGATGTAAGCTCGCCCGGGTTTATAAAGCCCATGCGTTTTAGAAGCCTCGAGTTGTTGCTGGCTCGTTCCTGCCCGTAGGCGAAGGAAAGTGACAACCGGTAGAATGCTTTGGAGTCGGTTGAATGTCACCTGTTCGGTGGAGTGTCATGGTTCCGGGCGGAGCTCGACCGGGCGTTCTGCCATATCGAGACGAGTCCCCCAATGAAATGGCGTGCAGCCGGTTGAATGTTTATAACCGGTGAGATGCAGCTGGGTGGACGTCGACCGGGCGTCCTGCCATATCGAGACGAGTCCCCCAGAGACATGCAGCGAAGAAGCCATGCAGCCGGTTGAAAGATCATAACCGCGAACTGCTATGGTGCCGGGCGGATGGCTCGTACCCGGAACGATGCTCTGGAAGTGGTTAAAAAACCATAGCCGGTGAGAGGCCGCGGAGCCAGTTGGTTCTAGGTTGGCTTTCTGGGAATGGACGCCTCGTTGTGCGCTCCTATCTCCCCCAATTGTCGCTTGCAAGTGGGACAGGTGGCGGACATGCAATAAAGGGGAGAGCCCATCAGTCCCATCAGTTATGATAGTATGGGATCCCTTATTGATTGTTGGGACACGTGTCGGCAGGGGGCGGTCTGAGATGGAGGGGATCCACGGTTGGGGTTGCCTCACTTTTCTTGTTGCCCTATTTATCATCCCCTCTGATTTCCTCCCGCCGCATCTTGCTACTTTTTGCCTGTTGTTTGTCTGTGCTTCAGAGGTGAATTCTTTTGTTTAGACTTTATGGCGTCTGGGAGATATGCGTATTCTGCCGGTGCGAACCGCGGGCCTATGCGGCATGAGCTGCTGGATGGTGATAGGGTGATTTTCTGTGATGAGCCAATCAGAAGCATGAATGATAGAGAGATCAGGGAGTTTCGGGCGAAGTGGGATATCGAAACCTCCATTAGGCTTCGAGGCCTGCATCCCGGGGAACTAGCCTGTAATCCAGAACCGGGTTGGGTTGCCGTTTTCGACGATCAGTTTCGCCACGGACTATCGCTGCCGCTGCCGCCATTTGTCCAGTACATGCTGAGCGCAATAAAGCTTTCCCCGGCCCAGCTTCCGAGCAACCAGTGGAGGCAGCTGCTTGGCCTCGGGTGTCTGTTCAGTTTGAGCTATATGGACTGGCCCACGGTTAATGAATTTCGGGCGCTGTACAAGATTTCCTACTGCAGAAAGGCCCAGTGCAGCGGTTGTGTGAATTTTACCGCGCGGGACTTCGGTCCTGCCATCACTCATCTGCCGTCGTCGGTCTCAGATGTCTGGAGGAGGTCGGTGGTGCTGGCCGGTGGCAGGTGGCAGCGTACTTGGAGGGGCTATCAGGTGCCCGGGGCTTATCAGTCGATCGACCGGGAACAGACGTATTGGTTGGGTGATTTGGAGAAGCAACGGATATACCGGCTGTTTACTTGCTGGGATCCCCTGAGTAGGAGCTCCTATAATTTCATCTGGTGGAATGTGCTGGAGATATGCGAGATGGGGAGGAAACCTGGTAAGGTATCTTGCATTGTTTTGTCTTTGCATGGTTGCTTGTATTCTAACTGCTCGGTTGGTCGGTTTGTAGCTAACGCCCCCCGGCTCGCCGTTCGGAGCGAGGAGACTGTCGAACCGGACGAAGAGCTTGTGGCCCCGAGGTTGATGGAGATGGGGGAGAGGGCCGCGAAAACCGACATTGATCCGGTTAGCCAGAAGCGCAGGGAGCATGACAAGCCTGTGCCGCTCGTGTTTCCGGACTCTCACTATGGCAGGCGGCCTGGCGGTGAGAATAACACCCCGCTCCTTATCCGGGAAGTGCGCTCGGTGGCCCTGCCAGGTGCAGAACCTGTGGCGCGACCGATGGCGGTACGGCGAAGCTCCGGCAAAGAGGGCGAGGACGTTTGATGCCGGGGCGTCAAGCTCGGCTGGATCGATCGAGCGGGCAGTAGCTCCGGTCGGGGAAGTGGGCGGCCGAAGGAGTCGAGTACCGGAGGCCGATCGTAGTTCCGGGCATGGTTTTGGTAGGTTCGTAGCATCTGCCATCGAAACCTTGGGACTTGATCGTGAGGGCCCTGGGACGGAGCAACCGGGCGAGAGTAGGACGAAGCCCATGGAACTGGTTCTTCGGGTAAGTGTTTCCTGTGCTTCCTTTTTCCTGGAGTGACACGAGCCAATGTTCCTTTGTTTACGTTTGGCAGCTAGCTTATAGCCTTTATGCCAGGGGCGGGTGGAATAGATGCCATCGGTATCTATAATGTGGAATGTTGCTGGGCCCACATCTGCGGTAATTTGGTAGGGTCCTTCCCACGTTGGTTCCAAGGCCGACGGTTTTTTCTGGACTCTCTTCATGACCCAGTCCCCCACTTGTAGCTTCCTTTCTCGGACCCTTCTGTCATAGTACCGGGCGACCCGCTGCTTGTAGGCTTGGTTTCGCATATGCGCTTGATCGCGCCGCTCTTCTATAAGGTCCAGGTTGAGCCGTACACCCTCGGCGTTTGTTTCGGCATCGTAATTCTCGACCCTACCGCTAGGTATGCTGGTCTCCACAGGAAGCACCGCTTCGCTTCCAAATGCCATGCAGAACGGGGTCTCTCCTGTTGCCTCTGCTGCTGTCGTCCGGATGGCCCATAGTACCGCGGGGAGTTCCTCAACCCAACATCCCTTCTTGGCATCCAGCTTCTTTTTGAGAAGGGTTTTGATAATCTTGTTGATTGCTTCTACCTGGCCGTTGGTCTGCGGGTGTACCACTGAGGCAAACAACATCCGGGTCCCCATGGAAGCTGTGTACTGGATAAGATTGGCATTATTGAACTGTGTTCCATTATCCGTGACAATAGTCTGCGGTATCCCGAACCGGCAGTAGATGTTCTTCCATTGAAATTTTCTCACTCGCTCCTCGGTGATCTTTATCAGAGGTTCTGCCTCGACCCACTTAGTCTGATAGTCCACTGCTACGATGGCTATTTGTATTGTCCTACAGCTATCGGGAAAGGGCCAATGATGTCTAATCCCCACTGCGCGAACGGCCATGGTGCTAACAGGATTGACAATGCGATTGTCGGAGCATGGGGTGCAGAGGCGTACATGTGGCATTTGTGACAGCAGCCTGTAATTTTCCTTGATGCTGCTGCCATATCTGGCCAGAAGTACCCCGATCGGAGCGACTTGTGAGATAATGACCTTGCGCCAGAGTGATTACCGCACACTCCTTTGTGGATCTCTCGCATGATAGCCTCTCCTGCCTCCTTTGTCACACACCTCAGCTAGGGGAAGCTGTGCCCTTTTTGGTATAACTGGCCATTGAGGAGACCGTACCGGGCGCACCGGAGGTGTAGCCTCCTGGCCTCCACCGCATCCTGGGGGCTGGTTTTGTCAGTCAAATACTTGACTATTGGATCCATCCAGCTTGGTGGCGCTTCTTCCACCGCAAATATCTCGGAGATGGTCTTGCTTATACTCGGCTTCTGGAGAGTTTCAATTTTAGCTCTCCGGTACTCTGGAGGGTAGTTTCCGATTGCCAACCTTGCGAGGGCGTCCGCATGCCTATTTGCCTCTCGGGGAATGTGCTGGATCGTGGCGCCCTGGAACGGCTCAATCAGGGTTTTGGCCAGAGCCTAGTAGGAGGATAGCTGGGGTTCCTTGACCTCAAAAAACCCGTTCATCTGGTTCACCACTAAGCTGGAGTCGCTGTATATGTCCATGGACGGGATTCCCAGCTCCTTGGCCAGTTGCAAAACGGCTATGAGGGCCTTGTTTCTGCCTAAACCCGGGGGCCTGGTAGATACAGATGAATCCAACTTGATCTCCTGCAAACCTGCTCACTAAGGGGAATACCGGGCGGGCCGGTCTTCTCCTCTCCGATGTCTAAGTTAGTATAGTTGGAATATATATAACCTAAGCACGTATGTAAGCGGTGAGTGAGATAAGTTACCTATTAAAGAGGATAGTTGGGGCCCTTATATAGGTGGTTGGGGGTGAGGGCTGGCCTCACCCTTCGATGTGGGACTGGTTCCCTTCTGTTTGTACATTCTGGTGCCCTCTTTGGCAGGCAGGCGCCCCCGGTCCCAGGGTCCCTGGTGCCAGGATAGAGTGCTGGACCCCGAGGCCGGGTGCTGGTGAGCCGGTCCCGGGCCTTCGGCCGGGCCCTGGTGCACTTGCTGCGGGTCTGTGGGCCTGCTGTAGCCTCTCTGCGGCTACTGTCAACAAGTCCCCCAAGTTCCCAGTCAAGTGCAATCTTGAATGGGGACTTAAATCTGTCTTGCTCTTGTCCCGCAGACCCGCAGGGTTACCAACCTAACGGTGCCCAGTCCCCCAAGTCCGTGTTGAAGATTGGGCGTGACCGAGGTGAGTACCTGTTACCGATGGTAAGTAATAGTTTATAAGTACGTTTGTAATAAAAGTAGTACTGTGCTTAAGTGTTGTGGTGCTATGAGCATGGAGTGGGGTTCACGGGACCTCGACCGGGCGTCCTGCCATATCGAGACGAGTCCCGGATTAACTTGCAGACTGGACCTCGACCGAGCGTTCTGCCATATCGGTGCGAGGCGGAGTTCACGGGACCTCGACCGGGCGTCTTGCCATATCGAGACAAGTCCCGGATGAACTTGCAGACTGGACCTCGACCGGGCGTGCTGCCATATCGGTGCGAGGCGGAGTTCACGGGACCTCGACCAGATGTCCTGCCATATCGAGACGAGTCACGGATGAACTTGCAGACTGGACCTCGACCGGGCGTTCTGCCATATCGGTGCGAGGCGGAGTTCACGGGACCTCGACCGGGCGTCCTGCCATATCGAGACGAGTCTCGGATGAACTTGCAGACTGGACCTCGACCGGGCGTTCTGCCATATCGGTGCGAGGCGGAGTTCACGGGACCTCGACCGGGCGTCCTGCCATCTCGAGACGAGTCCCGCATGAACTTGCAGACTGGACCTCGAGGACAATGTGATTTTCTAAGTGTGGGGTGGGATAACGTATTCCGTTTTTGTTTTTGTTTTGTGTGCTTAGTTTAGAAAAGAAAAATTCAGAAAATTGTTCCACAAAAATAGAGTGTTTAAATTTGCTTGTTTCGAGTCTTAGGATGCCCCTAATATGTCAATGATGTTTTTCTCCTCTTTGCATACATAGATGATGGTTGTGCATACTTATAAAATTGTAAGTTTCATGGATTATGTGCATTGGTAGGAGCATGTAGGACTTGTTGATTAATGAAGCATGCATGTTTTAGCTAATTTATTTCGATTATAACCTATGTGAGCTTTAGAGCCAAATTGCTTTCTTCTTGAGTGATAAAATTGATAGATTCATAGGAAGCATGAAACCTCATAATTATTTGCATATTCGATGACTATGTGCCATAGATTTTTAATGAACTCTAGTATGCTAGAACTTACTCTTGTTGATTTTCGAAACGTTTTAGTCATAAAATACCTTGATTTTGAATGTGATTGAATAAAGATCATTTAGGTTTACCACCAAAGCCAAATAAAGCATGAGCCCTATTTGTGCCCGTCGTGGGACACCTTAGTAAACCCCTTTGAGCCTATGTTGAGCCTTTTCTTTCATCACCCTTAAACACTTTCCAGGAACTTAGTATAGTGATGCCTCTACCTTGTGTGTCGGCAAAGCTTGATTTTTTTTTGAAAGCGTTTTCGCGTGTGTGACGAAAAAGAACAAGTGTGGGGTAGACTTAGCCATAAATATATATGAAGAATGTATGCATGCCGTGCCTTAGAAAAAAAAAAAAAGCATGAAAAATTTTGCTCGGACCAAAAGAAAAAGAGAGAAAAATACCGAGAGCAAGAAGAAAAAAAATGGGCACGGCATAGGCATAGAAAATAAAAAAATTTTGCATGGCTATTGTCTTGATTATTGTTGTAATGTTATGGGAAGAAAAGAATGAAGTATGGGTCCAACAAGATGAAATATGACCCTTTTGGCGAGAAGACATAAGGAGATTCGAGCTTTGCTAAAGCGCACGGTGACGTTTTGAGCCTCCTTATCCAAATATCGAATACCTCTTAGCCTAGCCCCATTACAACCTTTGTGATTGATCTTTTTCATGATTCTTAAGATGGTTAAAAATTTGATTGTGGAGATTATCTCAAGAGTAAGCATATGGTTTTGGTTCATTGGTGCATATAGTTATCATATGAGGTTTTTCCATCAAAATTCACAAAGTGCTTTTGTTTCGTTGATATATACAAGTCACTCTTTGTATTTCATGATCTTTCGCTTGCATATACTTATGAGTGAATAACCATGCTTCGAGAGAAAAGAAGAGAGTATGCCTAGTGAGGTGATTTGAATTAGCTTTAACATGTCTACATGCTTACTTTTTGCTCTTATATGTTGTTATTGATGTCACATGTTCATGAAGCTTGGAATTTTCGTGCTTAGCATTCTCATGCATTTAACTTGAAAGCTATGTGTACATACGAGCCTGAGACAAATTGTTAGGGGCAATAGTTTGTTTAGAGTCTAGTTTAGTTTAGTTTGCTAAGGGACTAGCAAAGGATAAGTGTGGGGTAGTTGATAGGAGCACAATGTGCGACGATTTTATATGCTTATGCCCTCGTTTATGCTTTGTTTAACCTTTATTTGTTTAAGATAGAGTCGTAATATAGTTAGTGTCATTTTGGTAGAGTTTTGATGAAATGTGTTTAATTATCCGAAAAATGACTAAGTTTAAGAAATCTGGAAAATAGTGCAAAATATGTCTTTTTCGCGATTTTGTGACGAGTACAAATTTGATCTATCCTTTTCCGAATTCTATGAAATTTGGTGTGCTTAATATTCATATACTGAGGAATGTTGTGTTAAAATTTCAGATCAATTGGAGTTCGGGAAGTCACCCAAAAGAGGGCTGCAACGTGGCAGTCCGAGCATTCCAATCCAGGGACTTTCAGGATTTTCCTGGAACTTTGATCCAACTTTGAAAAATCATTCCCGTCGACTCACAAGGAATTTGATCGAACTGTTTTATGGGGAGATGGCCATATGTGTCTAGTTTATCTGAGACTTAGAATCGCATCAATCGGAGCTCCACGGAGGGAGATAAGCCGGAATTACTGCAACAAGGTCAAATCTGCCGATTCCAGGAACCTACTGCCCCCTTTTTGTGTTTCCTGTTTTTAATGGACCAAATGGTGCACAAATGCATTTTTGAAGTTGGTTCAAGCTTTATGAAGGGAAGAGGAAGACACTTGGCCATGGCATTGAAGAAAAACTTGAAGAAAGACGTTCTCCTAGTCACACTAGGAGAAGCTGCCGAATAGAGGCAGATTGTATGCCTTTGTGTGCTGCCGGCAGTTGGGGTATTTTTCGATGGACCAAGACATGTCAAATGAAGTCCAAGATCATACAGGAAGTCCATGAAGATGTGAAGCCCAAGCCTTGAAGAAAAATTCAGAAAAACAAAACCTAATTGAAGTAGAAAAAGGAAGGTTTCAAACCTTATCCCATTAGGTTTTGTTTTTCCTTGTACAAGAGGGCTGCCGGCAACACCTAGCATTCTCCCTATAAATACCCAACTTTTTCACAGAAAAACTTGTCACATTCCAAAGCAAAAATCTAGCCAAAGCTCTACCTAAATTTCCCCAAGAATCCTACACAAAAACCCTAGCCAAAACCACCACCACCACACCAAAGTTTCCTGCCGAAATTTCCCCTTGCTGCCGATACCCTCACTGCCGAGCAGCAGCCATCCGAACACCATCATCCACGGATCCATACACGACGAAGTCTTCAAGGTTTCTAATGTGTGATCCACTCCCTACTCTTGGCTTTGTAAATTTTTGTGTAGTTATGTTAAACTTTGTCTATAAAGTTAGCATGAATTCTTGGTTTCAATTTTTATGTCTATGTATGAATTGGATTGAAATTTGGTTTTATGATTTGCATGCCAATTTATTTTCTTTATCTTCAAGTGAGGCTTTAGATGTAAGAATATAGATTGTATGTTAAAAAGTAAGGGAAATATGTAATGAACTAGTAATTAGGATAATCGGCAAAAACATGTATTAAATTGATTTTAGGGTTTTCTTGACTTGTTCTTTAAATTCGTGTGCTTAAAGATTGGTAGCCTATGTAATTGCAATACTTAGATTATTAATCTCATTAGCCGAAATTTAATATGGATTAAAGTAATCAACGAGTTACTTTGTTTGTGTTGTTTTTCATAAGGGCTAGAGTAATTTAAAGAACATGCTTGTTGATGAGAAGATTGACAACCTTACTTTATTAACTTGTTTCCAACTAAAAAGACCGTGTGCCTAATTACTTTGCATGTTTGTTTTCGACGATAAGTGTTCTCAAATATGTTTAGTATAACTTTGGGGTTAGACGATAAGTTAATCTTGAAGTACTAGAGAGTCTCAATTAGTAGTGCCGATAAGTAGCTAGTTGGGTTGGAGTTAAGTTGAGTCTAGAACGCTTTAATACTTTGCCGTGAGTCCTATTTGCTTGTTTGTTATGTGTTTTGATTGCTTGTGTGTTAGTGCTTTGTGAAGGAATGTCGACCAACCTTGTAAATATTAGATTAGGATTTATTTTCAGCATTTAATCTTGTTGCCGTATCTAGTACTAGGGCAGCATTGTTGCCGAATCTTTTCACCCCCATATGTGACGATTGTGTATATATGTTTGTATATATTTGTCTAACAATTTCATATCTCAGGTACCCTTAATCCCCGGCCTAGAACGATCCCTACTTACTCATACTACTAACGATATTTTTGTAGGGTTATTATTGCATGCGAGCTTCGGCTCACACCAATTTTTGGCGCCGTTGCCGGGGATTATAAAAGCTTGTTTTATGTTATTGTTGTGTATATAATCCGAGAAGATAGCATACATACATCTTTGAAAAGTGCCGGGTGCGTTGCAAAGTCTGAATGGCATCCGCCGATAAGCAAACGTGCCAAATGGACAAGTAAAAGTGGTTTTCTCTTGATCGTCCGGGTGTATCATGATTTGATTGTAGCCACTATATCCATCAAGAAAGCAATAGTAAGAATGACCGGCCAACCTTTCTAACATTTGATCCATAAATGGCAAAGGCATGTGATCCTTCCTCGTTGTAGCGTTGAGCTTCCTATAGTCGATGCACATCCGATGACCGGTTACAAGTCTTTGTGGCACAAGCTCATTCTTCTCATTCTTGACAACCGTTACACCACTCTTCTTCGGCACAACTTGCACGGGAGATATCCACTTACTATCCGAAATTGGGTAGATCACCCCACAATCAAGCAACTTGATAATCTCATCTTTCACAACCTTCATCATGGGAGGGTGAAGTCGACGTTGAGCTTCCTTTGTTGGCTTAGCTCTTTCTTCCAACAAAATACGATGAACACAAGTAGTAGGGCTTATTCCCTTGATATCCGCCAAGGTCCAACCTATGGCGGTCTTGTACTTCTTAAGCACACGTATCAAATCCACTTCTTGCTTCTCACTAAGCATTGAAGACACAATAACCGGTAGTGTATCTTCTTCTCCAAGATAAACATACTTCAAGTGACTAGGGAGTTCTTTAAGTTCTAACTTTGGGGCCTCTTCCACACTTGGTCGAAATTTTGTTGTGGCACTTGGAATTGACAAGAACGAGTTCCTCGGATACAATGGTGTGGCATCAAGTTCGGCAGCCACCTCTCTAAGGCTCGGCAACATTGTAAATGACTCGACATTGTTGCTTGGCTCGGCAATCCCTTGCTCGGCATGGCTTGGCTCGGCTTCATCATGCACTCGTTCTCCCCTCTTGTCAAATCCGACCCCTTGCTCAATCGCTAATTGCTATGCGTCGAGCGAGGTCGACATAACTTGCTCGACCTCCTCCAAAACATCAATGGCACAACCCTCCTTCAAATCAACATTGGGGAATTTCATGGCATCAAACACATTGAACTTTATCACCTCACCATCAAACTCCATAGTTAGGTTGCCCTCGGCCACATCTATCTTTGTGCGCGCGGTCCTCATGAATGGTCGCCCTAGAAGCAATTGAGTGTTGTTGACCGGCGAATCCTCCATCTCAACCACATAGAAATCGGCGGGGAATATCAATCGGTTGACTTGCACCAACACATCCTCTACATAGCCCTCCGGATATTTGCTTGAGCGATCCGCAAGTTGAATGATGACATTATCCTTCTTGAGAGGCCCTATACTCAACGATTGATACACATTAAGTGGCATGACATTGATCGATGCTCCCAAGTCCAACATAACATCCTCAAACCGAGTATTGCCTATGACACAAGGCACATTGAAGCTTCCCGGATCCTTCATCTTTGGTGGCAACTTCCTTTGAATAACGGCCGACACCGTCTCGCTCATAGTCACCACACGAGTCTCTCTAGTATGCCTTCTAGATATTTGCTTGAGCGATCCGCAAGTTGAATGATGACATTATCCTTCTTGAGAGGCCCTATACTCAACGATTGATACACATTAAGTGGCATGACATTGATCGATGCTCCCAAGTCCAAAATAACATCCTCAAACCGTGTATTGCCTATGACACAAGGCACATTGAAGCTTCCCGGATCCTTCATCTTTGGTGGCAACTTCCTTTGAATAACGGCCGACACCGTCTCGTTCATAGTCACCACACGAGTCTCTCTAGTATGCCTTCTAGCCGTGCAAAGCTCCTTTAAAAACTTAGCATACTTCGGTACTAGCTTAATGCATTCCAACAAAGGGATGTTGACTTGCACTTTCCGGAAAATCTCCAATACCTCTTCATCGGATTTATCTTTCTTCGTTCTAGCAAAGCGAGAAGGGAATGGAATGCTTGATGATGACACACCTCCCTTACTTGCTTGGCTCGGCAATACCTCATTCTTTGATGTTGCGGGATCGTACTCAAGCTCATTACGCAGCCCCTTATCTTTAATATTAGTGCTGCCGGCACCATGCCCTTGTTCGGCAGCTTCCTTCTTCTCGGCATCACCATTGTGACCGGCAATGTCATGACCGGCAATGTGTATCTCGGCCTCATGCATGTGGCTGCCGGCAATGTCAGGTCCGGCAGCCCTCTCTTCATCCCCAATGCCCTTGAAAGTCACTCGCTTCTTCTTTGGACTTGTTGGTGGAAACAACTCTCTTCCGCTTCGAGTTTGAATCACTTTGGCTTGCTCGTTCCTCGGATTAGGAATTGTATTGCTTGGCAACTTCCCTTGCTCATTGAATCTTCCCATAAAGTCTACAACTTGCCCCATTTGAGTCTTGAGCTCACCAATGTCCTTTTGATGATTTTGTTGTCCCGCGAGTAATGCTTGAGTAGCACTTGACAAAGATTGAATCAAAGCATCGTAATTAGGGTTGCTTGGCGAAGCTTGGCCTTGGTTCGGCCCTCCTTGGCTTTGGTACGGCACGGCTTGTGCTTGGTTCGGCAAGGCTCCAAAATTTCCTTGGTTCGGCATATAAGGTTGCCGAGGCACAAATGGTGGCCTCGGTGCAAATGGCGCTCCTCCATCTCTCGGTTGCATGGGTGCCCTAAGCACGTTGTCATTGTTTGCCCATCGAAAGTTCGGATGATCATTGAACCTTGGATTGAAATTTCCAAATCGTTGGCCTCCTTGAAAGCCAATAGCATTGCACTCCTCAACTCCCTCATTAACTCCAAATTGAGGGCATTGTTCGGTCTCATGGCCCTCGGTGCAAATTCCACAAACACTAGCACGCTTCTTCATCAAATTACTCACCAAGTCGGTGAGCTTGTCCACTTTATCTTCTAACTTTGAGCTCGAAGACGTCTCATGCACTTTTTCGTTCCTTTGCACATTGCCTCGTGCCATGCCAAATTGTTGGTTGTTCAAGGCACGAACTTCTAACAAACTTCTTGCCGCTCCGGCGTTCAACTCCAAAAAGCTACCTCCCGCGGCCGAGTCAAGAAACTCTCTCTCCATGACGCGCAATCCCTCATAGAAATATTGTAGCAAGAGCCCATCGCTAATGTCATGCGATGGACACAAAGAAACTAGGGACTTGAACCTCTTGTAATAATCAAAGAAAGTCTCATCTCCGGCTTGCTTCACACTAGTTATTTGCTTCCTCAGATCAGTGATACGTGAAGCAGGAAAGTACTTGAGCAAAAACTCATCCATCATAGTACTCCACGAAACAATGCGACCACTAGGCACCTCAAACAACCACTCCTTCGCTTGATCTTCTAATGAGAACGGAAATGCCTTCATTTTGAAGTGTTGCAAATCGGTTCCTCTTGGACACATAGATTCCGTGGTGAAGTTAAACCACTGTAGATGCTTGTTAGGGTCCTCACTCGGCATCCCATAAAATGACTTCAGCTTATGGAGGAATCCAGTCCTCAATTCAATCTCTCCAGTCTTGTCAGTTTCCAAAGGAGGATAAGTAATATTAGAAGGAGCAACTCCAGCTCCAGCAACATGACCATTCTGTGATCTGATTGATGCCATGATCTCTTCTTCTTCTTCTAATTCGGCAAAGGCTTCAAATTCAGGATTCTGAAGATCACACGATGATGACACTACTGATGGGGAGCTCGGCCCTGATGATGATGAAACTGACGGCACAATAGGTGAACTCGGCAAGGATGATGACACTGATGAACTGGTTGGTGATGATGGTGGTAATGGCACAAAACGAGCAATAGCGAGTTCTTGGTCTAAACGTTGCAAGCGGCCTTGAAGATCTCTTGTCCAAATACTAGATTCGGACATGCACTATTACTGAAATTTGCAACATTTAAACAAGTTAGAACATCGTAAAGAAATAGAAAGCAAGAATATACATCATTACAAGCCACGGCATTGGCGATTACACAACAAATTTCAAACCATAACACATATATACATTCGGCAACAATATAAAGTACACGGCAATAGAACACACGGCAACAAAAATTTCGGCAAAGCATACATATACAATCGGCACAAGAGAAGAAAATTTGAAAAGTTCATGAGCATGTAATCGCTAAGTCTAATTTCTTTTAAATTTGTTCTAACTCTCGAAGTACGTGGAGCAGAGGAGATAACGGTGCAATGGACTGATACAGCCCCCGGTAGTATCATGCTTAATCCGATATACCTCAAGAGTTTGAACCACACAACATGTTTTTTTCTTTGAAGAAAATAGGCCACATATGTCAAGTTATGTTCTAGCGTCTAAAGTGAGGTGATGCTTCGGCACAAGCTGTCGACTAGGTCGTGCGGATTTTACGTTTCAAAGGTCATTATAATCACGGAGGGCGAACCCCCTACAGGAACCAGGCAGGACTCGTTGTTGGACACCACGGAGGGCGAACCCCCTATCGACTCACTCACCGAGAATGAACATCAGTCTATGGGCCTTGAGATCCAGTTAAACAAACCTGAGAACCATATCTATGATAATAACTTCCCCATACTTTGTAAAACAAACACGGATCCCTAGCGGTCTCAAGTGTTGATTAAAACCGCCCTCAACCTCATAGAAGTAATACTATTACCCAAGAAACGCTTATATGCGTGGGGGGGAAGTATCCCGCGTTTCCCAATCTACATAGAAACGCTCTCCGACAAAGCACCATTCACATGAAGGGTTTTGGTTATGATCAACAAAAGAGGCTTCACCTACATGTTACACTTTAGAAACTACAATAAACTCAAACATACACAACATATCAACTTCCTAGAAATTAAACTAAGTGACTACCAACATACATCATTATACATCATGCAACTTCCAAAATTTAAACTCTACATGCCGAAGCATATTTCTACTTTACAAAATCCCAAAATAAACTTAAAATTTACAACTTTACAACTTCACAACAAAAATTTCCAGCAACATTATATACACAACAATAACATAAAACAAGCTTTTATAATCCCCGGCAACGGCGCCAAAAATTGGTGTGAGCCGAAGCTCGCATGCAATAATAACCCTACAAAAATATCGTTAGTAGTATGACTAAGTAGGGATCGTTCTAGGCCGGGGATTAAGGGTACCTGAGATATGAAATTGTTAGACAAATATATACAAACATATATACACAATCGTCACATATGGGGGTGAAAAGATTCGGCAACAATGCTGCCCTAGTACTAGATACGGCAACAAGATTAAATGCTGAAAATAAATCCTAATCTAATATTTACAAGGTTGGTCGACATTCTTCCACAAAGCACTAACACACAAGCAATCAAAACACATAACAAACAAGCAAATAGGACTCACGGCAAAGTATTAAAGCGTTCTAGACTCAACTTAACTCCAACCCAACTAGCTCCTTATCGGCACTACTAATTGAGACTCTCTAGTACTTCAAGATTAACTTATCGTCTAACCCCAAAGTTATACTAAACATATTTGAGAACACTTATCGTCGAAAACAAACATGCAAAGTAATTAGACACACGGTCTTTTTAGTTGGAAACAAGTTAATAAAGTAAGGTTGTCAATCTTCTCATCAACAAGCATGTTCTTTAAATTACTCTAGCCCTTATGAAAAACAACACAAACAAAGTAACTCGTTGATTACTTTAATCCATATTAAATTTCGGCTAATGAGATTAATAATCTAAGTATTGCAATTACATAGGCTACCAATCTTTAAGCACACGAATTTAAAGAACAAGTCAAGAAAACCCTAAAATCAATTTAATACATGTTTTTGCCGATTATCCTAATTACTAGTTCATTACATATTTCCCTTACTTTTTAACATACAATCTATATTCTTACATCTAAAGCCTCACTTGAAGATAAAGAAAATAAATTGGCATGCAAATCATAAAACCAAATTTCAATCCAATTCATACATAGACATAAAAATTGAAACCAAGAATTCATGCTAACTTTATAGACAAAGTTTAACATAACTACACAAAAATTTACAAAGCCAAGAGTAGGGAGTGGATCACACATTAGAAACCTTGAAGACTTCGTCGTGTATGGATCCGTGGATGATGGTGTTCGGATGGCTGCTGCTCGGCAGTGAGGGTATCGGCAGCAAGGGGAAATTTCGGCAGGAAACTTTGGTGTGGTGGTGGTGGTTTTGGCTAGGGTTTTTGTGTAGGATTCTTGGGGAAATTTAGGTAGAGCTTTGGCTAGATTTTTGCTTTGGAATGTGACAAGTTTTTCTGTGAAAAAGTTGGGTATTTATAGGGAGAATGCTAGGTGTTGCCGGCAGCCCTCTTGTACAAGGAAAAACAAAACCTAATGGGATAAGGTTTGAAACCTTCCTTTTTCTACTTCAATTAGGTTTTGTTTTTCTGAATTTTTCTTCAAGGCTTGGGCTTCACATCTTCATGGACTTCCTGTATGATCTTGGACTTCATTTGACATGTCTTGGTCCATCGAAAAATACCCCAACTGCCGGCAGCACACAAAGGCATACAATCTGCCTCTATTCGGCAGCTTCTCCTAGTGTGACTAGGAGAACGTCTTTCTTCAAGTTTTTCTTCAATGCCATGGCCAAGTGTCTTCCTCTTCCCTTCATAAAGCTTGAACCAACTTCAAAAATGCATTTGTGCACCATTTGGTCCATTAAAAACAGGAAACACAAAAAGGGGGCAGTAGGTTCCTGGAATCGGCAGATTTGACCTTGTTGCAGTAATTCCGGCTTATCTCCCTCCGTGGAGCTCCGATGGATGCAATTCTAAGTCTCAGATAAACTAGACACATATGGCCATCTCCCCATAAAACAGTTCGATCAAATTCCTTGTGAGTCGACGGGAATGATTTTTCAAAGTTGGATCAAAGTTCCAGGAAAATCCTGAAAGTCCCTGGATTGGAATGCTCGGACTGCCAAGTTGCAGCCCTCTTTTGGGTGACTTCCCGAACTCCAATTGATCTGAAATTTTAACACAACATTCCTCAGTATATGAATATTAAGCACACCAAATTTCATAGAATTCGGAAAAGGATAGATCAAATTTGTACTCGTCACAAAATCGCGAAAAAGACATATTTTGCACTATTTTCCAGATTTCTTAAACTTAGTCATTTTTCGGATAATTAAACACATTTCATCAAAACTCTACCAAAATGACACTAACTATATTACGACTCTATCTTAAACAAATAAAGGTTAAACAAAGCATAAACGAGGGCATAAGCATATAAAATCGTCGCACATTGTGCTCCTATCAACTACCCCACACTTATCCTTTGCTAGTCCCTTAGCAAACTAAACTAAACTAGACTCTAAACAAACTATTGCCCCTAACAATTTGTCTCAGGCTCGTATGTACACATAGCTTTCAAGTTAAATGCATGAGAATGCTAAGCACGAAAATTCCAAGCTTCATGAACATGTGACATCAATAACAACATATAAGAGCAAAAAGTAAGCATGTAGACATGTTAAAGCTAATTCAAATCACCTCACTAGGCATACTCTCTTCTTTTCTCTCGAAGCATGGTTATTCACTCATAAGTATATGCAAGCGAAAGATCATGAAATACAAAGAGTGACTTGCATATATCAACGAAACAAAAGCACTTTGTGAATTTTGATGGAAAAACCTCATATGATAACTATATGCACCAATGAACCAAAACCATATGCTTACTCTTGAGATAATCTCCACAATCAAATTTTTAACCATCTTAAGAATCATGAAAAAGATCAATCACAAAGGTTGTAATGGGACTAGGCTAAGAGGTATTCGATATTTGGATAAGGAGGCTCAAAACGTCACCGTGCGCTTTAGCAAAGCTCGAATCTCCTTATGTCTTCTCGCCAAAAGGGTCATATTTCATCTTGTTGGACCCATACTTCATTCTTTTCTTCCCATAACATTACAACAATAATCAAGACAATAGCCATGCAAAATTTTTTTATTTTCTATGCCTATGCCGTGCCCATTTTTTTTCTTCTTGCTCTCGGTATTTTTCTCTCTTTTTCTTTTCACTACTACAAAAACACCTTCAGATGACGCCTTTCAGATGACGCAAAAAAATTAACCGTCATCTGATTGATTTTGAAATAATCAGACGTCGGTTCTAGTTTGTCCGTCATCTGAATCGCTTTTAGACATCACATTTTCTCAGTTTATGAGGAAAACATCCAAAATTTAGTATTGGCAATGGTAGACATCTCAAAAACTCATCGTTCAAAAATTATACTTAATTCAGATGACGGTTGACTGTCATCTGAGGGTTTAGGGTTTCTACCAAGTTATAAGCGGGAAAATTCCCTCCCAAACTCAGCCTAGGTATGCCATCACATTTTCTCAGTTTATGAGGAAAACATCCAAAATTTAGTATTGGCAATGGTAGACATCTCAAAAACTCATTGTTCAAAAATTATACTTAATTCAGATGACGGTTGACTGTCATCTGAGGGTTTAGGGTTTCTACCAAGTTATAAGCGGGAAAATTCCCTCCCAAACTCAGCCTAGGTATGCCATCACATTTTCTTAGTTTATGAGGAAAACATCCAAAATTTAGTATTGGCAATGGTAGACATCTCAAAAACTCATCGTTCAAAAATTATACTTAATTCAGATGACGGTTGACTGTCATCTGAGGGTTTAGGGTTTCTACCAAGTTATAAGCGGGAAAATTCCCTCCCAAACTCAGCCTAGGTATGCCATCAAAAATTGAAAGGTTGAAACATCAGACGACGGTTGCACGTCATCTAATGTTTGGGTGCGAAATTTGTTAAAATTTTGCTTGAAGGCACAGGTTTTGGGATTTTTCCTAGTAGGCTCACTAGAATAATGCACTCAATTAGATGTCGGTTCGACTGTCGTCTGTATTTAGGGCTGAAATTTTAACAAATGGCGGCATTTTTACCTCCGAAAACCAACCAATTTTGGGAAACCTATAGCTAGCGCTCCACACCAACCAATTCACTAAGCCAAAAACCTCAATAGACAATATTCATCAGACAATGCTATAGTAACTATTTGAAACTATACATTCACTTAAACACTTAGTAAACAAGTTAAGGAACATTAGTGCATATGTTCCGATTTTGAATCTAAAAGTTTGGAAAATCTATTCCAACCGTCAGATATCACCGTTGTGATTAAATACGTGTATGAAAAAAAATCCAACTACATCTGACAACGTTAAAGGCTCGATCGGGACGGTCAACCGGGTGAGTTAAACCTCTAAACGCTTTAAAACGGAAATTGGCCCGTCTAAATGACGTTTTTGGGCATGATCTTCAACAGAGAATAGTTTCAGATCGATGAGACGAAACTAGTCGTATAAAAATTTTCCTCAAAATATTTACCCACCGTCAGGCTACCCATAGGAAAACGGAAGTAAAAAACAGTTAACCGCAACATTCGGCACACAGATTTTGTCGGAATCTTCTCATTTTTCAACCGTAGATGTATTTCAATATTTTGGTCATATCTTATTTCACGACACATTTGCATTTGAAGAGTTTACGTATAGTAACTATTTGAAACTATACATTCACTTAAACACTTAGTAAACAAGTTAAGGAACATTAGTGCATATGTTCCGATTTTGATTCTAAAAGTTTGGAAAATCTATTCCAACCGTCAGATATCACCGTTAAGATTAAATACGTGTTTGAAAAAAATCCAACTACATCTGACAACGTTAAAGGCTCGATCGGGACGGTCAACCGGGTGAGTCAAACCTCTAAACGCTTTAAAACGGAAATTGGCCCGTCTAAATGACGTTTTTGGGCATGATCTTCAACAGAAAATAGTTTCAGATCGATGAGACGCAACTAGTCGTATAAAAATTTTCCTCAAAATATTTACCGACCGTCAGGCTACCCATAGGAAAACGGAAGTAAAAAACAGTTAACCGCAACATTCGGCACACAGATTTTGTCAGAATCTTCTCATTTTTCAACCGTAGACGTATTTCAATATTTCGGTCATATCTTATTTCACGACACATTTGCATTTGAAGAGTCTACGTATAGTAACTATTTGAAACTATACATTCACTTAAACACTTAGTAAACAAGTTAAGGAACATTAGTGCATATGTTCCAATTTTGAATCTAAAAGTTTGGAAAATCTATTCCAACCGTCAGATATCACCGTTATGATTAAATACGTGTATGAAAAAAAATCCAACTACATCTGACAACGTTAAAGGCTCGATCGGGACGGTCAACCGGGTGAGTCAAACCTCTAAACGCTTTAAAACGGAAATTTGGTCCGAGCAAAATTTTTCATGCTTTTTTTTTTTTTTCTAAGGCACGGCATGCATACATTCTTCATATATATTTATGGCTAAGTCTACCCCACACTTGTTCTTTTTCGTCACACACGCGAAAAAGCTTTCAAAAAAAAATCAAGCTTTGCCGACACACAAGGTAGAGGCATCACTATACTAAGTTCCTGGAAAGTGTTTAAGGGTGATGAAAGAAAAGGCTCAACATAGGCTCAAAGGGGTTTACTAAGGTGTCCCACGACGGGCACAAATAGGGCTCATGCTTTATTTGGCTTTGGTGGTAAACCTAAATGATCTTTATTCAATCACATTCAAAATCAAGGTATTTTATGACTAAAACGTTTCGAAAATCAACAAGAGTAAGTTCTAGCATACTAGAGTTCATTAAAAATCTATGGCACATAGTCATCGAATATGCAAATAATTATGAGGTTTCATGCTTCCTATGAATCTATCAATTTTATCACTCAAGAAGAAAGCAATTTGGCTCTAAAGCTCACATAGGTTATAATCGAAATAAATTAGCTAAAACATGCATGCTTCATTAATCAACAAGTCCTACATGCTCCTACCAATGCACATAATCCATGAAACTTACAATTTTATAAGTATGCACAACCATCATCTATGTATGCAAAGAGGAGAAAAACATCATTGACATATTAGGGGCATCCTAAGACTCGAAACAAGCAAATTTAAACACTCTATTTTTGTGGAACAATTTTCTGAATTTTTCTTTTCTAAACTAAGCACACAAAACAAAAACAAAAACGGAATACGTTATCCCACCCCACACTTAGAAAATCACATTGTCCTCAATGTAAGCACAAAACAATATCAATGAATTTCCTAAGCATGCAATAGTCTAACACATTCCAACAAATCATCACAAATCAAAGACAAAGAGAAGGGTGAAGAAATTTCAAACTCTCGGTGATGGCTCCTTCACTTTTCTTTGATCGACATGGGTTGCCTCCCAAGTAGCGCTTTGTGTTTATAGTCCATAGCCTAGACTTTTCACCGTGTTTTTCATGTGTTCATCGTGCTCCAAAACAACTCAAATCGGCAAGAAGAAGTTCAATGAGAAGATCGTTGCAAGAAGTGTCCGATTCGATCCAAGTCTTTGTATCCGGTTCGGGTAGCGTGTCCGGCTCCTGGATTGCCGTGTCCGGCGGCTCCTCTGGCGTGTCAGCTCTGTATCCGGCCTCTTGTGGCCGTGTGTCAACCCTGCCGGCAATGGCAGGTCCGGCAGGGAGTGGTGGCCGGTGCTACTGAAAACAGCGGCAGCAGCGCGGCATGTTGGTGCGTGTCCGGCAGGAGGTGCGTTGGTGCTTGTGTGTCCGTGTCTGTCCTCATGGTGATGCTGCCGGCAATTGCAGGTCCGGCAGCCACTTGGTGTGGTGGTGACATGGCGTTGGATGGTGGTTCGGCAACATCATGTGGTGGGGGATCATGGACATTGGTTTCATCATTTAGGGGCTCAAATGGCTCGAAGTACGGCTTGAGTCTATGTCCATTTACCTTGAATATGTTTCCCGTAACTTCATTCCGAATCTCTATAGCTCCATGGGGAAACACTTGAAGAACAATGAATGGTCCGATCCAACGAGAGCGCAACTTACCCGGAAAAAGTTTGAGTCGTGAATGATACAAGAGAACTTTTTGACCAACTTCAAACTCCTTCCGTCGAAGCATCTTATCATGAGCAACCTTAGTCTTTTGCTTGTAAATCCTTGCGGCTTCATAAGCTTCATTCCGTATTTCTTCAAGTTCGTTGAGTTGAAGCTTCCTATGAAGGCCGGCCTCATCAATGCTCATGTTGAAAGCCTTCACCGCCCACCATGCTCTATGCTCAAGTTCAACCGGTAAGTGACATGCTTTGCCATATGTTAACCGAAAAGGTGACATACCTATCGGTGTCTTGTATGCCGTCCTATAAGCCCACAAAGCATCATCGAGACGATCACTCCAATCCTTCCTTGAAGGTCCAACGGTCTTTTCAAGTATTTGCTTGATCTCTCGATTACTTACCTCGGCCATGCCACTAGTTTGGGGATGATACGGTGTAGAAACTTTATGTGTGACTCCATACTTCTTCAATAAGGCTTCAATGGTGCGGTTACAAAAATGGGATCCTCCATCGCTAATCAAGACTCTTGGAACTCCAAAACGTGAAAAGATGTTGGTCTTGAGAAACTCGGCTACCACCTTAGCATCATTGGTGCGTGTGGCCTTGGCTTCAATCCACTTTGACACATAATCCACCGCAAGCAATATGTAGAGAAAGCCCTTACTTGAAGGAAATGGTCCCATGAAGTCAATCCCCCAAAGATCATGAATCTCAATAGAAGTGATGGGATGTAATGGCATTTGATCTCTTGGTCCAATATTCCCCATTCTTTGGCATCGATCACATGACTTACAAAACATGTACGCATCTTTAAAAATTGTAGGCCAAAAGAAGCCACAATTAAGTACCTTCAATGCCGTCTTCTTAGCTCCAAAATGACCTCCACACGCCTCACTATGACAAAAAGCAAGGATGGATCGATGCTCATTCTCCGGCACACATCTTCTAAGCACTTGATCACCACATTGCTTCCATAAGTACGGATCATCCCACAAGAAGTGTCGAGCTTGCTTCCTTATTCTTTGTTGATGGTGGTTCGGCAACTCCTTGGGAAATCGGCGTGTGGCTAGAAAATTTGCAATGTCGGCATACCAAGGCTCATGTACTTCAAGTCGAAAAAGTTGCTCATCCGGAAAGGTCTCTAATAGGGGTAGCCGATCCTCCTCTTGCACAAGTCTACTCAAATGATCGGCTACAATATTCTCTACTCCTTTCTTGTCTTTTATCTCAATGTCGAACTCTTGAAGCAAAAGAATCCATCGAATAAGCCTCGGCTTAGCATCCTTCTTCGTCATAAGATATCTTAAAGCGGCATGATCACTATAAACAATAACCTTGGAATTCAAAAGATATGATCGAAACTTTTCCAAAGCAAAGATTACCGCTAAGAGTTCCTTCTCCGTTGTTGTGTAGTTGAGTTGTGCATCGTTGAGAGTCCTTGAAGCATAGTAAATGGCGCATGGCTTCTTCTCAATTCGTTGTCCAAGTACCGCTCCAAGTGCATAATCACTAGCATCACACATCAACTCAAACGGCTCGTCCCAATTAGGGGACACAAGTATTGGTGCCGTACACAATCTTTCTTTCAATCGGCAAAATGCCTCCTCACAAGCCTTTGTCCACTCAAACGTCACCTCCTTTTGTAACAAGTTGCTTAATGGCTTGGCAATTGAAGAGAAGTCTTTGATGAATCGTCGATAAAACCCCGCATGGCCAAGAAAACTTCTCACATCTTTCACACATCTAGGGCTCGGCAATGCTTGTATGAGCTCCACCTTGGCTTTGTCAACTTCTAAGCCTCTTGCCGAAATTATGTGCCCTAGAACAATGCCTTGCGTGACCATGAAGTGACACTTCTCCCAATTGAGCACAAGATTTGTCTCTACACACCTCTTAAGTATCTTCTCCAAGTTCCCCAAACATGCATCGAAGGTGCCTCCATACACACTAAAATCATCCATAAACACTTCGATAATGTCTTCAATAAAATCCGAGAATATAGCATACATACATCTTTGAAAAGTGCCGGGTGCGTTGCAAAGTCCGAATGGCATCCGCCGATAAGCAAACGTGCCAAATGGACAAGTAAAAGTGGTTTTCTCTTGATCGTCCGGGTGTATCATGATTTGATTGTAGCCACTATATCCATCAAGAAAGCAATAGTAAGAATGACCGGCCAACCTCTCTAGCATTTGATCCATAAACGGTAAAGGCATGTGATCCTTCCTCGTTGTAGCGTTGAGCTTCCTATAGTCGATGCACATCCTATGATCGGTTACAAGTCTTTGTGGCACAAGCTCATTCTTCTCATTCTTGACAACCGTTACACCACTCTTCTTCGGCACAACTTGCACGGGAGATATCCACTTACTATCCGAAATTGGGTAGATCACCCCACAATCAAGCAACTTGATAATCTCATCTTTCACAACCTTCATCATGGGAGGGTGAAGTCGACGTTGAGCTTCCTTTGTTGGCTTAGCTCCTTCTTCCAACAAAATACGATGAACACAAGTAGTAGGGCTTATTCCCTTGATATCCGCCAAGGTCCAACCTATGGCGGTCTTGTACTTCTTAAGCACACGTATCAAATCCACTTCTTGCTTCTCACTAAGCATTGAAGACACAATAACCGGTAGTGTATCTTCTTCTCCAAGATAAACATACTTCAAGTGACTAGGGAGTTCTTTAAGTTCTAACTTTGGGGCCTCTTCCACACTTGGTCGAAATTTTGTTGTGGCACTTGGAATTGACAAGAACGAGTTCCTTGGATATATTGGTGTGGCGTCAAGTTCGGCAGCCACCTCTCTAAGGCTCGGCAACATTGTAAATGACTCGGCATTGTTGCTTGGCTCGGCAATCCCTTGCTCGGCATGGCTTGGCTCGGCTTCATCATGCACTCGTTCTCCCCTCTTGTCAAATCCGACCCCTTACTCAATCGCTAATTGCTATGCGTCGAGCGAGGTCGACATAACTTGCTCGACCTCCTCCAAAACATCAATGGCACAACCCTCCTTCAAATCAACATTGGGGAATTTCATGGCATCAAACACATTGAACTTTATCACCTCACCATCAAACTCCATAGTTAGGTTGCCCTCGGCCACATCTATCTTTGTGCGCGCGGTCCTCATGAGTGGTCGCCCTAGAAGCAATTGAGTGTTGTTGACCGGCGAATCCTCCATCTCAACCACATAGAAATCGGCGGGGAATATCAATCGGTTGACTTGCACCAACACATCCTCTACATAGCCCTCCGGATATTTGCTTGAGCGATCCGCAAGTTGAATGATGACATTATCCTTCTTGAGAGGCCCTATACTCAACGATTGATACACATTAAGTGGCATGACATTGATCGATGCTCCCAAGTCCAACATAACATCCTCAAACCGAGTATTGCCTATGACACAAGGCACATTGAAGCTTCCCGGATCCTTCATCTTTGGTGGCAACTTCCTTTGAATAACGGCCGACACCGTCTCGCTCATAGTCACCACACGAGTCTCTCTAGTATGCCTTCTAGCCGTGCAAAGCTCCTTTAAAAACTTAGCATACTTCGGTACTTGCTTAATGCATTCCAACAAAGGGATGTTGACTTGCACTTTCCGGAAAATCTCCAATACCGCTTCATCGGATTTATCTTTCTTCGTTCTAGCAAAGCGAGAAGGGAATGGAATGCTTGATGATGACACACCTCCCTTACTTGCTTGGCTCGGCAATACCTCATTCTTTGATGTTGCGGGATCGTACTCAAGCTCATTACGCAGCCCCTTATCTTTAATATTAGTGCTGCCGGCACCATGCCCTTGTTCGGCAGCTTCCTTCTTCTCGGCATCACCATTGTGACCGGCAATGTCATGACCGGAAATGTGTATCTCGGCCTCATGCTTGTGGCTGCCGGCAATGTCAGGTCCGGCAGCCCTCTCTTCATCCCCAATGCCCTTGAAAGTCACTCGCTTCTTCTTTGGACTTGTTGGTGGAAACAACTCTCTTCCGCTTCGAGTTTGAATCACTTTGGCTTGCTCGTTCCTCGGATTGGGAATAGTATTGCTCGGCAACTTCCCTTGCTCATTGAATCTTCCCATAAAGTCTACAACTTGCCCCATTTGAGTCTTGAGCTCACCAATGTCCTTTTGATGATTTTGTTGTCCCGCGAGTAATGCTTGAGTAGCACTTGACAAAGATTGAATCAAAGCATCGTAATTAGGGTTGCTTGGCGAAGCTTGGCCTTGGTTCGGCCCTCCTTGGCTTTGGTACGGCACGGCTTGTGCTTGGTTCGGCAAGGCTCCAAAATTTCCTTGGTTCGGCATATAAGGTTGCCGAGGCACAAATGGTGGCCTCGGTGCAAATGGCGCTCCTCCATCTCTCGGTTGCATGGGTGCCCTAAGCACGTTGTCATTGTTTGCCCATCGAAAGTTCGGATGATCATTGAACCTTGGATTGAAATTTCCAAATCGTTGGCCTCCTTGAAAGCCAATAGCATTGCACTCCTCAACTCCCTCATTAACTCCAAATTGAGGGCATTGTTCGGTCTCATGGCCCTCGGTGCAAATTCCACAAACACTAGCACGCTTCTTCATCAAATTACTCACCAAGTCGGTGAGCTTGTCCACTTTATCTTCTAACTTTGAGCTCGAAGACGTCTCATGTACTTTCTCATTCCTTTGCACATTGCCTCGTGCCATGCCAAATTGTTGGTTGTTCAAGGCACGAACTTCTAACAAACTTCTTGCCGCTCCGGCGTTCAACTCCAAAAAGCTACCTCCCGCGGCCGAGTCAAGAAACTCTCTCTCCATGACGCGCAATCCCTCATAGAAATATTGTAGCAAGAGCCCATCGCTAATGCCATGCGATGGACACAAAGAAACTAGGGACTTGAACCTCTTGTAATAATCAAAGAAAGTCTCATCTCCGGCTTGCTTCACACTAGTTATTTGCTTCCTCAGATCAGTGATACGTGAAGCAGGAAAGTACTTGAGCAAAAACTCATCCATCATAGTACTCCACGAAACAATGCGACCACTAGGCACCTCAAACAACCACTCCTTTGCTTGATCTTCTAATGAGAACGGAAATGCCTTCATTTTGAAGTGTTGCAAATCGGTTCCTCTTGGACACATAGATTCCGTGGTGAAGTTAAACCACTGTAGATGCTTGTTAGGGTCCTCACTCGGCATCCCATAAAATGACTTCAGCTTATGGAGGAATCCACTCCTCAATTCAATCTCTCCAGTCTTGTCAGTTTCCAAAGGAGGATAAGTAATATTAGAAGGAGCAACTCCAGCTCCAGCAACATGACCATTCTGTGATCTGATTGATGCCATGATCTCTTCTTCTTCTTCTAATTCGGCAAATGCTTCAAATTCAGGATTCTGAAGATCACACGATGATGACACTACTGATGGGGAGCTCGGCCCTGATGATGATGAAACTGACGGCACAATAGGTGAACTCGGCAAGGATGATGACACTGATGAACTGGTTGGTGATGATGGTGGTAATGGCACAAAACGAGCAATAGCGAGTTCTTGGTCTAAACGTTGCAAGCGGCCTTGAAGATCTCTTGTCCAAATACTAGATTCGGACATGCACTATTACTGAAATTTGCAACATTTAAACAAGTTAGAACATCGTAAAGAAATAGAAAGCAAGAATATACATCATTACAAGCCACGGCATTGGCGATTACACAACAAATTTCAAACCATAACACATATATACATTCGGCAACAATATAAAGTACACGGCAATAGAACACACGGCAACAAAAATTTCGGCAAAGCATACATATACAATCGGCACAAGAGAAGAAAATTTGAAAAGTTCACACTAGGTGAACTCGGCAAGGATGATGACACTGATGAACTGGTTGGTGATGATGGTGGTAATGGCACAAAACGAGCAATAGCGAGTTCTTGGTCTAAACGTTGCAAACGGCCTTGAAGATCTCTTGTCCAAATACTAGATTCGGACATGCATTATTTCTGAAATTTGCAACATTTAAACAAGTTAGAACATCGTAAAGAAATAGAAGACAAGAATATACATCATTACAAGCCACGGCATTGGCGATTATATAACATATTTCAACAATAGCACACAAAACCACACTTGGCAAAGACAAACAAATTTCGGCAAAGCACAATATACATTCGGCAATAAGAGATCAAAAATTGAAACGTTCATGATCATGTAATCGCTAAGTCTAATTCCTTTTAAAATTTGTTCTAACTCTCGAAGTACGTGGAGCAGAGGAGATAACGGTGCAATGGACTGATACAGCCCCCGGTATTATCATGCGTAATCCGAAATACCTCAAGAGTTTGAACCACAAAACATGTTTTTTTCTTCGAAGAAAATAGGCCACATATGTCAAGTTATGTTCTAGCGTCTAAAGTGAGGTGATGCTTCGGCACAAGCTGTCGACTAGGTCGTGCGGATTTTACGTTTCAAAGGTCATTATAATCACGGAGGGCGAACCCCCTACAGGAACCAGGCAGGACTAGTTGTTGGACACCACGGAGGGCGAACCCCCTATCGACTCACTCACCGAGAATGAACATCAGTCTATGGGCCTTGAGATCCAGTTAAACAAACCTGAGAACCATATCTATGATAATAACTTCCCCATACTTTGTAAAACAAACACGGATCCCTAGCGGTCTCAAGTGTTGATTAAAACCGCCCTCAACCTCATAGAAGTAATACTATTACCGAAGAAACGCTTATATGCGTGGGGGGGAAGTATCCCGCGTTTCCCAATCTACATAGAAACGCTCTCCGACAAAGCACCATTCACATGAAGGGTTTTGGTTATGATCAACAAAAGAGGCTTCACCTACATGTTACATGGTGTGAGCCGAAGCTCGCATGCAATAATAACCCTACAAAATATCGTTAGTAGTATGAGCAAGTAGGGATCGTTCTAGGCCGGGGATTAAGGGTACCTGAGATATGAAATTGTTAGACAAACATATATACATATATACATCACAAACGTCACACATATGGGGGAATAGGGTTCGGCAGCCCTAGGGCTGCCCTATACTAAGTACGGCATAAAAACAGAAAATAAAATCCTAGGTCTACTATATACAAGTTTGATCATCATCTCTCACGCATCACATAACACAAAACACAATTTAACACAAAGATTCATATGCAAGAAAGTAAGAGACAAGTATTAGCATGTTCAAAACTTAACTTAGTTTCGACCACAATTAGAGCGATTAGCCTTTTAACCAATTGTTAGACATCTAATGTTTTAAGATCATGCTATTCGCCTTCGATCCTAAAGTTTATGCTAATCCGGTTTTACGCGTTTTAACATTTAAGCGCAAGAGTCTAAAATCGAAAACATGTAAACAAGTAAGGTTGTCAATCATCTTATTTAGCATGCAAGTTCTAAGATTAATAGCCCTTAGTGAATAACACAAATCATAGAGTCCGTCAGGTCCATCTAGTTTGTAATTACCCTAGCAGATTAAACCTAATACCTAGATTATGTTCAAAGACAACACCAAGTATCGATTTTCATGCCCTCACCTTAGATTACTAACCAATTTAAATCCTAAACATGCTTCTAATACCACTGCTCTAATTATCTAAACATACATAAACCATGTATTAAAAATCGCACAAGTCATCACATAAACTTCAATGAAAATTGCAATTCATGCTCATCATACAAAACCAAACGAAACAAAGTATTTTTTATAACAATACATGTGACTAAACCGAAATTAAAAACACAAGTCATAGGGATGGATCACACTTTAGAAACCTTGGAGAGCTTCGTCTTGGTGTGGTGGAAGAGGATCGGCAGTAGCTAGGCTAGGGATAGGGATCGGTGGTGATTGGTGGTGGTGAATTGGTGACTTGGTGTTTCTAGGGTTTCGGCTTAGAACTTTGAGTAGGAAATTTGGTAGAGTTTTGGCTAGTGCTTTGCAAGAGATGAGATGCTTTTTCTGAATGAAAAGTGAGGGTATATATAGGGGAAAAAGGAGAGAGGCTGCCGGCAGTCCCTTAAGCCAAAAGGGATTCAGAAAACCTAGTTCATTAAGGTTTTGCAACCTTCCTTTCTTAATCCAATTAGGTTTTCTTTTCTGAATATTTTCTTCAAGGCTTGGGCTTCACATCTTCATGGACTTCTTATGTGGTCTTGGACTTCTTTTGACATGCCTTGGTCCATCGAAAAATGCCCCAATTGCTGGCAGCACACAAAGGCATACAATCTGCCAGAATCGGCAGCTTCTCCTAGTGTGACTAGGAGAACGTCTTTCTTCAAGTTTTTCTTCGATGCCATGGCCAAGTGTCTTCCTCTTCCCTTCATAAAGCTTGGACCATCTTCACATATGCATTTGTACACCATTTGGTCCATCAAAAACAGAAAACACAAAAAGGGGGCAGTAGGTTCCTGGAATCGGCAGCTTTGACCTTGTTGCAGTAATTCCGGCATATCTCCCTCCGTGGAGCTCCGATTGATGCGATTCCAAGTCTCACGTAAACTAGATACATAGGGCCATCTCCCCATAAAATATCTCGGCCAAATTCCATGCAAGTCGTCGGGAATGATTTTTCGAAGTTGAGACACAGTCCCAGGAATTTCCTGGAAACCCCTGGATTGGAATGTTCGGATTGCCCTTTTGCAGCCAACTTCTGGGCGACTTCCCGAACTCCGATTGATCTGAAATTTTAACACATCATTTCACAACATATGAATATTAAGCACGCCAAATTTCATAGAATTTGGACAAGGATAGATCATAGTTTCATTCATCTCAAAATCACGAAAAAAACATATTTTGCATTATTTTCCAGATTTCTCAAACTTAGTCATTTTTCGGATTCTTAACCATTTTTCCCAAAACTTTACCAAAATTAACACTAACTACATTATGACTCAATCTTAGACAAATAAGGGTTAAACAAAGCATAAACGAGGGCATAAGCATATAATATCGTCGCACATTGTGCTCCTATCAACTACCCCACACTTATCCTTTGCTAGTCCCTTAGCAAACTAAATTAAACTACGACTCTAAACAAACTATTGCCCCTAACAATTTGTCTCAGGCTCGTATGTACACATAGCTTTCAAGTTAATGCATGAGAATGTTAAGCACGAAAATTCCAAGCTTCATGAACATGTGACATCAATAACAACATATAAGAGCAAAAGTAAGCATGTAGACATGTTAAAGTTAATTCAATCCTCCTCACTAGGCATACTCTCTTCTTTTCTCTCGAAGCATGGTATTCACTCATAAGTATATGCAAGCGAAAGATAATGAATTACAAAGAGTAACTTGCATATGTCAAGAAAAGAAAGCACTTTGTGAATTTTGATGGAAAAACCTCATATGATAACTATATGCACCAATGAACCAAAACCATATGCTTACTCTTGAGATAATCTCCACAATCAAATTTAACCATCTTAAGAATCATGAAAAAGATCAATAAAAGGGTTGTAATGGGGCTAGGCTAAGAGGTATTCGATATTTGGATAAGGAGGCTCAAAACATCACTGTGCGCTTTAGCAAAGCTCGATCTCCTTATGTCTTCTCGCCGAAAGGGTCAAATTTCTTCTTGTTGGACCCATACTTCACTCTTTTCTTCCCATAAAACATTACAACAATAATCTAGACAATAGCCATGCACAAAAATTTTCTTTTCTATGCCGTGCCTTACTCTATTTCTTTGCTTGCTCTCGGTTTTCTTTTATTTTTCTTTTTGATTCCGAGCACACTTTTTCTCTTTTCTTTTCCTAAGACACGGCATACATTTTTCATATAAATTCATGGCTAAGTCTACCCCACACTTGTTCTTCTTCATCACACACGCTAAAACGCCTTCAAAAATTCAAGCTTTGCCGGAACACACAGTAAAGGCATCACTATACTAAGTTCATGGAAAGTGTTTAAGGGTGATGAAAGAAAAGGCTCAACATAGGCTCAAAGGGGTTTACTAAGGTGTCCCACGACGGGCTCCAATAGGGCTCATGCTTTATTTGGCTTTGGTGGTAAACCTAAATGATCTTTATTCAATCATATTCAAAATCAAGGTATTTTATGATATAAACGTTTTGAAAATCAACAAGAGTAAGTTCTAGCATACTAGAGTTCATTAAAAGCTATGGCACATAGTCATCGAATAGTCAAAGAGTTATGAGGTTTCATGCTTCCTACGAATCTATCGAATTTTACCTTTTTATCGCTCAAGAAGAAAGCAAATTGGCACAAAAGCTCACATAGGTTATTTTCGAAATAATTTAGCTCAAACATGCATGCTTCATAATCAACAAGTCCTACATGCTCCTACCAATGCACAAAATCCATGAAACTTACAATTTTAATAGTATGCACAACCATCATCTATGTATGCAAAGAGGAGAAAAACATCATTGACATATTAGGGGCATCCTAAGACTCAAAACAAACAAATTTAAACACTCTATTTTTGTGGAACAATTTTCTGAAATTTTCTTTTCTAACTAAGCACACAAAAATTCAAAAACGAAAACGGTATACGTTATCCCACCCCACACTTAGAAAATTACATTGCCCTCAATGTAAGCACAAAACAATATCAATGAATTTCCTAAGCATGCAATCGACTAACATATTCCAACATATCATCACAAATCAAAGAAAGAGAGAAGGGTTAAGAAATTTCAAACTCTCGGTGATGGCTCCTTCACTTTTCTTTGATCGACATGGGTTGCCTCCCAAGTAGCGCTTTGTGTTTATAGTCCATAGCCTAGACTTTTCACCGTGTTTTTGCATTTGTTCATCGTGCTCCAAAGCAACTCAAATCGGCAAGAATAATATCGAGGAGTAACTCATTGCACGTCGTGTCCGACACGGTGCGGTTCTGCGTGTCCAGTGAAATTGGCGTGTCCGGCTGTTCTGCTTGCGTATCCGGCGTGTCCTTTGGCGTGTCAGCCTTTTGCTCGGCCTTGTGTGGCTGTGTGTCAACCCTGCCGGCAATGGCAGGTCCGGCAGGGGGTGTTGGCTCGGCTGAAACCGGTGGCTGCTGCTCGGCAGCATGAAGGTTGGCCGGTTGTGCTCTATATCCGGCAGCTCGGCTTGTTGGTGGTGTGGAATTGGATGGTAGCTCGGCAATATCATGTGGTGGGGGATCATCGAAGTCGGATGCCTCAACGGAATATGGTTTGAATGAATCGTAGTAAGGCTTAAGTCGGTGGCCATTAACTTTGAAACGCTTGGATGTCACACTATTCTCAATCTCAATTGCACCATGTGGAAAAACTTGAGTAACAACAAAGGGACCAACCCATTTAGAGCGAAGCTTACCCGGAAAAAGTCGAAGTCTTGAATTGAATAAAAGAACTTGTTGCCCAACTTCAAACCTTTTACCCCGAATCATTTTATCATGATATGCCTTTGTTTTCTCCTTGTAAATCCAAGCGGCATCATAGGCTTCATTACGGATTTCTTCAAGTTCGTTGAGTTGAAGCTTCCTATGAATGCCAGCATCATCTATGTTCATGTTGAAGGCCTTGATTGCCCACCATGCCTTATGTTCTAGCTCAACCGGTAAGTGACATGCTTTTCCATAAACCAACCGAAAAGGGGACATACCAATCGGTGTTTTGTAGGCGGTCCTATAAGCCCACAAAGCATCATCGAGACGATCACTCCAATCCTTCCTTGAAGGTCCAACCGATTTCTCCAAAATATGCTTGATCTCTCGATTACTTACTTCGGCCATACCACTTGTTTGGGGGTGATAAGGTGTAGACACCTTATGTGTGACTCCATACTTCCTCAATAAGGCTTCAATAGTGCGGTTACAAAAATGGGATCCTCCATCACTAATCAAGACCCTTGGAACTCCAAAACGTGAAAAGATGTTGGTCTTGAGAAACTTGGCTACTACCTTGGCATCGTTGGTGCGTGTAGCCTTGGCTTCGATCCACTTTGACACATAATCAACCGCAAGCAATATGTAGAGAAAACCCTTACTTGAAGGAAACGGTCCCATGAAGTCAATACCCCATAAATCAAAAATTTCTACCTCAATGATAGGCGTGAGCGGCATTTGGTCTCTAGCTCCAATGTTCCCCATTCTTTGGCATCTATCACATGCTTCACAAAACATGAATGCATCTCTAAAGATCGTCGGCCAAAAGAATCCACATGAAAGCACCTTCAAAGCCGTCTTCTTTGGTCCAAAATGACCACCACAAGCTTCGCTATGACAAAAAGCAAGGATGGATCGATGCTCATTCTCCGGCACACATCTTCTAATAACTTGATCACCACATTGCTTCCATAAGTACGGATCATCCCACAAGAAGTGTCGAGCTTGCTTCCTTATTCTCTTTTGTTGGTGGCTCGGCATCTCTTTGGGAAATCGGTTTGTGGCAAGAAAATTTGCAATGTCGGCATACCAAGGCTCATGTACTTCAAGTCGAAAAAGTTGCTCATCCGGAAAGGTTTCACATAGGGGCAGCCGATCCTCCTCATGCACAAGTCTACTCAAATGATCGGCTACAACATTCTCTACTCCTTTCTTATCCTTAATCTCAATGTCGAACTCTTGAAGCAAAAGAATCCATCGAATAAGCCTCGGCTTAGCATCCTTCCTTGTCATAAGATATCTTAAAGCGGCATGATCACTATAAACAATAACCTTGGAATTCAAAAGATATGATCGAAACTTTTCCAAAGCAAAGATTACCGCTAAGAGTTCCTTCTCCGTTGTTGTGTAGTTGAGTTGTGCATCGTTGAGAGTCCTTGAAGCATAGTAAATGGCGCATGGCTTCTTCTCAATTCGTTGTCCAAGTACCGCTCCAAGTCCTTAATCACTAGCATCACACATCAACTCAAACGGCTCATCCCAATTAGGGGAAACTAGTATTGGTGCCGAGCACAATAGCATCTTCAATCGGCGAAATGCCTCCTCACATGCCTTTGTCCACTCAAACGTCACCTCCTTTTGTAACAAGTTGCTTAATGGCTTGGAAATTGAAGAGAAGTCTTTGATGAATCGTCGATAAAACCCCGCATGGCCAAGAAAACTTCTCACATCTTTCACACACCTAGGGCTCGGCAATGCTTGAATTAGCTCCACTTTGGCTTTGTCAACCTCTAAGCCTCTTGCCGAAATTATGTGCCCTAGAACAATGCCTTGCGTGACCATGAAGTGACACTTCTCCCAATTGAGCACAAGATTTGTCTCTACACACCTCTTAAGTATCTTCTCCAAGTTCCCCAAACATGCATCGAAGGTACTCCCATACACACTAAAATCATCCATAAACACTTCGATAATGTCTTCAATAAAATCCGAGAAGATAGCATACATACATCTTTGAAAAGTGCCGGGTGCGTTGCAAAGTCCGAATGGCATCCGCCGATAAGCAAACGTGCCAAATGGACAAGTAAAAGTGGTCTTCTCTTGATCGTCCGGGTGTATCATGATTTGATTGTAGCCACTATATCCATCAAGAAAGCAATAGTAAGAATGACCGGCCAACCTCTCTAGCATTTGATCCATAAACGGCAAAGGCATGTGATCCTTCCTCGTTGTAGCGTTGAGCTTCCTATAGTCGATGCACATCCTATGACCGGTGACAAGTCTTTGTGGCACAAGCTCATTCTTCTCATTCTTGACAACCGTTACACCACTCTTCTTCGGCACTACTTGCACGGGAGATATCCACTTACTATCCGAAATTGGGTAGATCACCCCACAATCAAGCAACTTGATAATCTCTTCTTTCACAACTTTCATCATGGGAGGGTGAAGTCGACGTTGAGCTTCCTTTGTCGGCTTAGCTCCTTCTTCTAACAAAATACGATGAACACAAGTAGTAGGGCTTATTCCCTTGATATCCGCTAAGGTCCAACCTATGGCGGTCTTGTACTTCTTAAGCACTCTTATCAAATCAACCTCTTGCTTCTCACTAAGCATTGAAGACACAATAACCGGTAGTGTATCTTCTTCTCTAAGAAAAACATACTTCAAGTGACTAGGGAGTTCTTTAAGTTCTAACTTTGGGGCCTCTTCCACACTTGGTCGGAATTTTGTTGTGGCACTTGGAATTGACAAGAACGAGTTCCGCGGATAAGTTGGCGTGGCATCAAGCTCGGCAGCCACCTCTCTAAGGCTCGGCAATATGGCACCATGCTCGGCATGGTTGCTTGGCTCGGCTCCATTATACACTCGTTCTCCCCTCTTGTCAAATCCGACCCCTTGCTCAATCGCTAATTGCTATGCGTCGAGCGAGGTCGACATAACTTGCTCGACCTCCTCCAAAACATCAATGGCACAACCCTCCTTGAAATCAACATTAGGGAACTTCATGGCATCAAACACATTGAACTTTATCATCTCACCATCAAACTCCATAGTTAAGTTGCCCTCGGCCACATCTATCTTTGTGCGCGCGGTCCTCATAAATGGTCGCCCTAAAAGCAATTGAGTGTTGTTGACCGGCGAATCCTCCATCTCAACCACATAAAAATCGGCGGGGAATATCAATTGGTTGACTTGCACCAACACATCCTCTACATAGCCCTCCGGATATTTGCTTGAGCGATCCGCAAGTTGAATGATGACATTATCCTTCTTGAGAGGCCCTATACTCAACGTTTGATACACATTGAGTGGCATGACATTGATCGATGCTCCCAAATCCAACATAACATCATCAAACCGTGTATTGCCTATGACACAAGGCACATTGAAGCTCCCCGGGTCCTTCATCTTTGGTGGCAACTTTCTTTGAATAACGGCCGACACCGTCTCACTCATTGTCACCACACGAGTCTCTCTAGTATGCCTCCTTGCCGTGCAAAGCTCTTTCAAAAACTTAGCATACTTCGGTACTTGCTTAATGCATTCCAACAAAGGGATGTTGACTTGCACTTTCCGGAAAATCTCCAATACCTCTTCATCGGATTTATCCTTCTTTGTTCTAGCAAAACGTGAAGGGAATGGGGCACTAGATGATGGCACACCTCCCTTACTTGCTTGGCTCGGCAATACCTCATTCTTTGATGTTGCGGGATCGTACTCAAGCTCGTTACATAGCCCCTTTTTATTCACACCATGGTTGCCGGCATCATGCCCTTGTTCGGCAGCTTCCTTCTTCTCGGCATCACCATTGTTTCCGGCATTATCATGACCGGCAATGTGTAACTCGGCCTCATGCATGTGGCTGCCGGCAATGACAGGTCCGGCAGCCATCTCATCCTCAATTATACCTTTGAAAGTCACTCGCTTCTTCTTTGGACTTATTGGAGGAACCAACTCTCTTCCGCTTCGAGTTTGAATCACTTTGGCTTGCTCGTTCCTCGGATTAGGAATTGTATTGCTTGGCAACTTCCCTTGCTCATTAAATCTTCCCATAAAATCCACAACTTGCCCCATTTGAGTCTTGAGCTCACCAATGTCCTTTTGATGATTTTGTTGCCCCGCGAGTAATGCTTGAGTAGCACTTGACAAAGATTGAATTAAAGCATCGTAGTTCGGATTGCTTGGCGAAGCTTGGCCTTGGCTCGGCCCTCCTTGGAATTGGTACGGCACAACTTGTGCTTGGCTCGGCATCCCTCCAAAATTCCCTTGGTTCGGCTGATAAGGTTGCCGAGGCACAAATGGTGGCCTCGGTGCAAATGGCGCTCCTCCTTCTCTCGGTTGCATAGGTGCCCTAAGCACGTTGTCATTGTTTACCCATCGAAAGTTCGGATGATCATTGAACCTTGGATTGAAATTGCCAAATCGTTGGCCTCCTTGAAAACCAATGGCATTGCACTCCTCAACTCCCTCACTAATTCCAAATTGAGGGCATTGGTCGGTCTCATGGCCCTCGGTGCAAATACCACATACACTTGCACGCTTCTTCATCAAATTACTCACCAAGTCGGTGAGCTTGTCCACTTTCTCTTCTAACTTTGAGCTCGAAGACGTCTCATGCACTTTCTCATTCCTTTGCACATTGCCTCGTGCCATGCCAAATTGTTGGTTGTTCAATGCACGAACTTCCAACAAACTTCTTGCCGCACCGGCGTTTAACTCCAAAAAGCTACCTCCCGCGGCCGAGTCAAGAAACTCTCTCTCCATGACGCGCAATCCCTCATAAAAATATTGTAGCAAGAGCCCATCGCTAATGCCATGCGATGGACACAAAGAAACTAGGGACTTGAACCTCTTGTAGTAGTCGAAGAAAGTCTCATCTCCGGCTTGCTTCACACTTGTAATTTGCTTCCTCAGATCAGTGATACGTGAAGCGGGAAAGTACTTGAGCAAAAACTCATCCATCATAGTACTCCACGAAACAATGCGACCACTAGGCACCTCAAACAACCACTCCTTCGCTTGATCTTCTAATGAGAATGGAAATGCCTTCATCTTGAAGTGTTGCAAATCGGTCCCTCTTGGACACATAGACTCCGTGGTGAAGTTAAACCACTGTAGATGCTTATTAGGATCCTCACTTGGCATCCCATAAAACGATTTCAGCTTATGGAGGAATCCACTCCTCAATTCAATCTCTCCAGTCTTGTCAGTTTCCAAGGGAGGATAAGTGATATTCGAAGGAGCAACACCAGCTCCAGCAACATGACCATTCTGTGATCTGATTGATGCCATGATCTCTTCTTCTTCTTCTTCTAATTCGGCAAAAGCTTCAAATTCTGGGTTCTGAAGATCACACGACGATGACACAAATGAAGGTGAGCTCGGCCCTGATGATGATACTGATGAACTGGTTGGTGACGATGGTGGTAATGGCACAAAACGAGCAATAGCGAGTTCTTGGTCTAAACGTTGCAAACGGCCTTGAAGATCTCTTGTCCAAATACTAGATTCGGACATGCACTATGTCTGAAATTTGCAACATTTAAACAAGTTAGAACCTCGTAAAGAAATAGAAAACAAGAATATACATCATTACAAGCCACGGCATTGGCGATTACACAACAAATTTCAACAATAATACACATATGCACATTCGGCAACACATATAGTACACGGCATAGCAACAAACATTTCGGCAAAGCATACATATACAATCGGCACAAGAGAAGAAAATTTGAAAAGTTCATGAGCATGTAATCGCTAAGTCTAATTTCTTTTAAATTTGTTCTAACTCTCGAAGTACGTGGAGCAGAGGAGATAACGGTGCAATGGACTGATACAGCCCCCGGTAGTATCATGCTTAATCCGATATACCTCAAGAGTTTGAACCACACAACATGTTTTATCTTTGAAGAAAATAGGCCACATATGTCAAGTTATGTTCTAGCGTCTAAAGTGAGGTGATGCTTCGGCACAAGCTGTCGACTAGGTCGTGCGGATTTTACGTTTCAAAGGTTATTAAAATCACGGAGGGCGAACCCCCTACAGGAACCAGGCAGGACTCGTTGTTGGACACCACGGAGGGCGAACCCCCTATCGACTCACTCACCGAGAATGAACATCAGTCTATGGGCCTTGAGATCCAGTTAAACAAACCTGAGAACCATATCTATGATAATAACTTCCCCATACTTTGTAAAACAAACACGGATCCCTAGCGGTCTCAAGTGTTGATTAAAACCGCCCTCAACCTCATAGAAGTAATACCATTACCGAAGAAACGCTTATATGCGTGGGGGGGACGTATCCCGCGTTTCCCAATCTACATAGAAACGCCCTCCGACAAAGCACCATTCACATGAAGGGTTTTGGTTATGATCAACAAAAGAGGCTTCACCTACATGTTACACTTTAGAAACTACAATAAACTCAAACATACACAACATATCAACTTCCTAGAAATTAAACTAAGTGATTACCAACATACATCATTATACATCATGCAACTTTCGAAATTTAAACTCTACATGCCGAAGCATATTTCTACTTTACAAAATCCCAAAATAAACTTAAAATTTATAACTTTACAACTTCACAACAAAAATTTCCAGCAACATTATATACACAACAATAACATAAAACAAGCTTTTATAATCCCCGGCAACGGCGCCAAAAATTGGTGTGAGCCGAAGCTCGCATGCAATAATAACCCTACAAAATATCGTTAGTAGTATGAGCAAGTAGGGATCGTTCTAGGCCGGGGATTAAGGGTACCTGAGATATGAAATTGTTAGACAAACATATATACATATATACATCACAAACGTCACACATATGGGGGAATAGGGTTCGGCAGCCCTAGGGCTGCCCTATACTAAGTACGGCATAAAAACAGAAAATAAAATCCTAGGTCTACTATATACAAGTTTGATCATCATCTCTCACGCATCACATAACACAAAACACAATTTAACACAAAGATTCATATGCAAGAAAGTAAGAGACAAGTATTAGCATGTTCAAAACTTAACTTAGTTTCGACCACAATTAGAGCGATTAGCCTTTTAACCAATTGTTAGACATCTAATGTTTTAAGATCATGCTATTCGCCTTCGATCCTAAAGTTTATGCTAATCCGGTTTTACGCGTTTTAACATTTAAGCGCAAGAGTCTAAAATCGAAAACATGTAAACAAGTAAGGTTGTCAATCATCTTATTTAGCATGCAAGTTCTAAGATTAATAGCCCTTAGTGAATAACACAAATCATAGAGTCCGTCAGGTCCATCTAGTTTGTAATTACCCTAGCAGATTAAACCTAATACCTAGATTATGTTCAAAGACAACACCAAGTATCGATTTTCATGCCCTCACCTTAGATTACTAACCAATTTAAATCCTAAACATGCTTCTAATACCACTGCTCTAATTATCTAAACATACAAAAACCATGTATTAAAAATCGCACAAGTCATCACATAAACTTCAATGAAAATTGCAATTCATGCTCATCATACAAAACCAAACGAAACAAAGTATTTTTTATAACAATACATGTGACTAAACCGAAATTAAAAACACAAGTCATAGGGATGGATCACACTTTAGAAACCTTGGAGAGCTTCGTCTTGGTGTGGTGGAAGAGGATCGGCAGTAGCTAGGCTAGGGATAGGGATCGGTGGTGATTGGTGGTGGTGAATTGGTGACTTGGTGTTTCTAGGGTTTCGGCTTAGAACTTTGAGTAGGAAATTTGGTAGAGTTTTGGCTAGTGCTTTGCAAGAGATGAGATGCTTTTTCTGAATGAAAAGTGAGGGTATATATAGGGGAAAAAGGAGAGAGGCTGCCGGCAGTCCCTTAAGCCAAAAGGGATTCAGAAAACCTAGTTCATTAAGGTTTTGCAACCTTCCTTTCTTAATCCAATTAGGTTTTCTTTTCTGAATATTTTCTTCAAGGCTTGGGCTTCACATCTTCATGGACTTCTTATGTGGTCTTGGACTTCTTTTGACATGCCTTGGTCCATCGAAAAATGCCCCAATTGCTGGCAGCACACAAAGGCATACAATCTGCCAGAATCGGCAGCTTCTCCTAGTGTGACTAGGAGAACGTCTTTCTTCAAGTTTTTCTTCGATGCCATGGCCAAGTGTCTTCCTCTTCCCTTCATAAAGCTTGGACCATCTTCACATATGCATTTGTACACCATTTGGTCCATCAAAAACAGAAAACACAAAAAGGGGGCAGTAGGTTCCTGGAATCGGCAGCTTTGACCTTGTTGCAGTAATTCCGGCATATCTCCCTCCGTGGAGCTCCGATTGATGCGATTCCAAGTCTCACGTAAACTAGATACATAGGGCCATCTCCCCATAAAATATCTCGGCCAAATTCCATGCAAGTCGTCGGGAATGATTTTTCGAAGTTGAGACACAGTCCCAGGAATTTCCTGGAAACCCCTGGATTGGAATGTTCGGATTGCCCTTTTGCAGCCAACTTCTGGGCGACTTCCCGAACTCCGATTGATCTGAAATTTTAACACATCATTTCACAACATATGAATATTAAGCACGCCAAATTTCATAGAATTTGGACAAGGATAGATCATAGTTTCATTCATCTCAAAATCACGAAAAAAACATATTTTGCATTATTTTCCAGATTTCTCAAACTTAGTCATTTTTCGGATTCTTAACCATTTTTCACAAAACTTTACCAAAATTAACACTAACTACATTATGACTCAATCTTAGACAAATAAGGGTTAAACAAAGCATAAAAGAGGGCATAAGCATATAATATCGTCGCACATTGTGCTCCTATCATTACACTTTAGAAACTACAATAAACTCAAACATACACAACATATCAACTTCCTAGAAATTAAACTAAGTGACTACCAACATACATCATTATACATCATGCAACTTCCAAAATTTAAACTCTACATGCCGAAGCATATTTCTACTTTACAAAATCCCAAAATAAACTTAAAATTTACAACTTTACAACTTCACAACAAAAATTTCCAGCAACATTATATACACAACAATAACATAAAACAAGCTTTTATAATCCCCGGCAACGGCGCCAAAAATTGGTGTGAGCCGAAGCTCGCATGCAATAATAACCCTACAAAAATATCGTTAGTAGTATGAGTAAGTAGGGATCGTTCTAGGCCGGGGATTAAGGGTACCTGAGATATGAAATTGTTAGACAAATATATACAAACATATATACACAATCGTCACATATGGGGGTGAAAAGATTCGGCAACAATGCTGCCCTAGTACTAGATACGGCAACAAGATTAAATGCTGAAAATAAATCCTAATCTAATATTTACAAGGTTGGTCGACATTCTTCCACAAAGCACTAACACACAAGCAATCAAAACACATAACAAACAAGCAAATAGGACTCACGGCAAAGTATTAAAGCGTTCTAGACTCAACTTAACTCCAACCCAACTAGCTCCTTATCGGCACTACTAATTGAGACTCTCTAGTACTTCAAGATTAACTTATCGTCTAACCCCAAAGTTATACTAAACATATTTGAGAACACTTATCGTCGAAAACAAACATGCAAAGTAATTAGGCACACGGTCTTTTTAGTTGGAAACAAGTTAATAAAGTAAGGTTGTCAATCTTCTCATCAACAAGCATGTTCTTTAAATTACTCTAGCCCTTATGAAAAACAACACAAACAAAGTAACTCGTTGATTACTTTAATCCATATTAAATTTCGGCTAATGAGATTAATAATCTAAGTATTGCAATTACATAGGCTACCAATCTTTAAGCACACGAATTTAAAGAACAAGTCAAGAAAACCCTAAAATCAATTTAATACATGTTTTTGCCGATTATCCTAATTACTAGTTCATTACATATTTCCCTTAATTTTTAACATACAATCTATATTCTTACATCTAAAGCCTCACTTGAAGATAAAGAAAATAAATTGGCATGCAAATCATAAAACCAAATTTCAATCCAATTCATACATAGACATAAAAATTGAAACCAAGAATTCATGCTAACTTTATAGACAAAGTTTAACATAACTACACAAAAATTTACAAAGCCAAGAGTAGGGAGTGGATCACACATTAGAAACCTTGAAGACTTCGTCGTGTATGGATCCGTGGATGATGGTGTTCGGATGGCTGCTGCTCGGCAGTGAGGGTATCGGCAGCAAGGGGAAATTTTGGCAGGAAACTTTGGTGTGGTGGTGGTGGTTTTGGCTAGGGTTTTTGTGTAGGATTCTTGGGGAAATTTAGGTAGAGCTTTGGCTAGATTTTTGCTTTGGAATGTGACAAGTTTTTCTGTGTAAAAGTTGGGTATTTATAGGGAGAATGCTAGGTGTTGCCGGCAGCCCTCTTGTACAAGGAAAAACAAAACCTAATGGGATAAGGTTTGAAACCTTCCTTTTTCTACTTCAATTAGGTTTTGTTTTTCTGAATTTTTCTTCAAGGCTTGGGCTTCACATCTTCATGGACTTCCTGTATGATCTTGGACTTCATTTGATATGTCTTGGTCCATCGAAAAATACCCCAACTGCCGGCAGCACACAAAGGCATACAATCTGCCTCTATTCGGCAGCTTCTCCTAGTGTGACTAGGAGAACGTCTTTCTTCAAGTTTTTCTTCAATGCCATGGCCAAGTGTCTTCCTCTTCCCTTCATAAAGCTTGAACCAACTTCAAAAATGCATTTGTGCACCATTTGGTCCATTAAAAACAGGAAACACAAAAAGGGGGCAGTAGGTTCCTGGAATCGGCAGATTTGACCTTGTTGCAGTAATTCCGGCTTATCTCCCTCCGTGGAGCTCCGATTGATGCGATTCTAAGTCTCAGATAAACTAGACACATATGGCCATCTCCCCATAAAACAGTTCGATCAAATTCCTTGTGAGTCGACGGGAATGATTTTTCAAAGTTGGATCAAAGTTCCAGGAAAATCCTGAAAGTCCCTGGATTGGAATGCTCGGACTGCCAAGTTGCAGCCCTCTTTTGGGTGACTTCCCGAACTCCAATTGATCTGAAATTTTAACACAACATTCCTCAGTATATGAATATTAAGCACACCAAATTTCATAGAATTCGGACAAGGATAGATCATATTTTCATTCATCTCAAAATCGCGAAAAAGACATATTTTGCACTATTTTCCAGATTTCTTAAACTTAGTCATTTTTCGGATAATTAAACACATTTCATCAAAACTCTACCAAAATGACACTAACTATATTACGACTCTATCTTAAACAAATAAAGGTTAAACAAAGCATAAACGAGGGTATAAGCATATAATATCGTCGCACATTGTGCTCCTATCACCGGGCGTGCTGCCATATCGGTGCAAGGCGGAGTTCACGGGACCTCGACCGGGCGTCCTGCCATATTGAGATGAGTCCCGGATGAACTTGCAGACTGGACCTCGACCGGGCGCTCTGCCATATCGGTGCGAGGCGGAGTTCACGGGACCTCGACCGGGCGTCCTGCCATATCGAGACGAGTCCCGGAGATGCTAGCCTGCGGGAGGGCCTGTTGGTGCGTGGACTAAGCCAACAGGTACCCCGGAGAGTGTTACGGCCGTACTGAGGCATCGGTTAACACTTGCTAGTTCTTCTCAGCTTTTGTTGGTTAAGCGTTGAGGTAATGTGCAGGTTTGTTAGCCTGCGGGGAGACTTGTTCTGTGTTTGAGAAACAATCTGCCCGGTGGAGTGGCGTTGAGATAACGAGTCTCGCCATGTATCCCCAAATGTATCACAGTTCAGTGTGATGCAGGGTTTTTATCCTGCTGGACAAGAGTACATGGGTTAGATGTAAGCTCGCCCGAGTTTATAAAGGCCATGCATTTAGAAGCCATGAGTTGTTGTTGGCTCATTCCTGCCCGTAGGCGAAGGAAGGTGACAGCCGGTAGAATGCTTTGGAGTGGGTTAAATGTCACACGACCGGTGGAATGCCATAGTGCTGGGCGGATCTCGACCGGGCGTTCTGCCATATCGAGACGAGTCCCCCAGTGAAATGCAGTGAAGATGCCACGCAGCCGGTTGAATGATCGTAACCGCGAACTGCCATGGTGCCGGATTGATTCGGAGTTGACTTTCTGGGGAAGCAAGGGGAGTGGACGCCTCGTTGTTCGCTCCTATCTCCCTAACTGCCGCTTGTAAGTGGGACAGGTGGCGGACATGCGATGAAGGGGAGAGCCCATTAGTCCCATCAGTTATGATGGATGGGATCCCTTATCCATGCTGGGACACGTGTCGGCAGGGAGCGGTCTGAGATGGAGGGGATCCACGGCTGGGGTTGCCTTACTTTTCTTGTTGCCCTATTTATTGTCCCCTCTGCTCTCCTCCTGCCGCACTTTGCCTACCCTTTGCCCTCTGCTCTCCTCCTCCACCTTGCTGCAGATCTGAATTATTTGGTGTTAGGGTTATGGCGTCTGGGAGATCTGCGTATTATGGCGGCGCAAGCCGCGGGCCCAGAAGGCATGAGCTGCTGGATGGTGATAGGGTGATTTTCTGTGATGAGCCAATCAGAAGCATGGATGAAAGAGAGATTAGGGAGTTTCGGGCGAAGTGGGACATCGACTCTTCTGTTAAACTTCGAGGCCTGCGTCCCGGGGAACTGGCCTGTAACCCGGAACCGGGCTGGGTTGCCGTTTTCGACGATCAGTTCCGACACGGACTATCACTGCCGCTGCCGGGATTTTTTCAGTACATGCTGAGCTCACTAAAGCTTTCCCCAGCCCAGCTTCTGAGCAACCAGTGGAGGCAGTTGCTTGGGCTTGGGTGCCTGTTCAGTCTGAGCTATATGGACTGGCCCACGGTTAATGAATTTCGGGCGCTGTACAAGATCTCCTATTGCAGAAAGGCCCAGTGCAGCGGTTGTGTGAATTTTGCCGCGCGGGAATATGGTCCTGCCATCACGCATCTACCGTCGTCAGTTTCAGATGTCTGGATCTGAAGGAGGTCGGTGGTGCTGGCCGGTGGGAAGTGGCAGCGTACTTGGAGGGGCTATCAGGTGCCCGGGGCTTATCAATCGATCGGGGACCAGTCGTTCCGGCTGGAGGACTTGGAGAAGCAACGGTTATACCAGTTGTTTGCTTGCTGGGATCATCTGAGCCGGAGCTCCTATAATTTCATCCGATGGAACGTGCTGGAGATATGCGGGATGGGGAGAAAACCTGGTAAGGTGTCTTGCACTTTGCTTTTGCATGGTTGCTTGTATTCTGACCGCTCGACTTATCGGTTTGCAGCTAATGCCCCCCGGCTCGCGCTTAAAATTGAGGAGACTATCGAACCGGATGAAGAGCTTGTAGCCTCGAGATTGATGGAGACGGGGGAGGCGGCCGCGAAGACCGTTATTGATACGGCTACCCAGAAACGCAGGGAGCATGACAGGCCAGTGCCGCTCGTGTTTCTGGACGCTCACTATGGAAGGCGACCGGGCGGTGAGAATAACTCCCCACTCTTTATTCGGGAAGGGCGGTCTGTGGGACTATCGGGTTCAGAACCTGTGGCGCGACCGATGGCGATACGGACCTCGCGGGAGAGGGAAGCGGCAGAAATGTTCGGGCACCGCCGAAGCAGCCATGATGAAGCTCCGGCAAAGAGGGCAAGGGCGCTTGACGCCGGGGCGTCGAGTTCGGCTGGGCCGATCGAGCGGGCGGTAGCTCCGGCCGTGGAGGTGGGTGGTCGAGGGATTCAGGTGCTGGAAGCCAGTCGCAGTTCCGGTGGTGGTATTGGTAGGTTCGTGGTCGCTACCATCGAAACCTTGGGACTTGATCGGGAGGACCCTGGGACTGGACAATCGGGCGAGAGCAGGACGAAGCCCGTGGAACTAGCTGTTCGGGTAAGTGTTTTTGTGCTTCCTTTTCTCTGGAGTGACACGAGCTAATGTTCCTTTGTTTACCTTTGGCAGCTGGTTCATAGCCTTTATGCCGCGGAGCCCAGAGGGGAGGCTGCTGCGGTTTTGGAGAGGCGGGTGGAGGAGCTGAGCGTGCGGGTGGACGTGGAGGAAGCCAAGCTTGCGGAGGAAAGAGAGGAGGTTGGTCGGTTGAGCACCGAGCTCGCGCGGGAGAAAGAACTAACCGGTCGGTTGCACCATAAACTCTCGCAGGAGAAGGAAGAGGCCGATCTGCAGGCTGCTGCCCGGGAAGGGAGGGTCGCGGAGCTGGAGGCGAGGGTTTTGGAGCTGCAGACCCAGGCTGTTGCCCGGGAAGGGAGAATTGCGGAGCTGGAGGCGAAGGTTTTGGAGCTCCAGAGCCAGGTTACAGTAGTCGCCCAAGGAAGGGAGAAGCTCACGGAATCCCAGCTTGCTGAAGTGGCCGATAAGGCTGTCGACGACTTCCGGGAGTCGGTGGAGCTTGAGGAGATGCTGGATGAGGCTCGGGCGAAGGGCATTAGTGATGCCTATCTGGAGTGGAGGGAGAAAGGATGGCTTGATGCCGAGCAGATGGAGGCTGACATAGCCCTAACCGAGATGGTGGAGCAAGAGCAAGCTCTAAAAAGTGGCGGGCCAGAGATTGGGTGCTCCGGGGGCGCTAGCTAGCTGTTTACCTTGTACCTGCACATCTTGTAACTGCTGTAGTTTATTCTTTAATGCCGTAACTGCGTATTGCAATATTGATGCTAAATACAGTGTTGTCCCTCTGTGACCGCTATTACTTAGGGTAGAACCGTAGGTGTTGGATATTCCACGGCCGGGTGGAATAGATGCCCTCGGTGTCTATAATGTGGAATGTTGCCGGTCCCACGGCCGCGGTGATCTCGTAGGGCCCTTCCCACGTTGGCTCTAAGGCCAACGGTTTTTTCTGGACCTTCTTCATGACCCAGTCCCCGACTTGTAGCTTTCTCTCCCGGACCCTTCTGTCATAGTCCCGGGCGACCCGTTGCTTGTAGGTTTGGTTGCGCATATGCGCCTGGTCGCGGCGCTCCTCAATGATGTCCAGGTTGAGCAGTAGTCCCTCGGCGTTTGTTTCAGCGTCGTAATTCTCGACCCTGCCGCTGGGTATACCAGTCTCTACAGGGAGTACCGCCTCGCTCCCGAATGCCATGCAGAACGGGGTCTCTCCTGTTGCCTCTGCTGCTGTTGTCTGGATGGCCCATAGCACCGCGGGGAGTTCTTCGGCCCAACATCCCTTCTTGGCATCCAGCTTCTTTTTGAGAAGGGTCTTGATAATCTTGTTGACCGCTTCTACCTGGCCGTTGGTCTGTGGGTGGAGGCGAACAACATCCGGGTCCCCATCGAGGCTGTGTACTGGATAAGATCAGCATTATTGAATTGTGTCCCATTATCCGTGACAATAGTCTGCGGTACTCCGAACCTGCAGTAGATGTTCTTCCATAGGAACTTTTTAACCCGCTCCTCAGTGATCTTTATCATAGGTTCCGCCTCGACCCACTTAGTCTGATAGTCCACTGCCACGATGGCGTACTTGTATTGTCCCACAACTGTTGGGAAAGGGCCAATGATGTCTAATCCCCATTGTGCGAACGACCATGGTGCCAACAGGATTGATAATGCGATTGCCGGGGCATGAGGTACAGTGGCGTACATGTGGCATTTGTGGCAGCTGCCTGATATTTTTCTTGATACTGCCGCCATGTCTGCCCAGAAATACCCCGCTCGGAGCGACTTGTGGGATAATGACCTTGCGCCAGAGTGATTACCGCCTACTCCTTCGTGGATCTCTCGCATGATAGCCTCTCCTGTTTCTTTTGTCACACACCTCAGCTGGGGGAAGCTGTGCCCTCTTCGGTACAACTGGCCATTGAGGAGACCTTACCAGGCGCACCGGAGGTGTAGCCTCCTGGCCTCTACCGCATCCTGGGGGCTGGTTTTGTCAGTCAAATAATTGACTATTGGATCCATCTAGCTTGGTGGCGCTTCTTCCACCGCAAATATCTCGGAGATGGTTTTGTTTATACTTGGCTTCTGGAGAGTTTCAAGTTTTGCTCTCCGGTACTTTGGAGGGTAGTTTCCGGTTGCCAGCCTTGCGAGGGCGTCTGCATGCCTATTTGCCTCTCGGGGAATGTGCTGGATCTTGGCGCCCTGGAACGGCTCAATCAGGGTTTTGGCCAAAGCCTGGTAGGAGGATAGCTGGGAATCCATGACCTCAAACACCCCGTTCATCTAGTTCACCACTAAGCTGGAGTCGCTGTATATCTCCATGGACGAGATTCCCAACTCCTTGGCCAGTTGCGAACCGGCTATGAGGGCCTCATACTCGGCAGCGTTATTGGAGGTGCTAAAAAGGAACCGTAAGGCATACTCGTACGATTGGCCATCAGGCGAGGTTATCATGACACCGGCTCCGCTCCGCTTGGTCGTTACGGAGCCGTCCACGTAAAGTTTCCAGCCGGTGGGGCGGCCTGGTTCGGTCTTTATGGTTCGTACTGCCTCGGTGTCCTCGTACCGGGCGGGGTGCGCTTCTACCGCCATTGGGGTGAGCTCACATGTGAAGTCCGCAGCTGTCTGTCCCTTGATGGCCGTTCGCGGGGCATAAGTGATGTCAAACTCTCCCAATTCAACTGCCCACCGCACGAGCCTACCGCTGGTGTCTGGTTTTTGCAGGATCTGCCGCAGAGGGTGATTGGTATATAAGGTGATGGAATGAGCCTGGAAATAGTGCCGGAGCTTCCTGGCACTAACAATTAAGGCCAGGGCCAATCGCTCTATGTCCGAGTACCGGCCCTCGGCTCCAGTAAGTCCCTTTCCCGCATAGTATACCGGAAGTTAGAGCGTGTCTTCCTTCCTGATGAGACTCGCGGAGACGGCTGTTGCGGATGCAGCTATGTAGAGGTATAACATTTCGCCCGGCACTGGATTGGATAGGAGAGGCACTGCAGACATCAGCCTTGATAGACTGGAATGCCGCTTCATGCTCCGCTGCCCAGTGGATTTTCCTGGTCTGTTGTGCCTTGAGCAGCTTGAAGAACGGGGCGCACTTATCGGTTAGGCGGGAGATGAATCTGGCCAGGGCGGCTAATCGGCCGGTCAGCATCTGGACCTGGTTTCTCTCACCTGGCGTTTCCATATCTAAAAATGCCTGGACCTTCGGTGGGTTGGCTTCTATCCCTCGCTGGCTGATGATGTGGCCTAAGAACAGGCCCTCTGAAATCCCGAAAATACACTTCTTTGGGTTTAAGCGTATTCCGAATTTGAGCATCTTACCGATGACTACGGCCAAATCCCGAACGTGGGCCCCTGCAGTCAAGCTTTTGACCAGCATGTCATCTACGTAAACCTCTACGGTTTTACCCATTTCTTGCTCCAGCATTCGGTTCACCATCCGCTGGTAGGTGGCTCCGGCATTCTTCAGACCGTACGGCATCCTCTTATAACAGTAGGTGCCTCGGTCGGTTGTGAATGACGTGTGCTCTTCATCATCCGGGTGCATCCTAATCTGATTGTACCCGGCGTAGGCGTCCATGAAGCTGAGCAGCTTAAAACCGGACGTGGAATCTATGAGCTGATCAATCCGGGGGAGCGGGAAGCTGTCCTTTGGGCACGCCCGGTTTAGATTAGTGAAATCCACGCACATACGCCACTGGCCGGTTCCCTTCTTCGGCACCATGACCACGTTAGCGAGCCAGTGAGGGTACTGGACTTCCCGGATGAAACCTATGCCCTTCAGTTTCTGTACCTCTTCTCTGATCGCCTCATATTTTGCCGGGCTGAAGGACCTCCTCTTTTACCTCATCGGGAGAACGTTGGGCCATGATTTTAGCTGGTGGACGGCTATCTCTGGGGATATGCCTGGCATGTCCTCGTAGGACCATGCGAAGACCGAACTGTTGTCCCGGAGGAAGGCGATGAGCTCTTGCCTGACAACCGGGTCGAGCTGTGTCCCTATCACCACATTTCGCTCGGGGTGGTCTGCCAAAATGCAGATCGCTTCGGTTTCTTCCACGGCCGAAGGTGGCTCTAGCTTTTTCTTGACTGAATCGGAGTCATCGCGGGGGTCAATACTTAGAACCGGCACTGGCGCTTGCTGAGTGGCCGTGAGAACCTCGGCCCGCTTCCTCCCGTGGGTCAGGGCCTCCGCATAATATTTACGGGCGACCCTCTGGTCCCCACGTATAGTAATAACTCCGGTTGGTGAAGGCATCTTCAGCATCAGCATATGGCCGGCTATAAACGTTTTGAGCCTCCACAACCCTGGCCGACCGATTATGCCATTGTACGACGACAGGCAGTCGACAATGATGAACTCTAAATGCTCCTTTTTCGTTCTGTCTCCCTCGCTGAAGATGAGCGGTAGGTAATCCGATCCCAGAGGCTGGACAACCTCACCGGAGAAGCTTATAAGCGGCTCGTTATCCTGGGATAACTTGTTCCTTCCTCTCTGCAACCCTTTGTATGCGTCTCGGAACATTACGTTGACAGAGGCTCCGGTATCGATCAGCATACGACTGGTTATCCAGTGGTCTATTTGGACCGTAATGAGGAAGGGGTCGTTGTGCGGTTGGATCAAATCCTCCGGCTCTTCCTCCTCGTGGAAAGTGACCGAGTTCCATCCGGTTTTAGCGGCTTGGCCGCTTCTTTCTCCGAAGGCGTACACCTCCTTCCCCCGGATCGATCTTAAGCACCGCTTCTTTGAGCTCCGGGTGAGCCGATCTATATGGTCCCCGCCGTGTATCATGTTAATGTTCTCGTGTACCTCGATCCCCCCGGGAGTGCGGGTGCTTATAGTTCATACCTGCCGAGCTCGCGGTCGGTTTTTGTTGGGGTCATTCGGGCGGGCCTGGTCGTTCACGACCGCTTTCTGGGGTTTCTGATCACCAGTCCGAAGGGCTAGATCTTGGGGTTTTCCTGCTGGCGTAATAGCTAAGGCCTGCGGTGGTCGCTCTGCTGGCGTAGCTGCCAGGGGCTGCGCCGGGCGCACAAATGGCGGTCTTGTCCCTGGTCGGGAACTGTTGTCACCGCCTCGCCGGGGTTGCCACTCCTCCCGTACCTCTGCTTTCCTGGTGGCTGCAGGCGCACGGTTTCGATCTAGCCGCCCGGTCTTGCTTCCACGGGATGGCGGTAGGTCGTCCGATATTCGCTTGGGCGCCTTGTCCCCATATGTCTCGTGCTCTGCCTGAGCGTGCCTAACGGCCACGGTCATCAGCTCGTCGTATCCCAGCGGCTCCTGCACTAGTAAGTTGTACGAAAGTTCCCTAGGTCTTAAACCCTGCTTGAAGGCCATCCCTGCGATCTGCTTGTCCAGGTTCCTGACCCCGGCCGTGGCGATTTGCCACCGGTTAACGAAGGCGCGTAGCGGCTCGTTGTCAGTCTGCATGCAGTCAAAAAGGATCGTTGATGTTTGGGCTGCCCTGGCTCTGAGGATGAACCGGCCGACAAACTTATCAGCCAACCGCCCGAAGGTTTCGACTGAGTTCACTGGTAGCTCGTAGAACCAATTCAACGCCTCTCCCGAGAGCGTCTCTTGGAATATGTTGCAGCACATGGCATCCGAGTAGCCCCTTGTCCCCGCTTGTGACTTAAAACTGTCCAGGTGCTGGTATGGGCAGCTCGTTCCTGAATATGTCAACTTCAGAGGCCTTTGGTTTCCAGATCTTCCCGATTCCCTAATTCGGCGCGGGAAAGGTGCAATACGCTCGTTGAACCGCGCACCGCCCCGCGGTCGCCCTGCCATCCTCTCGCTGGTCTCCATGCTGCCTTTTATGTCCGACACCGAGGCGGAGAGCGCCTCGAGTGTCCATGCGGTAGAGCCTTCCTGCTCGCTTGACGCCTGGCCCGTGCGGTATGGGGGCTCGGCCGGGCCGGAGTTTTTTAGAGCTTCCGAAAAGAGTGGCGTGGTCACATGCACGGTCTTTCTTCTTCCCGTAGCCTGCCCTACCTCAAGATGCGGGAATTCGCTAGCCTTGCTTGCTGGCCGTGGTGCTACTCGAGGAGTGCCCTGCTGGCCCTCTCGCTCCAGGGCCGCAAATAGGGCAATCTTCACCGCCTTCAATTCCTGGCATCGGGCCTCCGCTCTTAATCGATCTTGATCGCCTTCTTCTCGCAAGCGCTCGACCTCTGCCTTCATCTTTTTTATTTCTCCCGTACCATACCGGTCGGGGTTCTCTGACTCCTGGCGATCATGAGCCCTGTCTTGGATGGGAGAAAGGGCGAACCTCGCACCGACCTCAGCCTTTATGTTACGGGCCGGGTCGGGGAACTGAATTCGCGCTTTCGACTTTCCTTCTCTGTCGGGGGAAAGGACGAACCTCGCACCGTCCGCAGCCCCTGTACCTTGGGCCCGGTCGGGGAACTGAATTCGCCCTTTCAGTCCTTCCGTGCTGGCTTTTATCTTCCTTCCTTCCATAGCTTCCGGACTGCGGATGTAGCTACCTCCCAAAGGATTAATAGAGTTTTACTCTCCGGTAGAGCAACACCCACTTTTTGAACTAATTCCCACAGACGGCGCCAATTGTTTCTGCCTAAACCCGGGGCCCTGGTAGATACAGATGAATCCAACTTGATCTCCTGCAAACCTGCTCACTAAGGGGAATACCGGGCGGGCCGGTCTTCTCCTCTCCGATGCCTAAGTTAGTATAGTTGGAATATATATAACCTAAGCACGTATGTAAGCGGTGAGTGAGATAAGTTACCTATTAAAGAGGGTAGTTGGGGCCCTTATATAGGTGGTTGGGGGTGAGGGCTGGCCTCACCCATCGATGTGGGACTGGTTCCCTTCTGTTTGTACATTCTGGTGCCCTCTTTGGCAGGCAGACGCCCCCGGTCCCTGGTGTCAGGATAGAGTGCTGGACCCCGAGGCCGGGTGCTGGTGAGCCGGTCCCGGGCCTTGGGCCGGGCCCTGGTGCACTTGTTGCGGGTCTGTGTAGCCTCTCTGCGGCTACTGTCAACAGGCCTCATACTCGGCAGCGTTATTTGAGGTGCTGAATAGGAACCTTAAGGCATACTCGTACGATTGGCCATTGGGTCGAGGTTATCATGACACCGGCTCCGCTCCGCTTGCTCGTTATGGCGCCGTTGACGTAAAGCTTCCAACCGTTGGGGAGGCCTGGTTCGATCTTTACGGTCCGTAGTGCGTCGGTGTCCTCGTACTGGGTGGGGTGCGCTTCTGCCACCATTGGGGTGAGCTCACATATGAAGTCCACGGCTGCCTGTCCCTTGATGGCCGTTCGCGGGACATAAGTGATGTCGAACTCTCCCAGTTCAACTGCCCACCGCTCGAGCCTACTGCTGGTGTCTAGTTTTTGCAGGATCTGCCGCAGAGGGTGATTGGTATATAAGGTGATGGAGTGAGCCTGGAAATAGTGTCGGAGCTTCCTGGCACTAACAATCAGGGCCAGAGCCAATCTCTCTATGTCGGGGTACCGGCCCTCGGCTCCAGTAAGTCCCTTTCCCACATAATATACCGGAAGCTCGAGCGTGCCCTCCTTCCTGACGAGAGCCGCGGAGACGGCCGCTTCGGATGCGGCTATATAGAAGTATAGCATCTCGCCCGGCACTGGCTTGGATAGGAGAGGCACTGCAGACAGATATGTCTTGATAGATTGGAATGCCGCTTCATGCTCTGCCGCCCAGTGGATTTTCCTGGTCTGCTGTGCCTTGAGCAGTTTGAAGAACGGGGCGCACTTATCGGTTAGGCGGGAGATGAATCTGGCAGGGGCGGCTAACCGGCCGGTCAACATCTGGACCTGGTTTCTCTCTCCTGGCATTTCCATATCTAGAATTGCCTGGACCTTCAGCGGGTTGGCTTCTATCCCTCGCTGGCTGATGATGTGGCCTAGGAATAGGCCCTCTGAAATCCCGAAAATACACTTCTTCGGGTTCAAGCGCATTCCGAATTTGAGCATCTTGCCGATGACTACGGCCAAATCCCGGACGTGGTCTCCTGCAGTCAAGCTTTTGACCAGCATGTCATCTACGTAAACCTCTACGGTTTTACCCATTTCTTGCTCCAGCATTCGGTTCACCATCCGCTGGTAGGTGGCCCCGGCATTCTTTAGACCGTACGACATCCTCTTATAACAGTAGGTACCTCGGTCGGTTGTGAATGATGTGTGCTCCTCATCATCCGGGTGCATCCTAATCTGATTGTACCCGGCGTAGGCATCCATGAAACTGAGCAGCTTAAAGCCGGACGTGGAATCAATAAGCTGGTCAATCCAGGGGAGCGGGAAGCTGTCCTTTGGACACGCCCGGTTCAGGTTAGTGAAATCCACGCACATACGCCACTGGCCGGTTCCCTTCTTAGGCACCATGACCACGTTAGCGAGCTAGCGAGGGTACTGGACTTCCCGGATGAAACCTATGCCCTTTAATTTCTGTATCTCCTCACTGATCGCCTCATACTTTGCCGGACTGAAGGACCTTCTCTTCTGCCTCACTGGGAGAACATTGGGCAATGAATTTAGCTTATGGACGGCTATCTCCGGGGATATGCCCGGCATGTCCTCGTATGACCATGCGAAGACCGAACTGTTGTCCCGGAGGAAGGCGATGAGCTCTTGCCTGACAGCCGGATCGAGCTGTGTCCCTATCACCACATTTCGCTCCGGGTGGACTACCGAAATGCAGATCGCTTCGGTTTCTTCCACGGCCGAAGGTGGCTCTAGCTTTTTCTTGACTGAATCGGAGTCATCGCGGGGGTCAATACTTAGATCCGGCACTGGTGCTAACTGAGTGGCCGTGAAGACCTCGGCCCGCTTCCTCCCGTGGGTTAGGGCCTCTGCATAATATTTACGGGCGAGTTTCTGGTCCCCGCGCAGGGTGATGACACCAGCCGGTGAAGGCATCTTCAACATCAGCATATGGCCGGCTATAAATGTCTTTAGTTTCCATAACCCTGGCCTACCGATTTTGCCATTGTAAGATGATAGGAGCACAATGTGCGACGATATTACATGCTTATGCCCTCGTTTATGCTTTGTTTAACTCTTATTTGTTTAAGATTGAGTCATAATATAGTTTAGTGTTAATTTGGTTTGGGAAAAATTGGTTAAGAATCCGGTCATTCTTACTATTGCTTTCTTGATGGATATAGTGGCTACAATCAAATCATGATACACCCGGACGATCAGGAGAAGACCACTTTTACTTGTCCATTTGGCACGTTTGCTTATCGGCGGATGCCATTCGGACTTTGCAACGCACCCGGCACTTTTCAAAGATGTATGTATGCTATCTTCTCGGATTTTATTGAAGACATTATCGAAGTGTTTATGGATGATTTTAGTGTGTATGGGAGCACCTTCGATACATGTTTGGGAAACTTGGAGAAGATACTTGAGAGGTGTGTAGAGACAAATCTTGTGCTCAATTGGGAGAAGTGTCACTTCATGGTCACGCAAGGCATTGTTCTAGGGCACATAATTTCGGCAAGAGGCTTAGAAGTTGACAAAGCCAAGGTGGAGCTCATACAAGCATTGCCGAGCCCTAGGTGTGTGAAGGATGTGAGAAGTTTTCTTGGCCATGCGGGGTTTTATCGAAGATTTATTAAAGACTTCTCTTCAATTGCCAAGCCATTGAGCAACTTGTTACAAAAGGAGGTGACGTTTGAGTGGTCGGAGGCATGTGAGGCAAGTTTTTGCCGATTGAAGCAACTCTTGTGTACGGCGCCGGTTTTGATGCCACCAAATTGGGATGAGCCGTTTGAGTTGATGTGTGATGCTAGTGATTATGCACTTGGAGCGGTACTTGGACAACGAATTGAGAAGAAGCCATGCGCCATTTACTATGCTTCAAGGACTCTCAACGATGCTCAACTCAATTACACAACAACGGAGAAAGAACTCTTAGCGGTAATTTTTGCTTTGGAAAAATTTCGATCATATCTTTTGAATTCCAAAGTTATTGTTTATAGTGATCATGCCGCTTTGAGATATCTCATGACAAAGAAGGATGCTAAGCCAAGGCTTATTCGATGGATTCTTTTGCTTCAAGAGTTCGACATTGAGATTAAAGACAAGAAAGGAGTTGAGAATGTTGTAGCCGATCATTTGAGTCGCCTTGTTCATGAGGAGGATCGGCTGCCCCTATTAGAGTCCTTTCCGGATGAGCAACTTTTTCGACTTGAAGTACTTGAGCCTTGGTATGCCGACATTGCCAATTTTCTTGCCACAAACCGATTTCCCAAAGAGATGCCGAGCCACCAACAAAAGAGAATAAGGAAGCAAGCTCGACACTTTTTGTGGGATGATCCGTACTTATGGAGGCAATGTGGTGATCAAGTTATTAGAAGATGTGTGCCGGAGAATGAGCATCGATCCATCCTTGCTTTTTGTCATAGTGAAGCTTGTGGTAGGCACTTTGGACCAAAGAAGACAGCTTTGAAGGTACTTACGTGTGGATTCTTTTGGCCTACGATTTTTAGAGATGCATTCATGTTTTGCAAAGCATGTGATAGATGCCAAAGAATGGGGAACATTGGAGCTAGAGACCAAATGCCGCTCACGCCTATCATTGAGGTAGAAATTTTCGATTTATGGGGTATTGATTTCATGGGACCATTTCCTTCAAGTAAGGGCTTTCGAAGCAAGGGCATTTCCTACATATTGCTTGCGGTTGATTATGTGTCAAAGTGGATCGAAGCAAGGGCTACACGCACCAATGATGCCAAGGTGGTAGCCGAGTTTCTCAAGACCAACATCTTTTCACGTTTTGGAGTTCCAAGGGTCTTGACTAGCGATGGAGGATCCCATTTTTGTAACCGCACCATTGAAGCCTTATTGAGGAAGTATGGAGTCACACATAAGGTTTCTACACCTTATCACCCCCAAACAAGTGGTATGGCCGAGGTGAGTAATCGAGAGATCAAGCATATTTTGGAGAAATCGGTTGGACCTTCAAGGAAGGATTGGAGTGATCGTCTCGATGATGCTTTGTGGGCTTATAGGACCGCGTACAAGACGCCGATAGGTATGTCTCCTTTTCGGTTGGTTTATGGCAAAGCATGTCACTTACCGGTTGAGCTTGAGCATAAGGCATGGTGGGCAATCAAGGCCTTCAACATGAACATCGATGATGCCGGTCTTCATAGAAAGCTTCAACTCAACGAACTTGAAGAAATCCGTAATGAAGCCTATGATGCCGCTTGGATATACAAGGAGAAAACAAAGACATATCATGATAAGATGATCCGGGGTAAGAAGTTTGAAGTTGGGCAACAAGTTCTTTTATTCAATTCAAGACTTCGACTTTTTCCGGGTAAGCTTCGCTCTAGATGGGTTGGTCCCTTTGTTGTCACTCAAGTCTTTCCACATGGTGCAATTGAGATAGAGAATAGTGTGACATCCAAGCGTTTCAAGGTTAATGGCCACCGACTTAAACCTTATTATAATTCATTCCAACCATACTCCGTTGAGGCATCTGATTTCCATGATCCCCCACCACATGATGTTGCCGAGCCACCTACCACCCCCACACTACAACCGAGCCAAGCTGCCGGACATAGAGCAATACCGGCCCACCTTCATGCTGCCGAGCAGCAGCATCCCGGAACAGCTGAGACACCACCACCCCCTGCCGGACCTGCCATTGCCGGCAGGGTTGATTCACGAGCACAAGAGGCCGGATACAGGTTGGATACGCCAGATACGGCGATACAGAGGCCGGACACGCACCCGAATCGGATGCCACTTGCACCGATCTTCTCATTGAACTTCTTCATGCCGATTTGGGATACTTTGGAGCACGATGAACACATGCAATATAAACGGTGAAAAGTCTAGGCTATGGACTATAAACACAAAGCGCTACTTGGGAGGCAACCCATGTCGATCAAAGAAAAGTGAAGGAGCCATCACCGAGAGTTTGAAATTTCTTAACCCTTCTCCTTTTCTTTGGTTTGTGATGATATGTTGGTATATGTTAGACAATTGCATGCTTAGGAAATTCGTTGATATAGATTTGTGCTTACATTGAGGACAATGTAATTTTCTAAGTGTGGGGTGGGATAGCATGTTCCGTTTTTGTTTTATGTTTTTGTGTGCTTAGTTTAGAAAAGAAAAATTCAGAAAATTGTTCCACAAAAATAGAGTGTTTAAATTTGTTTGTTTCGAGTCTTAGGATGCCCCTAATATGTCAATGATGTTTTTCTCCTCTTTGCATACATAGATGATAGTTATGCATACAATTAAAATTGTGAGTTTCATGGATTTTGTGCATTGGTAGGAACATGTAGGACTTGTTGATTAATTAAGCATGCATGTTTTAGCTAGTTTATTTCCAAATAACCTATGTGAGCTTTTGTGCCAATTTGTTTTCTTCTTGAGCAATAAAAGATAAAATTCGATAGATCCGTAGGAAGCATGAAACCTCATAATTCTTTAAATATTCGATGACTATGTGCCATAGCTTTTTAATGAACTCTAGTATGCTAGAACTTACTCTTGTTGATTTTCGAAACGTTTATATCATAAAATACCTTGATTTTGAATATGATTGAATAAAGATCATTTAGGTTTACCACCAAAGCCAAATAAAGCATGAGCCCTATTGGAGCCCGTCGTGGGACACCTTAGTAAACCCCTTTGAGCCTACGTTAAGCCTTTTCTTTCATCACTCTTAAACACTTTCCATGAGCTTAGTATAGTGATGCCTTTACCTTATGTGTTGGCAAAGCTTGACTTTTGAAAGCGTTTTTGCGTGAAGTGATGAAGAAGAACAAGTGTGGGGTAGACTTAGCCATGAATCTATATGAGAAGTGTATATGTGTGCCGTGCCTTAGAAAAAGAAAGAATGAAAAAAAAATTTTTGAAACATTTTTGCTCGGACCAAAAGAAAAAGAAAAAGATACCGAGAGCAAGAAAAGAAAGATGTAAGGCACGGCTTGAAAAAGAAAAGAAAAAATTTTGTGCATAGCTATTGTCTTGATTATTGTTGTAATGTTATGGGAAGAAAAGAATGAAGTATGGGTCCAACAAGATGAAATTTGACCCTTCTGGCGAGAAGACATAAGGAGATTTGAGCTTTGCCAAATGCCATGGTGACGTTTTTGAGCCTCCTTATCCAAATATCGAATACCTCTTAGCCTAGCCCCATTACAACCCTTTTATTGATCTTTTTCATGATTCTTAAGATGGTTAAATTTGATTGTGGAGATTATCCCAAGAGTAAGCATATGGTTTTGGTTCATTGGTGCATATAGTTATCATATGAGGTTTTTCCATCAAAAATTCACAAAGTGCTTTCGTTTCTTTGACATATGCAAGTCACTCTTTGTAATTCATTATCTTTCGCTTGCATATACTTATGAGTGAATTACCATGCTTCGAGAGAAAAGAAGAGAGTATGCCTAGTGAGGAGGATTGAATTAGCTTAACATGTCTACATGCTTACTTTTGTTCTTATATGTTCTTATTGATGTTACATGTTCATGAAGCTTGGAATTTTCATGCTTAGCATTCTCATGCATTAACTTGAAAGCTATGTGTACATACGAGCCTGAGACAAATTGTTAGGGGCAATAGTTTGTTTAGAGTCTAGTTTAATTTATGACGATTTTGTGTATATATATGTATATATTTGTCTAACAATTTCATATCTCAGGTACCCTTAATCCCCGGCCTAGAACGATCCCTACTTGCTTATACTACTAACGATCTTTTGTAGGGTTTATTATTGCATGCGAGCTTAGGCTCCCATCAATTTTTGGCGCCGTTGCCGGGGATTATAAAAGCTTGTTTTATGTTATTGTTGTGTATATAATGTTGCTGGAAATTTTTGTTGTGAAGTTGTAAAGTTGTAATTTTAATCTTATTTTGGGATTTTGTAAAGTAGAAATATGCTTCGGCATGTAGAGTTTAAATTTCGGAAGTTGCATGATGTATAGTGATGTATGTTGGTAATCACTTAGTTTAATTTCTAGGGAGTTGATAGTGTTGTGTATGTTTGAATTTATTGTAGTTTCTAAAGTGTAACATGTAGGTGAAGCCACTTTTGTTGATCATAACCAAAACCCTTCATGTGAATGGTGCTATGTCTGAGACCGTTTCTATGTAGATTGGGAAACGCGGGATACTTCCCCCCCCCACGCATATAAGCGTTTCTTCGGTAATAGTATTACTTCTATGAGGTTGAGGGCGGTTTTAATCAACACTTGTAGACTGCTAGGGATCCGTGTTTGTTTTACAAAGTATGGGGAAATTATTATCATAGATATGGTTCTCAGGTTTGTTTAACTGGATCTCAAGGCCCATCATGTTCGTGGTCAGCCTGCATGCAATCGAAAAGGATCATGAAAAGAGTGTTGTTGCCGAAATTAAAAAGAAAAAGAAGAGAATTCGGACAGAAAAATGAAAAGAAAAATTGAGCCGAATAAAATGAAAAACAAAAAATATTTCGACAATGAAGTGAAAAGAAAAATAATTGGATGAGTTCTTGTGGTGAATTTGGAGTTTGTTTTACAATTGAAGGTCTATTAATATCATATTTGACCTTTGTTCATATTCACTATGTTATGGGGAAGAAAAGAATGAAGTTTGGGCCCAACATGATGAAACTTGGCCTTTGGAGTGATGACATAAGGATTTATTGAATTTTGCTAAGTCTTGGTGACATTTTATCACCACTATCCTAAATGCGAATTCCTTATGTCAATCCCCATTATCACCTTTATGTTGATCTTTTCATGATTCTTGAAATAGGTAAACTTTGATTTGTGGAGACTTTTGTCAAGAGTGAGCATATGGCTTTGGTTGATTTGTGCACATAGTTGTTACATGAAGTTTTTCCAGAAAATTGATTCACAAAGTGCTTTTATTTGATGAAATATGCGAGCTATTTGTTGCCTTACAATCTGTTCTCTTGCATATACTATGAGTGAATTGTCATATCATGAGTGAAAAGAAGAGAGTATGCCTAGTGAGGAGGATGAAATCAACATAACATGTCATTGCTTGTGATTTTCGGTTCTTACTTGTTCATGCTTTGATACATGTCTATGACGCTCAGGATTTATGTGCTTACATTGAAATGCTTAACTTGAAAGCTATGTGTTTTAAAGATCCTGAGACAATCATTTAGGGGCAGTAGTTGAGTCCTTTTGTTTCTGTTTTGCTAAGGGACTAGCAAATGATAAGTGTGGGGTAGTTGATAGGAGCACAATGTGTGACGATATTATATGTTTTTACCCTCATTTATGTTTTGTTTAACCCTTATTTGTCTAAGATAGAGTCATAATATGGTTTAGTGTTAATTTGGTAGAGTTTGGCGAAAAGTTGGTTAAGAATCCGAAAAAATGACTAAGTTTGAGGAATCTGGAAAATAATGCAAGTTGTCTTTTTCGTGATTCTGAGATGAGTAAAAATACGATCTATCCTTGTCTGAATTTAATGCAATTTGGTGTGCTTATTATTCATATACTGAGGAATGTTGTGCTAAAATTTCAGATCAATCGGAGTTCGGGAAGTTACCCAAAAGATGGCTGCAACTTGGCAGTCCGAGCAAACCAATCCAGGGACTTCCAGGATTTTCCTGGGACTGTGTCCCAACTTTGAAAAATCATTCCCGACGACTCATAAGGAATTTGATCAAACTGTTTTATATGGAGGTAGCTATGTGTGTCTAGTTTCTATGGGACTTGGAATCGCATCAATCGGAGCTCTGAGGAGGAAGTTATGCCGGATTTACTGGAGTAAGGTCATTCTGTAGGGAAAACAACAATTATCCCGGTTGCACAAGGAAAGCTTTCCTTTGGACTTTTGAAGCATGGATCGGATATTATGGACCTAAAGATATGTTCATACTAACTTAATAAGAAGATTCAAGTCCAAGATAAGGCCAAGAAGAGTCTAGAAGAAAAGAATTCAGATAATAAGAGAAAGAAAAAGAATCCTGATTAATTTCGGGAAAATTCCTGTGCACGTCTCTCAACTTCCATGGACTCTCCCGAACAGCTCACAATGAATCAGAATTCGATCCTTATATGGATAGAAATCTGCGGGAGTCTAGTTTCCAACCCAACTGGAATCACCTCAATATCTATTTTCTAGAGAAAGATATTCCATAATCTTCACTCGAAGGTCAAATCTGCCAGCAGGATAAGTTTGAGAAAAACTAGGTTTTGTAAACCCTAGCTGCCTCCCTTGCCTCTATAAATACGACAACATAATTTCAGAATAATGATCTTCTCTTCCTCACTTAAACTTGCCGAAACTCTGCCGAATTCTCTCCAAAAATCCTCACCAAGAACATAGCCGAACCATCTTTCACCACCTTTCATAAAATCATTCCAATCATCAACACCAATCCACTTGCCGAATTCTTCAACAAGGTTGTCACTTGGATTGTAATTTTCGATGGCTTTAGTTTCTTTGTATTTATACATTAATTTGTCTATGAATTATGTATGGATTCTTGGTTCCGATTTTGGTTTTGTTAATTATTCATGGGATTTCCGAATTCTTGTTATATTGTTTGGTTTTCTTGTGTTTAATTACCGAATTATGCTTGTGATTTAATTGAATATGGTATGATGGACAGTAGGTTTTTGCATGTTTTCTTGATTTAATTAGGTTTATTTTCTTAATTCGTGTGCAACCGAAGGAGATGTCTAGATGCATTCGAAAGGCCATGAGTGTTGTCTAGATGTTGAATTCACTTGCCGATTTAATACATGTTGGATCATACGCGAAGTTGGTTTTAATGTGTATTTATCTAAGGGCTAGAGTAATTCTGGAAATTTACATGTCGAAGTGGGATGAGTGACGCCATACCTGCTAACATGTTCCAATTCGACATATTGTGCTTATGTGCTATTTGTATTTAATTTCTACGCGAAGTGTTGTTAAACCGATTAGTACCATGTTTAGGATTATACGCGAAGTTAATTCTAAATACTTGTGATGTTTTGAATAATTAGATATACCGCGAAGGCTCTAATTAAATTGAAACTTAGTTGATCTTGAATTCGATATTTGCTTGCTGCCCCTAATACTTGTTTTAATTTCGTTGCATGTGTAATGAGTTTTGTGTTTTGTGATTGTGTGGAAAATGTTGATCAATTGTATATAATAATTTAGGATTTAAATTTGTAAAAATCAGTAGGTAATTAGACATTAATATTCGACAAACCCCCTTATGTGCAACACTTTGTGTGATTGAAAGCCCTTGATTTCCCCGGATAGAACGATCCCTACTTGTCCTAACTACAATTGACAAAAGAAGGTTATTATGTGTATGAAGTTGTTTTGCAGGTACTTTGTGCTTAGATTATGTCTCCATCATGGCATTTGGTCTTTAGCTCCAATGTTTCCCATTCTTTGGCACCTATCATATGCTTTACAAAACATGAATGAGTCTTTAAAAATTGTAGGCCAAAAGAATCCACATTTAATAACCTTCAATGCCATTTTCTTTGGGCCAAAGTGCCCACCACAAGCTTTACTATGACAAAAGGTGAGGATGGATTGATGCTCGTCTTCCGGAACACATCGTCGGATGACTTGGTCGCTACATTGCCACCAAAGGTATGGATCATCCTATAAGAAGTGTCGAGCTTGCTTCTTGATCCTTTGCTTAAGGTGGCTTGTCATGTCTTGGGGAAAGTGGCGAGTTGCAAGATAATTTGCAATGTCGACATACCAAGGTTCACTTGTTACATCAATCCGAAAGAGTTGCTCCTCCGGAAAACTCTCCAATAGTGGTAGCCGATCCTTCTCTTTGATGATTCTACTCAAGTGGTCGGCTACAACATTCTCTACTCCCTTCTTGTCTTTGATCTCAATATCGAACTCTTGAAGTAGGAGAATCCATCGAATAAGTCTCGGTTTAGTATCCTTCTTTGTCAAAAGATATCTTGGTTTAGCATCCTTCTTTGTCATAGAATTCAAAAGATATGATCGAAACTTTTCCAAAGCAAAAATTACCGCCAAGAGTTCTTTTTCCGTTGTGGTGTAGTTAAGTTGAGCATCATTGAGAGTCCTCGAAGCATAGTAAATTGCATAAGGCTTCTTGTCCACACGTTGGCCAAGTATGGCTCCCATAGCATAGTCACTTGCATCATACATCAACTCAAATGGTAACTCCCAATTTGGTGAAGCAAGGATAGGGGTCGTACATAGCTTCTCTTTGAGCCGAATGAAGGCTTTCTCTCATGCTTCACTCCATACAAACGGCACATCCTTTTGTAGTAGCTCACTCATTGGTTTAGCATCCTTGGAAAAATCTTTGATAAATCGTCGATAAAAACCGGCATGTCCAAGGAAGCTTCGCACGTCTCTAACACATGTAGGGCTCGACAAGCTTTGGATTAACTCCACCTTTGCTTTGTCAACTTCAATGCCCTTCTCGGATATGATATGGCCACGAACTATACCTTGATTTACCATGAAGTGACACTTCTCCCAATTAAGTACAAGGTTAGTCTCTACACACCTTTCTAGTATCTCCTCCAAGTTCTCCAAACATGAGTCAAAGTCACGTCCATATACGCTAAAGTCATCCATGAAGACCTCGATCTTACTTTCAATAAAGTCGGAGAAGGTGTTATACATGCAACGTTGAAACGTACCGGGTGCATTGCATAAGCCGAATGGCATCCTCCTATAAGCAAATGTGCCAAATGGACATGTGAAAGTAGTCTACTCTTGATCATCCGGGTGTATGGTGATTTGATTGTATCTACTATAGCCATCAAAAAAGCAATAGTAGCTATGACCGGCTAGCCTCTCTAGTATTTGATCCATGAATGGCAAAGGCATGTGATCCTTCCTCGTTGTTGCGTTGAGCTTTCTATAGTCGATACACATGCGATGACCGATCACTAGTCTTTGTGGTACAAGTTCATTCTTTTTATTTTTCACGATCGTTACACCACTTTTCTTGGGAACTACTTGCACGGGTGAGATCCACTTACTATCTGAGATGGGGTATATGACGCCACAATCCAATAACTTGATGATTTTATCTTTCACAACCTTCATCATTGGAGGGTGGAGGCGTCTTTGTTCCTCATGTGTTGGCTTTGCTCCATCCTCTAGCAAGATACGATGATCACACATTGTATGCCTTATTCCCTTGATATCCGTCACGGTCCAACCTATACCGGTCTTATGCTTCTTAAGCATATGAATCAATTCTTCTTCTTGCTTCTTACTAAGTGATGAAGACACAATAACCGGTAAGGTATCTTCTTTTCCAAGATAAACATATTTCAAATGACTAGGGAGCTCTTTTAGTTCTAACTTTGGGGCCTCTTCCACACTTGGGCGAAGTTTAGTTGTGGCACTTGGAATTGACAAGAACGAGTCAAAATTTTTAGCATAGGGCCAAGCCTCTAGTTCGGCACAAATCTCTTGTTGGCTCGGCTCAAGGTTCTTCATGGCGTCCTCGCTTGCTCGTTCTCTCTTTTTGTCAAATCCGACCCCTTGCTCGATCGCTAGTTGCTATGCATCGACGGAGGTCGACATAACTTGCTCGACCTCTTCCAAAACATCAACCGTTCGGCCCTCTTTCAAGTCAACAATGGGGTACTTCATGGCATAAAAAATATTGAACTTTATCACCTCCCCATCAAACTCCATTGTCAAGTTGCCCTCGGCCACATCTATCTTTGTGCGTGCTGTCCTCATGAATGGTCGGCCTAGCAATAGTTGAGTGCTATTGACTAGCGAGTCTTCTATCTCTACCACATAGAAATCGGCGGGAAAGATTAGTTGGTTCACTTGCACAAACATGTCTTTAACATAGCCTTCTGGATACTTGCTAGACCTATCCGCGAGTTGTATGATGACATTATTCTTCTTGAAAGGTCCTATGCTCAACGTTTGATAAACATTGAGTGACATGACATTGATTGAAGCTCCCAAGTCCAACATCACATTGTCAAAACGTGTATTGTCAATCACACAAGGCACATTGAAGCTTCCCGGATCTTTCATCTTTGGTGGCAACTTACTTTGAATAACGGCCGACACCGTTTCGCTCATAGTCACCACACGAGTCTCCCTCGTATGCCTCCTTGCCGTGCATAGCTTTTTAAGAAACTTAGCATACTTAGGTACTTGTTTAATGCATTCCAACAAAGGGATGTTGACTTGCGCTTTCCGGAAAATCTCCAACACTTCTTCGTCGGACTTATCCTTCTTCGATCTTGCAAAGCGCGAAGGGAAAGGAATGCTTGAGTTCGGCACCCCTCCCTTTGGCACTAGGCTCAGCTGCATCTCCTTCTTTGACGTCGCGGGATCATGTTCGAGCTTGTTCTTCCTCATGGCATGTCTCTCGGCTGCCTTCTTCTCTGCAGCAGCTCGCTCGGCAATGGCATGGTGCTCGACAGGCTGCAGCAAGGGCTGCTCGGCAGTGGTCTTCTCGGTGGGTTGCTTGGCAGCAGGTATGCTGCCGATAGCCTCTTCTTCCTCCAAAACAATGCCGAGAGGCATACTCTTCTTCTTGGGACTCCTCGGAGGCAACAACTCTCTTCCACTACTAGTTTTAATCACCTTACCTTGCTCATTTCTTGGATTATGAATTGTATTGCTAGGCAACCTCCCTTGCTCGGTAAATCTTCCCATGAAATCAAAAACTTGCCCCATTTGAGTCTTGAACTCACCTATGTCCTTCGAGTGATTTTGTTGCCCCGCCAAGCAACGCTTGAGTAGCACTCGAAAGAGATTGAATCAAAGCATCGTAGTTGGGATTGCTCGTTCCTCCTTGCACTTGGAAGGGTGCTTGGTTCGGCTGAAAAGGCTGCCTTGGCACGAAGGCTCCTTGTGGTCTTAGCTGATAAGGGGCAGCAGCCCCTTGGCTCAGCTGTATTGGTCCTCTAAGTACATTGTCATTGTTTGCTCATCGAAAGTTCGGATGATCATTAAACTTTGGATTGAAATTTCCGTACCTTTGTCCTCCTTGAAAACGAATGGCATTGCACTCTTCTACTCCCTCACTTGATTCAAGTTGAGGGCATAGCTCGGTTTCATGTTCTCGGTTCACACGCCACAAACTAAAGCATGCTTCCCCTTCATCATACTACTCACCAAGTCGGCAAGCTTGTCAACTCTCTCTTCCAACTTTGAACTCGAGGATGTCTCATGTACCTTCTCGCTCCTCACGACATTGTCGCATGTCATGCTAAATTGTTGGTTATTCAAAACTCGAATTTCCAACAAATTTCTTGCCGGTGTTGCGTCCATCTCCAAGAAACTACCTCCCGCGGCCGAATCAAGAAACTTCCTCTCCATTAAGCATAGTCCCTCATAGAAATATTGCAATAAGAGTTCATCACTAATGTCATGCGATTGACACAAGGAGACGAGGGACTTGAACCTCTTGAAGTAGTTGAAGAAAGTTTCATCTCCAGCTTGTTTTACATTAGTAATTTGCTTCATTAGATCCGTGATACGCGAAGCGGGAAAGTACTTGAGTAGAAACTCATCCACCATAGTATTCCATGAGGTAATTCGGCCTCTAGAAACCTAAAACAACCACTCATTTGCTTGATCTTCTAATGAGAACGGAAAAGCCTTCATCTTGAAGTGTTGTAAATCGGTCCCTCTTGGACACATGCTCTCGGTGGTGAAGTTGAACTATTGTAAATGCTTGTTAGGATCCTCACTTGGCAATCCATAGAACGATTTCAACTTGTGGAGGAATCCACTCCTCAATTCAATCTCACCGGTCTTGTCAGCTTCCAAATGAGGATAAATAATGTTAGAGGGTGCGGCTCCTCCTCCTCCGGTGACATGACCATTTTGAGCTCTAATCAAAGACATTCTTGGTTGCTCAACAATAGGCTCAACAAAGGCTTCAAATTCGGGTCCTTGAAGATCACACGAAGAAGAGATGATGGATGGAGAGCTCGAGCTAGAAGATGCCGAGCTAGAAGATGGCTCGGATGGCGGTAATGGTGCAACAACGGCGATGGCGAGCTCTTGGTTCAAACGTTGTAATCGGCCTTGATGATCTCGTGTCCAAAGACTAGATTCGGACATGCACTATTCCGAAATTTGATATTAGAACAAGTTAGAACTATAGTAAAGAAATAAAAAGCAAGGATACCATCATTACAAGCCACGACATTGGTGATTACAAAAAATGTTTCAAACAATATCACACATATACACACAATCGGCAAAGAGGAGATAATTTTCGGCAACAAGAGGAAAAAAATTAACAAAAATTTTATGTTCATGTAATTTCTAAGTCTAATTGCTTTTAAGATTTGTTCTAACTCTCAAGGTACGTGGAGCAAAGGAGATAACAGTGCAATAGACTGATGCAGCTCCCGGTAGTATCATGCTTAATCCGATATACCTCGAGAGTTTGAACCACACAAAACGTTTTCTTTTAAGCATAGAAAACCACTCATGCCGAACCTATCTAAGCTTTGAGGCTCGGTGGACATACGACCTAGGTGCTATGGACTAGAAACAATCGTTCCGTGGTTTTAGAAGGCTAGCATGTATCATCCGAAAATAGCTCAAGGCAAGACTCATTTGTTGGTTCCACGGAGGACAAGTCCCCTATCAATCCCTTCACCGAGAAGAATGATCAGTCTGTAGGCCTCTGAGATCTAGTTTTATAAACCTTGATACTAAGTCGGGATAACACACACTAATAGGCGAACCTTTATGCCCCTTACTCAGTTGAGAACAATCGCGTTGTCAGTACCACAAGTGTCAATAAAAGCCGCCCTCAACCTCATGAAACCTCGAAAGATAACATGAAGGGTTAAGGCTAGTATTAACAAAAGTGACAATGCCTACTTCCTCTTCCCCTCAAAACTCAAACAAATCCAACACAAATAATCCCCTACACTTCCTAGCAATTTAAACTAAGTTATTACAAGCATACAATATTTATACAGCATATAACTTTCGAAATTTAAACTCTACATGCCGAAGCATATTTCTACTTTACAAATCCCAAATAAATCGAAATTTACTCTACTTTTACACTTTACAAGAAAAATTTCCAGTAATTATATATACAACACATTCACATAAATCAAACTTTTATAATCCCCGGCAACGGCGCCAAAAATTGATCAAATGACATAGGCATACAACTAATGATAACACTACAAAAGATCATTAGTAGTATATGATAAGTAGGATTGTTCTAGCCGGGGATTAAAGGTACCTGAAATATGAGAATGTCAGCCAGATTATAAGCTATCGAGTACCTCTATCCGTTGACTTCGTAGACGACACTTAGGCCTCTTCCGGTAAGGATCTTTGAGAACACATTCGATAGGTGGAGCACGTTAATGTCATTTTTACCTCCAGGACACCCAAAGAAATTGTGCCATATCCACGTATCATACGAGACAACCATCTCCAGGATAACCGTTGGCCGACCCTTTCGCCCCGAGTATGCCTCTTGATAGGCTGTTGTTAGTGCATATAGTCGGTGCTTCCAATCATACCTGGAAAGCCTCGGCATTCGCCTTTAGCTAGTAGTCGCGTGAGGTCTGCCGGTGTTGGACTGCGGAGGTATCTTGGACAATAGAGGTGAACCACTTGCCTGCAAAACTCCTTCATACATTGTAGGGTAGTCGATTCCCCCATCCTTGTAATTTCAGTACATTGATCCGCGGCTGACCCGTAAGCCAGCATTCGTAGAGCTCCGGTCATCTTTTGTTGGGGATGTAGCCCTAGCAAACCAGTGGCGTCTTCTCTTTGGTGCCAAGATTGGTCGTGGTTACAGAGGTCCGTCATGATAATGTTGAATCGGTCTCTGCTCATCATGTACCTCCGGCGAAAGTCTTGCGCGTCGAAGATTGGATGTTCGATAAAGTAATCATCCATTAGATTGCGTCCCATAGATAGCCTCTGACGTTGCTTATTCGATTTTTTACCGCGACGTGAACCGCTTGGTTGTGTTGGTTCATCGTCGTGTTGTACTTCCACCATGACCACCTGATTGACGAATGATTGCTCCATATGGTCATCTTCTTCTTGTTGACGTTGTCTCCGCCTGAAAAAATTATGGAAGCTGAAAGGATTCATTGGTGCAGTGAACAAAGAAATGTTGCTAAATGGATGAGTTATCTTCTCTGATTCTTCACAATGGTGTGAGTATAGAATGAGTGATAATGGGCTGTTTTATAGTCAATTGGTCGAAAATATCAAGGGAAATCTGGATCAATTACTTTACCGACAATGACACGTGGTAGTGACACGTGTCAATTCTCTATTAGTCGAAAATCTTATCGGAAATCTTGTATAATATCGTATCGATAACGACACGTGGCACATTATTATTAGTTGTAAATATATCCAGTAAAAAAAATTTAATAATTTTTCACAACAAGACAAAATTGAATTGCTAAAACAAATTGTGAATGGGTGTGTACAAATATCGATTTGCTTGAGCAAAATTTGAAATTGATTTGCTTAGAGCAAAATTTGCTTCTGGCCCCACCATTTACTTGAGTAAACTCTATTTATGGGTGCGGATGCTCTTAGGATCAAACTTGCTCAAGTTTGGATTATAAACTCGAGTTTCTGCATGGCAGCCCCATACATGACAATGGTGAAGACTTGGTTTTCTACCACACCATAATTCAAATGAAGTTTAATTTCTCAATGGCTTAACTAGGTGTTCTGTTGCAAGTGTAATTTGCAGTTTTCAATGCCTCTCCCTAGAATTTTGGTAAGCCTGTTGTACACATCATACATCTAACTATATTTAAAAGAGTTCTATTTTTTCTCTCTGCAACACCATTATGTTGTTGATTATAGGGTGTTGTATATTGAGCTTTAATTCTATGCTCTTGTAAATACAAGGCAAATTGACCTTTCTGTTGACCAATTTCTGTATATTTTCCATAAAATTTCCGACCTTTATCTAATCTAACTGTTTTGATTTTTCTCTCTAGTTGATTCTCTACCTCAGTCTTGGAGATTATAAAAGCTTCAAGTGCTTGAGATTTTTCTGCTAGTAAAGAAATATAACCATATCTAGAGAAATCATCAATGAATGTAAAGAAAATACACATTACGACAGATAGTTTGATGTTTAAAATGGACCACATATATCAGTATGTATGAGTTCCAGTAAATTTTGGCTTCGTACTGCAATCTTCTTTATTTTATTTGTCATTTTTCCCTCAAAGCATTCCACACAATCATTAAGATCAGAAAATCCAATTTATTTAGGATATTGTTTTTAACCAGAATTTTAAATCTCTCTTTTTAAACATGGCTGAGTCTTCTATCCCATATGTATGCAGACTTTTCATTTTGTTTGGTTCTCTTAACACCAGTTAAGGCATTAGTACAGACTGTACGGTTAGTGTTTTCCTTTTCAAAAAGAGAAATTTCTTGTTGAGACATAGAACAATTAAGCAGTAAATAATCATTCAAATATCACACCAGAACCAATCTATTTTGAATTTCTAGTATTGGTAATTCTATTATTATCCATCAAAAGGCTACAACCAGCTTTAATCAGTTGAGAAACTGAAACTAAATTCCTTCTAATGGAAGGTACATACTAAACATTATCCAAAAATAAAAAGTTTTCATATCCTAGATCAAGCCTGAGGGTTCTAATGGCTTTGACTCCCACTCGCATTTCATTGCCTACTCTCAAGTTCACCTCATCACTTCTTGAGACTCTCCTATTTGTGAATCCCTGCAAAGAATTAGTGACGTGAATAGGAGAACCAAAATCTATCCACCATGACTGCGGTTCAACATTTATAAGATTAATTTCTAAAGAAAATACTGTATTAGAAATTATTTTACCCTTTTTAACTAGCCAAGCCTTATAACTTGCGTAGTCCTTTTTCATGTGACCTACTTTCTTGCAAAAGTAGCACTTGTATTTGAATGGCCTGTTTTCTTTTGGTCATGTGGCTGCATATACCTTGGTGATGGTTTTGGTAGGCTTGCGTTTGTTTTGAGTCTTTTTCTTCTTAGGTTTCTCAACTAGGTTGACTGTGAGGGTCTGGGACTGGTTTTTCTTGATCCTAGTTTCCTCATCAACACAAATTGAGATGAGTTCATCTGGGGTCCAGTTTTCCTTTTGAGCATTGTAACTTGTTCTGAGATTGTCAAAACTGCTAGGGAGCGTGTTTAGTACATGATGCACCAACAATTGATCTTTTACTCCCACTAACATCTCTCTCAGCCTGTTGTAGATGTTAATTAACTCCATAATATGCCTTCTTACACCTCCAGTACCTGATCCATAGTACTGTAGGCTATGATACTCTTTGCTTAGTTTAGCTATTTCAGCCTTTTCACTTTCTTTAAACTTAACTGCCACAGCCTCAAGAAAATCAGTAGCTAACTCTGGTTCCTCAACATAACCTCTTACTGATCTAGACATAGAAGTCCTAATCACATTCTTGGCCATCATATTAGATCTCATCCATTTCTTATGGTGAGCTTTGATTGAGGGTTTATCATCTTCTGCTGGGGTATCAGGTTGCTCTTCATGAAAACATGAACCTATTGTCTCATGCTTACATATATAGTTTTCTACATAATGTTTCCAGAGTCTAAAGTTTGAACCAGTGAGCACTATCACATTGTTGAAGGTCATGTAGGTGTTACTTAAGGAGCAGAAGAAATTTTTTTTGTGAGTTCTCAATTTTATAAAGCTTTTAGAGTTTTCAATGTTTTATGAATTCGTTTAAGTTAATCAAACCATAACAAAAACACTCACAAAACAAGACATTCAGAAAACTCAATACATATATACTTGCATTCACATCAGTCCATATTCTTAAAACAATAGTGAGTAACACCTTTGAGCAGAAACTTAGTATCATGTAGTTCTTTATCAATAAACCACACTTGATAAAAAACATGTTATTCAAGGAACCAAATCCACATCTTTAAACAAAATATTAAATTCCAAGTATCCTGATTTATTCTTATCAAATATGCTTACTATTATTTGCACTCTAAATTCATACTTCGACGCTTCTTTGGAAGATAAAAAGCATTATTTTAAAATATAAAACACAACTTTCAGTTTGTTATACCACATGATCTCCTGCAAATTTCAATGAAAAATGCTTTGTGCAATATATCCATTTATACCAACAAAAAATCACAAACTAGTTTGAGCTTGAAAACTTGATTTCAACCCAGGTTACCCTTTGTAAGAATACTAAGCTCTTGTGCCTGTAAAACTTTTCAATGCATAAATTTTGGGAAACTTTAATAACTGCATGCATTATTATCAATTATAAAACACATACTTCAATCCAATTCCATAGAACATGTTTCTCACAAACCCGTAGGCCTAGTAGAAACTGATGAATCTAGATATGATCTCCTCCTGCGAACCTGCTAACTAAGGGAAATACCGGGCGGGCCGGTCTTCTCCTCTCCGATGCCTAAGTTAGTACAGTTGGGATGAATAGATAACTTAAGCAAGAATGATAAGCAGTTGGAGAGATCAGTTACCTATTAAAGAGGGTAGTTAAGGCCCTTATATAGGTGGTCGAGCACGAGGTCTGGTCTTACTCTTCGATGTGGGACTGGTTTCCTTCTGTTCGTACACAAAAGGACAGCTCTGGTGGCCTGTTCGGCAGGCTGGCGTCCCCGGGCCCCTGGTCACAAGGTAGACTGCTGGACCTCGGGTCCGGGTGCTGGTGATCCTGCTTCGGGCCTCAGTCCGGCCCCGGACGTACTGGCTGCGGGTCTGTGGGCCTATGTAGCCCCTCTGTGGCTACTGTCAACAAGTCCCCCAAGTTCCCGGTCAAGTGCAATCTTGAATGGGGACTTAATATGTCCCGCAGACCCGCAGGGTTACCGACCCAACGGTGCCCAGTCCCCCAAGTCCGCATTGAAGATTGGGCGTGACCGGGCGTTCGGGCAGAGAAGGCGTGGTGATGTGAGTATCTATTAATGATGACGTGTGACAGTTATGAGTATGTTTGCAATACTAATACTAATGGTATTGTGTTCAAGTGTTGTCGTGACATGAGTATGGAACGGGGTGAAACCCGGAGGAGTGCATGGGATGATGATGTGGCGTTGAAGTCCACCATGCAATGAATATGGTGCGGGTTGAAACCCAGATGAGTGCATGGGATGATGATGTGAGGACTCGACCGGTGGACTGCCATGTCGGGACGAGTCCCCCAAGTTCCCAAGGTAACATTGCTGCCAACGGTGAGGCAGGCCGGGGAGTAGCCCGGTGGTTCGGCCCAGCTTGTGCTGGATGATAGGAGCACAATGTGCGATGATATTATATGCTTATGCCCTCATTTATGCTTTGTTTAACTCTTATTTGTCTAAGATAGAGTCATAATATAGTTTAGTGTCAATTTGGTAGAGTTTTGGTGAAATGTGTTTAATTGTCCGAAAAATGACTACGTTTGAGAAATCTGGAAAATAGTGAAAAATGTGTCTTTTTCGTGATTTTGAGATGAGCAAAAGTGCGATCTATCCTTGTCCGAATTTAATGAAATTTGGTGTGCTTATTATTCATATACTGAGGAATGTTGTGTTAAAATTTCAGATCAATCGGAATTCGGGAAGTCACCCAAAAGATGGCTGCAAAACGGCAGTCCGAGCAAACCAATCCAGGGGCTTCCAGGATTTTCCTGGGACTTTGATCCAACTTCGAAAAATCATTCCCAACGATTCACAAGGAATTTGATCGAGATATTTTATGGGGAGATGGCTATATGTGTCTAGTTTATCTGAGACTTGGAATCGCATCAATTGGAGCTTCGAGAAGGGAGATATGTCGGATTTACTGGAACAAGGTCATTCCAGCCGAGTTGCTGCCGGTCTTGTGTTCTTGCGGGTTTGGGGCATTTTCCATGGATCAAGCTCACCAAATGGAGTTGTCAAGCCTACACAAGAAGTCCATGAAGATATGCAGCCTAATCCAAGGAAGAAAATCAGCAAAAGAAGTTTCTTAGAAGAACCAAGAAAGGAAGGAACCAAAACCTTGTTGCACAAGGATTACCTTTGCTGATTTGGACTAGGTTTTCTACCTAGGGTTTCTGCCGAATTTGCCTCTATTTAAAGCAATGTTTTCCTACAGAAAAACTTGTCACATTCCAAATAAAAAATCTAGCCAAAGCTCTACCTAAATTTCCCAAGAGTCCTACATAAAAACCCTAGCCGACACCACCACCACCTCACCCTAAAAATCCTGCCGACACTACACCATTGCCGAGCAGCCATCTTCTCCACCATCCGCCGGATCCACATGAGTCGGAGTCATCAAGGTGTCTACAAAAGTGTGATCGACTCCCCTCTCTCGGTTTTGTTATTTTTATGTAGTTATGTTAAACTTTGTCTATGAAGTTAGCATGAATTCTTGGTTTCAAACTTTATATCTATGTATTGTTTGGAGTGAAGTTTGGTTTTATAATTTTCATGTTCAATTCGTTTTCTTTATCTTTAATTGGTGTTTGGATGTAAGAATACGGATTGCATGTTAAAAAGTAAGGAAAATATGAAGTAAAGAGATAGAATAGGATTAGGCAAGCATGTTCACTCTGATTCTAGTAATTCGTTCTTGGTTTAGTTTTTAAATCCGTGTGCCGCAAAGATTGGTACTTAGCATATTCGCGGTGTGTTTTGAGTATTGGTCTTGTATCCGTCAAATAAATAGGACTAGAGAGGTTTAAACGACTATGCATGTTAACAAGAAGTGGTGACGCCTTGCTTGATTGATATGTCTCCAATTAAAAGACTCTTGTGCTTAATTACTCTTTGTGTTTGTCTTCGACGTTGAGTGTTTTCAAACATGATTAGTATAATTTTAGGATTCGACGTTGAGTGTTTTCTAAAATACTTGAGAAGTCTAGGATGATTAGATGACCGTTGAGGCTCTATTTAGAATTGGAACTAAGTCGGATCTAGGATATTGTGTACTCTTGCCGTGTATCTTGTTTTGTCAATTTGCTAAGTGTTTTGAGTGATTTCGTGGTAGTGCTTTGTGGAAGAATGTCGACCAACCTTGTAAATAATAGTTTAGATTATTTTTCAGCTTTCTTTTCATTTTATTTTCGCATCTAGTTTAGGGCAGCCCTATGGCTGCCGAACTTCATCTTCATCCCCCATGATAAATTCGTATATATGTATATAAGTGTGACAATTGTGTGCATATATGTTTGTGAATATTTGTGTTAACATTCTCATGTTTCAGGTACCCTTAATCCCCGGCTAGAACGATCCCTACTTATTCTATACTACTAACACTACTACAAAAAACTCAATACACAACGGTGCTGCACCGTTGTGTAAGTTCGGAAAAACCGTCGTATATCTCGAGCTTGTGTGATGAAACGTCCAACAACCAACTTATAATTTCTGTTGTACAACTTATATGCCATGCCATGGCTGGCTTGGCATTCGCTGCACTGACATGTCTAGTTCATACAACAGAATATACATACTTTTATGTTGTGTGATTTTTAAACATACAACAGAATATTGTATTTTTTTTCAGTTGTCTGATTAACACAACAGATTTAATTTCCTATTTATTGAGTTGTCTGATTTAGACAACAGATTTTATTTCCTATCCGTTGAATTGTCTGATTCAGAAAACAATTTGATTTCATACAACATATTCTTTTTGTCAACCATTTGTGTGAGCAATTTTAGGTTGTCTGAACTTTAATTGATAGTCACCTGTTGTTTGTTCATTATGTAATGCAAACCTGGAATATTTTTCTAAAAATAATGCTTCATATTACCACATAAAACCACACTTGAATCCATTCCATCAAAACAGTACCAGGTAGACATTACCATTAAAACATTGCTTAAAGCTTACATATCATTCGAGTAGCCTAAGCTGAAAGCATACACAGATGAGATTGCAACACAAACATAAGTTCAAAGTGCTAGCAATATTTCTACCTAGCTGTTGCATTCCTAGCTACAATTTAAAGCTGAAATATTGTTCTAAAAACCTACAAAGTTGCACGAATTATCCTGCAAAATCACCGGGAAACTATCAGTAATTAAAAGCAACTCAAAAGGTTGCATCAGTAACTCCACCAAACAAGAAGTGCCCCAATACATCTAGTCTAGAACTACAAACCTCTCTCTCACAGCTCCACCAGAAAGAACACCACCATAGGCACGATTCACAGTCCTTCTGTTCCTTGATAATCTGGACCTCTTATATTCAGCAGGTCTCAAGTGAGGAATCTGCAATAGCAGTAAGTAAGAATAAGAAGTAACAAAAGGTAGGGTCTGGCAAAACACTGTGAATACAACTTTGCATAGAGTTTCTCATGACATGACAGCAAGACTAAGACATAAATGGCACAACAACCACCAAATGAAGATCAAACATCACAGAACTATAAATAAATGGACCCTAGAATGGGCAGCAACACCTGCATCTTCATTGTCTGGGGGAGATTATATTACCATCGTAGAATTAGACTCAATTACAACCACAATCTAAATCACAAATTAAATGAACTCAATCACGAAACCCCGGCAGTCCGGCACATTTAGGAATTCATGATTTATCAAAATAACATGGGAAGATTATTAATGGGATGATTAGAAAATGGTAATTCATATCAGCATGGTTGAATATATGGTCCTATAAACGAACACTTTAGGCCAACCTCATGTGGTAGACCTTCTAAGATAATCTGTGAATGTCATCTAACATACACTACTACTTGTGGGTCTGAATGCTCACATTAAACAAAAGAGTTGGTCCTAAATCTCAAAGCCATGAAAATAGAAGGCAATAAGTGTGATGGAATGACTCCTTGAAGTTCAAATTCACTATGAAAAATCAGCACATAAATAGTACAATATTAAAAGAATGGCTGCACAGATACTCCGTTTGAGCTAGTTTGTTCATCTACAGGGTTTTGAAGCAATCACTCTACCTCACACAAACTAATAATGCGCCATTGTCCACACATCAAGTTTGAAAATCATGCATCATAAACCGGCAGGAGTTCTCACAAGACCAAAAGACCAGCACCCATTTTCCTGATAAGCCATGACATACTTTTCGAAGTATAAAATTTACCAACCTAATGTGAGCTACCCCGAAGTTCAAGAACCCAGATTGGAGAAAGCAAACACATAATTCACATGCCAAAGCAGAGAAATCACGGATCTCAGTTCTTAAACCCACCAAAAATGAGCAAAAACTTAATCAACAAAAACAACTTTAAGAGAGGAATGCTTACAAGAGGAGTGTAGAGGCCGATCACAATATACTGGAAAATCTTCTTCCCCACAAAAGGAGCAAATAACACATAAAAAGCAAAGGCCAAAGCCAGAAACACAGCTACAGCCACCACCTTCACATATAAACAAAGCCAAAACTCAGTCTTTAATCTACTGAGCTACACATATTTCAAAACAATGCTAAGATTTCTGAAAGTACAACCTGAAGAGGATGATAAGGGAGCTGCCATCCATGCTTCCTCATTTTCTGGTTTGAATTCCCAACACCAACACAAGCAACAAGACAATGAGATACAAAAATAATGACTTGGGTATGTCTGTACTTAATAAATTAACCTCCACTTTCCCTCATTTTCAGGGAAAATTAAAGCTAATAACTTTCACTATGAGCCAACCCAGAACAGATTTGAGGGACAGTTTTCCAGGGAGGTGTTGCTAATAAAAAAGAAGGAAAAACTAAAGGAGCTTTGAAGATATGACAGGTAGGAGGTAGTGGGTTTTGAATGGGTCTCAATGAGGAGGCTTTGTCTGCATCATTTTTGACCTCTCTCTCTCTCTCTCTCTCTCTCTCCTACTCTGTTATGGCGGTAGAGTGAGGAAGATGAAGCCCTAGATTGCTAGATAGAGGAGGAGGCTTAGTTAACCTAAAATCCAACGGCTGTCACTTTTACTCAATTATCAATAGCTTAAGTAAACAAGAACTATGCAAAACTAACATAATGTCGATAAACCAAATACTCAAACTTCATATGCATCTTTCAATCATATAAAAACAAGAACTTGCAGTTGGTGTCATTCACTTCTAAGATTGAAAGCAAAACACATAGGTACCTTGATATCATAAAGTACATAACAAAAGTTAAGAATAGAAATTACTTTTCAGTTGAGTCACTTCCATGAAATCAAGAAATAGAAACACATAGGTTTAAAAAAAGCAGAAAGCATAACTGTAATCTTGAAAAAAACCCAAGGTTGAAAGCAAAGTTAGCTTTGGTTTCTGATTCACAACTGTGAAACAAGATTCTGATTCAGTACTAATGAACCCTTACTGGAATCTGTCTACAAAGCTGAAACTTTTGAATAGGTTCAGTATTCCTAAACGTTTGTGTATTAGTAAAACTCTTGTGTGCTTCTATCTGTATTACTTGTCAAGATAGGTTCAGTAGAAACATGTCTTACCACATGTTGGACTAACAACTCGCTAACCTATATATTTTCGGTCTAACACTTAACAAATTGCAAACACAGAGCCAAGTAATACAGAAACAAGTTGATAAACTCACTTTTCTGCAACTCCTGCGGTGTCAAATTCTGCAATTCCAATGAAGAAACATCAGACGACAATAAAACAAACAATATGGTTAGCAAGCAAAGAGCTCAAGTGTATAGATACCGCAACTTTGGGATTGACCATAATACACTTAGCCATAAAATCAGCAACCCCATCCACCACATGCTCCTCACTAACAACCACATAACTATGATTGTCAGGTCCAGACCTGCAGAGCTCGCTGCTTGAATAGGCATCTCCACCTCACTGTTATCCTATTCAATCAAAAAACAACTAGTCAGAACCCATTTTGATAGGCTTCTCTTTCTTCCGCTGCAACTAAAAACCACTATTAATACAAAAACCAGAAAACCCCAAAATCAAAAGCAAATGGAACCCCATAATTCAGAACAATAAAAAATTTAAAACCAAACCAATCTCTGTTTGACCACTCACAAATTCATCTCAGAATCCAAATTGACCAAACCATAAATACACAAAAGACACAATTTTGAAGTCACTGACCTGCTTCAAGCTGCAGAAACCTTCATAAGCAGAGAGCACATAATCGAATGTCTTCACCAGCGAGAGCAAACTCGAAGTCTCCTCTGCAAAAACCCAACTCCCAAACTCAACAAAAACCCAAAAAGCTCAAAACTTGGCCCTCAAATCACAAAAAAAAAAACAATGACCAAACAATCAAGAGAGCAAACCAGAAATGGAGTCGAGGACATGAACAGCAATGACATGGTCACCAGGCTCGGCCACCTTGACGAGGGCCCACGTCAGCAGCTCCTTGCTGTGGGAGTCCAGCTTGACGCCGACGACCACCGTCTTGGCTTGAGCTCCAGTCATCTGGGTCTTCAATCCGGCGTCGTTTTTTGGCAAAAGGTTCAAAACATGGGGAGGAGGGAGTGAAGCGTGGGGAGGGGCCGACGAAGGAGTGGGAGCGGTTGTGGATGACGAGTAACAGCGGCAGCACGGAGGAGTCGGTGGAGGCGGTTGGGGGGTCGAAAACGTCGTTGAAGTCGAAGTCTTGAGGCGGAGATGAGGAGGAGGAGGAGGAGGAGGAGGGGATGGTGAGCTTAGAGGCGAGGAGGGAATGGAGGCTTTTGTTATTGGAGCTTTCTTTCTCTCGGGGCGAAGGGGACTTCAGCTTTGAGGCGAAGGGGACTTCATCGGTGGGGTGGGGTGGGGTGGGGTGGGGAGAGAGAGAGTTCAGATCTGGAGATTTTGATGAAATTCTAGGTCGAGAGAGGTGTGGGGGGAAGAGAGGTGGTGTGGAGCGGAGGTCGAGGAGGTGGAGCGGAGGTGGGTTTGTGAGGGAGGTTTCGAGCAGGCGAGGTTTTGCTAATTAAGAGTTTGTGAGAAGAGAGCTTTTTTTTTCTTCTCTGTTTAAATCCAAGTCAGGAGAGAGTTGCACTTGAAAATTTGCCTAACATCAGAACACAACAGAAAAAATAAAAATCAAACGGTTATTTGGCTCAAATGTTTCGACTAAAGAGGGAAACGAGGGAAATTTGCCGCCGGTCTAAAATTTGGCAAGACATTAGGTTTACATTCACACAACTAAACACTTTTAAACAGTTGTATCAACTTACTTTGCTTTATACTAGGTATTCCATAAGAGTGTTCTTGTAGAAGCAGCAAAACAATTGCACAACAGAATCAAAATACACTGTTGTGAGAATTGTAACACATGTATGTTTTTCAAAACCAAAAAACCATGGAGGCAACTTTCCCGCTTTCAGAAATGCTACCTCTGCCATTGGAGCCAAAATGAAAATGGGGCAATGACAAGCAAACCAACTCATACAACAAAACTACGATATTCGGTTGTACAAGTATTTGTCACTTTGCACTTGGTGACACCTAGTGCAGGATGTGACATTATCACACAACACAACACAATAACTATGTTGTCTATCCATCTAGACCTTGCCCAAATTTGAGTTTCAATGTCGGAGGGAATTCTGCCGCCAAGATTTTCATTAATCATACAATAGAAAATGTGTCTCAGAGTTGTGTGACAAAATCTGGAATTTTTTTTTTCAGAATATGAAAAATGTGTACCATCATACAACACAAATTATTCACTTTAGGTCGTCTGAAACAGTTAAGTGATTCACACAACATGTAACTTTCAAAGTGTTGTCTGATTTGTGTTGTGTATTGAGTTTTTTGTAGTAGTGTAACGATTGTAGGGTTATTATTGCTTGATGCTCGCTTCGGCGACTCGTCACTGGAATAAGCGTGGGGTAATGTACAGAGTTGCTAGCCTGCGGGGAGGCCTGTTGGAGCGTGGAATAAGCCAACAGGTACCCCTGTGGGGTGTTGCGGCCATGTTGAAGCACCGGTTAACACCTGCTAGTTCTTCTCAGCTTGTGTTGGAATAAGCGTAAGGTAATGTGCATGGTTTCTAGCCTGCGGGGAGACTTGTTCTGTGTTAGAGAAACAATCTGGCCGGTGGGGTGGCGTGGAGATAACAAGTCTCGCCATGGATCCCCATATTTATCACAGTTCAGTGTGATGCAGGGTTTTTAGCCTGCTGGAAGAGTTTGCATGTGTTAGATGTAAACTCTCCCGGGTTTATAAAGCCCATGTGTTTGAAGCCTTGAGTTGTTGTTGGCTTGTCCTTGCCCGCAAGGGCGAAGGAGAGTGACTAAACCGGTGGACTGCCATAGAGCCGGTTGAATGGTAAATAACTGGTGGAATGTCATGGAGCCTGTTGAATACTACATAACTGGTGGTGTGCCTTTCCTTGATTTGAGGTTGACTCTTGGGGAAGTGGGGGGGGGGGGGGGGGGGGGGGGTGCTGGATGCCTCGGTTTTCGCTCCCACCTCCCCTAACTACCGCTTGTAGGCGGGACAGGTGGCTGACATGCAATGAAGGAGAGAGCCCATCAGTCCCATCAGTTATGATGGTGTGAGAACTTTATCGATGCTGGGACACGTGTCAGTAGGGAGCGGTCTGAGATGGAGGGAATATGCGGCTGGGGTTGCCTCTCCTTTTTGATTGCCCTAATTATAAACAAGGTGTAGTTTTGCCGCCTATAAGATGCTTCGCACCCCCTTCCTCTCTTCCTGTCGTATTTTGTTGAAGCTCGGCTCCTCGTCTGTCGTCTGTCGTCTGTCTGTGTTGTTATCTTGCTACACAACTAACTAGGTGTAGGGTAAATTCTGTTCTTAGGTTTTATGGAATCTGGGAGGTCAGCCAATCCTGTCGGTGCCGGCCGTGCGTCGACAGGAGGATCCGTGAGGTACTAGCTGTTGGATGGCGACAGGGTGATTTTTTGTGACGAGCCGACCAGAAGCATGACTGCTGGCGAGATAAGGGATTTTCGGGCGAAGTGGGGCATTGACTCCTCCGTTAAGCTCTGGGGCCTGCATCCCGGGGAGCTGGCCTGCAACCTGGAGGAGGGTTGGGTTGCCGTTTTTGAGGATCAATTTCGGCACGGGCGATCTCTGCCGCTGCCGAAGTTTGTCCAATACGTGCTGAGCCTAATTAGCGGCTGCCGAAGGCTGGTGGGTCAGGGATTAGAGGCTCCGGTGGCGCTGATTAGCGGTTTTTTTTTTTTTTTTTTATATATATACTTGCCAGATGTATCTAATTTTTAACCAGCTGTAGTTCATTGTGGAGGCAGTGACTATCTGTATTGTAACGTTGGTACTAAATACAGTACTGTCCATTTTTAAGGCAGTGATCTCACTTAGGGTAGAACCGCAGATGCTGGATATTCCATGGGCGGGTGGAGTAGATGCCTTCGGTGTCTATGATGTGGAATGTCACCGGACATGTGGCTGCGGTGATTTGGTAGGGCCCTTCCCACGTTGGCTCCAAGGCCAGCGGCTTTTTCTGAACTTTCTTCATCACCCAATCCCCTACTTGCAACTTCCTTTCCCGGACCTTTCTGTCATATTATCGAGCGACCCGTTGCTTGTATGTTTGATTTCGCATATACGCTTGGTCGCGCCGCTCCTCAATGAGATCCAGGTTGAGCCGTATGCCTTCGGCGTTTGTTTCAGCGTCGTAATTCTCGACCCAGCCGCTGGGCATGTCGGTCTCTACGGGGAGTACCGCTTCGCTCCCGAATGCCATGCAGAACGGGGTCTCCCCTGTTGCTTGGGTTGCTGTCGTCCGGATGGCCCATAGAACCACGGAGAGTTCCTCAGCCCAACATCCTTTTTTGTCATCTAGCTTCTTATGGAGGAGACTTTTGATAATCTTGTTGACCGCTTCAACCTGGTCATTGGTTTGCGGGTGCGCCACTGAGGAGAACAACATCTGGGTCCCCATGGAGGCCGTGTACTGGATGAGATCAGTATTGTTGAACTGTGTCCCGTTATCTGTGACTATGGTCTGCGGCACCCCGAACCGGCAGTAGATGTTCTTCCATAGTAATTTTTTTACCCGTTCCTCGGTAATCTTTACTAGGGGCTCCGCCTCGACCCACTTTGTCTGATAGTCAACGGCTACAATGGCGTACTTGTATTGTCCCACAGCTGTTGGGAAAGGGCCGATAATGTCTAGCCCCCACTGTGCGAACGACCATGGCGCCAACAGAATTGATAACGCGATTCCCGGAGCATGAGGTGTAGTGGCATACATGTGGCACTTGTGGCAGCCGCTTGATATTTTTCTCGACGCTGCTGCCATGTCTGGCCAAAAGTATCCTGCCCGTAGCGACTTATGAGACAGGGATCGGACACCAGAGTGGTTACCGCACACTCCTTCATGGATTTCTTGCATGATGGCTTCTCCCGCCTATTTAGTTACACATTTTAGATGGGGGAAGCTGTGCCCTCTTCGGTACAACTTGCCGCTGAGGAGGCTGTACCTGGCACACCGGAGGTGTAGCCTCCTAGCCCCTACTTTATCCTGGGGGCTGGTTTTGTCAACCAGGTATTTAATTATCGGATCCATCCAGCTCGGTGGCGCCTCCTCTACCGCAAATATCTCAGAGATGGTCTTGCTTATGCTCGGCTTCTGGAGGGTTTCGATCTTAGCTCTTCGGTACTCTGGTGGGTAGTTTCTGGTCGCTAACCTTGCTAGGGCGTCCGCATGCCTATTTGCCTCCCGGGGTACATGCTGAATCGTTGCGCCCTGGAATGGCTCGATCAGGGTTTTGGCCAAAGCCTAGTAGGAGGCTAACTGGGGTTCCTTGACTTCGAATAGCCCGTTCATTTGGTTTACCACCAGGCTCGAGTCGCTGTATTCTTCCAAGGATGGGATCCCCATTTCCTTGGCTAGCTGCAAACCGGCTATGAGGGCCTCATATTCAGCGGCGTTGTTGGAAGTATTGAAAAGGAACCGCAAGGCATACTCGTATGACTGGCCATCGGGTGAGGTTAGCATGACGCCGGCTCCACTCCGTTTACTCGTTACAGAGCCGTCCACATAAAGCTTCCAACCGCTGGGGAGGTTTGGTTCGACTTTTATGGCTTGAACTGTTTCGGTGCCCTCAGACTGGCCGGAATGCGCTTCTACTGCCATCGGGGTGAGTTCGCATATGAAATCCGCAGCGGCCTGGCCCTTGATGGCCGTTCACGGGGCATAAGTTATATCGAACTCTCCCAACTCGACTGCCCAACGTACGAGCCTGCCGCTAGTATCCAGTCTTTACAGGATCTGCCGTAGAGGGTGATTGGTATACAAGGTGATGGAATGAGCTTGGAAATAGTGTCGGAGCTTCCTGGCGCTGACAATCAGGGCCAAAGCCAGTTTTTCGATGTCAGGGTATCGGCTTTCGGCTCCGGTAAGTCCCTTCCCTACATAGTATACCGGGAGATCGAGCGTGCCCTCCTTCCTGACAAGAGCCGCAGAGATGGCTGTTTCTGATGCAGCTATGTAGAGGTATAGCATCTCGCCCGGCACCGGTTTGGATAGGAGAGGTACTGCAGACAGGTATGTCTTGATGGATTGGAATGCCGCCTCGTGCTCCACCCCCCAGTGAATTTTCTTGAACTGCTGTGCCTTGAGCAGTTTAAAGAACGGGGCGCACTTATCGGTCAGGCGGGAGATAAATCTGGCCAGGGCGGCTAGTCGACCGGTCAGCGTCTGGACCTGGTTTCTTTCCCCTGGTGTTTCCATGTCTAGGATCGCTTGGACCTTTAGTGGGTTAGCTTCTATCCCCCGCTGGCTGATAATGTGGCCTAGGAAAAGGCCATCTGAAATCCCGAAAATGCACTTCTTCGGGTTCAGGCGCATCCCAAACTTGAGCATCTTACCGACGACTACTGCCAAGTCTCGGACGTGGGCCCCTACGGTCAAGCTTTTGACTAGCATGTCATCCACGTACACTTCCACCGTTTTACCCATCTCCTGCTCCAACATGCGGTTTACCATCCGTTGGAATGTGGTCCCGGCGTTCTTTAGACCGTACGAGGTGTGCTCTGGTGGGCATGTCATCCACGTATAGCTCTTGTAGCAGTAGGTCCCTCGGTCAGTTGTGAACGAGGTGTGCTCTTCATCGTCCGGGCTCATCCTTATCTGATTGTATCCGGCGTAGGCATCCATAAAGCTGAGTAGTTTAAAACCGGATGTGGAGTCTATAAGATGGTCTATTCGGGGGAGCGGGAAGCTGTCTTTTAGGCACGCCCGGTTTAGGTTAGTGAAATCAACGCACATGCGCCACTGGTCGGTTCTCTTCTGTGGGACCATAACCACGTTGGCGAGCCATCGGGGATACTGAACTTCCCGGATGAAATCTATGCATCTCAACTTCTGCACTTCCTCTCTGATCGCCTCATACTTCGCCGGGCTGAAGGACCTCCTTTTCTGCCTCACCGGGGGAACGTTGGGCAACGAATTTAGCCGATGGACGGCTATTTCTAGGGATATGCCTGGTATGTCCTCGTAGGACCATGCGAACACTGAACTGTTGTCTCGGAGAAAGGTGATGAGCTCTTGCCTGACAGCCGGGAAGAGCTTCGTTCCTATCACTACTTTTCGTTCCTGGTGATCCTTCGAAATGGAGATTGCTTCGGTTTCTTCCACAGCCGACGGTCGTTTTAGCTTCTCGTCGTCGGAGTCGGTGTCATCACGGGGGTCAATACTCGGATCCGGTACTGGCGCTTGTTGAGTAGCCGTAAAGACCTCGGTCCGCTTTCTCCCATGGGCCAGGGCCTCCGCATAATATCTGCGAGCTGGTCCCCGCGTATGGTAATGACGCCGGCGGGTGAAGGCATTTTTAACATCAGCATGTGGCCGGCTGATAGGAGCATAAAATGCGACGTTCTTAATATGTTTTTACCCCCATTTATGCAATGCTTAACCCTTATTGTTGTAATATAGAGTCATGTTATAGAGTCAAGAGTTTTGGTGGAATTAAAGTGAAAACATGTGGAAAATAGAATAAAAATGCAGAAATTGTCAAAAGCCTATTCACAAAGTCTCTGAGATGTTTTATTGAATCTGTAAAACATAAACTTTGCTTTTGATAGATTTTTCTCTTCTCATTTGCAGTCGACATACTAAGGATTGAACAAAGGAAAGAATCATTAAAATCGGAGTGGAACAAAATGCCAAGACCTTCAAGTTCTTATCGGATGCAAATCCAAGAATTCCAGAAGATTTCAGTGTCCGACATCCAACTTTCTGAATTTATTCCCGACGATTGACAAGGAATTTGAAGGTGAAATTTTTATGGATGAAAGCCCTATGTGTCTAGTTTCATATGCAACTGGAATCGCAGAAAAAGCTCTCCTAAGTAGAGAGTTATGCCGGTTTGAATGCAAGAAGGTCAGATCTGCCGAGAGGAAGAACCTGCTGCCCGTTTTGAAGGATTTCTATTTTTCTACAACAATTTCGTGTCCAAGGTTGTAAGTGATGAGCTACTGAACATATTGGAGCATTAGAGAGTCATCCTTTCAAGGAAGAAGTCGAAGAACAAAAGAAAAGAAGTTTCCCTGATGCAAGCAGGAAAAGAAGATACAAAGGATGCTTTCCTGGCTCAACTAGGGAAAGCTACGGCTAGCTCTTGGATAAATTGTCCAAATGAGTTATGAGCCTAGTCCATTATTCAGTCCATCAAGCATTGATCCATGAAGAATTTGGCTGAATTAAAAAAGAAAAGAAAAGATTAATTTCGGAATGGAAAAGAAGAAGCAAGCCGAGTTCTACATGGATTTGGCTTACGAATGTGGACTGAATTCCATCCTTTGTGCAAGATTTTTGGCTGAATTAATTCATGGAAAACCTAAAGAGATATTGCTCAATTATTCAGCCATTATCTTGGGAATTTTCGGCAGAAAATAGAGGAAAAAAATCGCAACAAATCCTGATTAATTTCGGGAAAATTCCTGTGCACGTCTCTCAACTTCCACGGACTCTCCCGGACAGCTGACAATGAATCAGAATTCGAGCCTTATATGGATAGAAAGCTACGGGAGTCTAGTTTCCAACCCAACTGGAATCACCTCAATAGCTATTTTCTAGAGAGAGTTATGACGTAATCAATGCACGGAGGTCATTCTGCCGAATTCAGAAAATCAAGGAAACCTAAACCAATTCGGTTTTTGTTTGTGGCTAGCTTCTCTAGGTTACTTCCTCTATAAATACCAAGGCTTTTGCACAGAAAAAAATGATCTCTCCCTCCACAAAATCCTTGCCGAATCCCTGCCAAATTATTTTCAGAAATTTTATACCAAGGAGCAAAGCCGAATCCACCACCCTTCCATCAATTCGATCACCATCTCATCAATCCTTGCCGAATCTTAACCAAGGTAGTAATATGGATTGTTTTATTTTGGTTTTTGTTACTTTGTATTTAAACATAACTTTGTCTATGAAGTATGTTTTGGTTTTTGGTTTTAATTTCGGTATTGATAATCATATATGGGATCTTCGGATCTTTGTTATAATTGTTTGGATATTTTATATGTGATTGCCGAATTATATATGTGATGTGATTAAATTTGTATTATGGGCAGTAGCTTTAGCATGTTTCTTGATTTCAATTAGGTTTATTTTCTTAATTCGTGGGGAACCGAAGGAGATGTTTAGATGCACTCGAAAGGCCATGAGTGTTATCTAGATGTTGAATTCATATTCCGATCTAATACATGTTGATTCACACGCGTTGTTGGTTTTGACATGTATTAATCTAAGGGTAAGAGTAATTATGGAAATTTACATGTCGATGTGAGATGGGTGACGCCATACTTGCTAACATGTTCCAATTCGACAATATGTGCTTATGTGCTATTTGTGTTTAATTTACATGCGTTGTGTTGTTAAACCGATTAGTACCATGTTTAGGATTGCGCGCGTTTCGGATTCTAAATACTTATGATGTCTTGAATAATTAGGATAAGCTGCGTTGGCCCTAATTAAATTGGAGCTTAATTAATCTTGAAATCGTTATATGTTTGCTGCCCCTATTACTTGTTTTAATTTTATTGCATGTGTAATGAGATTTGTGTTTGGTGATGGTGTGAAAGGTGATGATCAATTGTATATAATAGATTAGGTTTTAAATTTCGTAAAAATCAGTAAATAATAGATAAAAATTTCGACAACCCCCTTTTATACAATACTTTGTGTGATTGAAAGCCCTTGATTTCCCCGGATAGAACGATCCCTACTTGTCAATACTACACTCGACAAAAGAAGGGTATTATTTGTATGAGATTGTTTTGCAGGTACAAATTGTGCACGCATGTGATCCCATCACTGGCTATGAATGTTTTCAGCCTCCACAGCCCCGGCCGACCGATTATGCCATTGTATGAGGACAGACAATCCACGATGATGAACTCCAGGTGTTCCTTCCTCGTCCTGTCTCCCTCGCCGAAGATCAGCGGCAGGTAATCCGATCCCAAAGGCTGGACCACCTCGCCGGAGAAGCTTATCAGCGGCTCGTTATCTTGGGATAACTTGCCCCTTCCCCGGTGCAGCCCCTTGTATGCCTCTCGGAATATCACATTGACAGAAGCCCCGGTGTCGATTAACATGCGGCTGGTTATCCAGTGGTCTATTTGGACCGTAATGAGGAAGGGATCGTTGTGCAGTTGGATCAGATCCTCCGGTTCTTCTTTCTCATAGAACGTGACCGAGTTCCATCCGGTTTTAGCGGCCTGGCCGCTTCCTCCCCCAAAGGCATATACTTCCTTTCCCCGGATCGACCTTAAGCACCGCTTCTTCGAGCTCCGGGTGAGTCGATCTATGTGGTCCCCACCATGTTCATATTTATGCTTCCATGCACCTCGATCCCCCCGGGGACTCGGGTGCGTATGCTTCCTACCTTTCGGGCACCCTGCCTGTCCCTTTGCGGATCATCTGTCTGGACTCGGCCATCCACAACCGTTCTCTGGGGTCGGTGGTCATTAGTCGGGAGGGTTGGGTCATCGGGTTTTCCTGCTGGCATAATGGTCAGGGCCCGCGGTTGTCGCCCCGCTGGCGCTGCTGCCATGGGCCGTATCGGTCGCAAAGGCGGTGGTCTTCTACCTGCCCATGAACTCCCGTCGCCGCTCCGGCGGGGTCGCCAATCCTCCCATACTTCGGCTTTCTTACTGGTCGTAGGCGTACGATTGCGATCCTGTCGCCCGGCCTTGTTTTCACAGGAGGGTGTTGGTAATAGGTCATCCGACCTTCGCTTGGGCATCTTATCCCCATACGTCTCATGTTCCGCTTGGGCGTGCCTGACGGCCGCGGCCATCAGCTCGTCGTACCCCAGTGGCCTCGCAGGGCGTACGAGAGTTCCCCAGGCCTTAACCCCTGCTTGAATGCCATCTCAGCAATCCTTTTATCCAAGTTCCTGACCCCGGCCGTGGCGATATGCCACCGGTTAACGAAAGCGCGCAGCGGTTCACGGTCAGTCTACATGCAATCGAAAAGGATCGTTGACGTTTGGGCCGCCTTGGCTCTAAGGACGAATCGGCCGACAAACTTATCAGCCAGCTGTTCGAATGTTTCCACCGAATTTACTGGTAGCTCGTAGAACCAGCCCAATGCCTCCCCCGAGAGCGTCTCCTGGAACACATTGCAGCACGTGGCATCTGAGTAGCCCTTTGTGCCCGTTTGTGACTTAAAACTATCCAGGTGTTGGTATGGGCATCTCGTTCCTGAGTACGTCAGTTTCAGGGACTTTTGGTTACCAGATCTTCCGGATTCCCTAATCCGGGGTGGGAAAGGCCCGGTGCGTTCGTTGAATTGCGCACTGTCCTGCGGTCGCACAGCCCTTTTCTCGCTGGCCTCCAACCGGTCCTTTATGTCCGACACCGAGGCGGAGAGCGTCTGAAGCGTCCTCGCGGTAGAGCTGTCCTGCTCGCTCGATGCCAAGTTCGTTCGATATGGGGGCTCAACCGGCCCGGAATTCCTCAGAGCTTCCGGAACGAGTGGCGTGGGCAAATGCGCAGTCTTTCTCCTTCCCGTAGGCTGTCCCACTTCTAGGTGCGGGAACTCGTCACCTTTATTTGCGGGTCGTGATGCGGCCCGAGAGGTGTTCTGCCGGTGTCCTTTCTCCAGGGCCGCCAATAAGCGATGTTTACCGTTTCCAACTCTTGGCACCGGGCATCCGCCCTTAGTCGGTCTCGATTGCCCTCCTCTCGCAATCGCGCGACTTCTGCCTTCATCTTTTTTATCTCCCCCCCCCCCCCCCCCCCCATCGTATTGGCCAGGGTCGTCTGAGCCCCGACGATCGAGGGTTCCATCCCGGTCGGGAGAAGGGACAAACCTCGCGTTAACCTCAGTTTTAGGGTTTTGGGCCCTGTCGTGGACCCGGACTCGCTCTTTCAGCCCTCTCCCGCCAGCTTTCATCTTCCCTCCCTCCATGGCGTCCGGATCGTGGATTTGCTTTCAAACTGCCTTTCAAAGGATCGATTGGGTTCTACCCTCCGGTAGAGCAACACTACTTTTTCGTGGATCAAATGCTTTCCACAGACGGCGCCAATTGTTTCTGCACAAACCCGTAGGCCTAGTGGAAACTAATGAATCTAGATATGATCTCCTCCTGCGAACCTGCTAACTAAGGGGAATACCGGGGCGGCCGGTCTTCTCCTCTCCGATGCCTAAGTTAGTACAGTTGGGATGAATAGATAACTTAAGCAAGAATGATAAGCAGTTGGAGAGATCAGTTACCTTTTAAAAAGGGTAGTTGAGGCCCTTATATAGGTGGTCGAGCGTGAGGTCTGGTCCTACTCTTCGATGTGGGACTGGTTTCATTCTGTTCGTACACAGAAGGACAGCTCTGGTGGCCTGTTCGGCATGCTGGCGTCCCCGGTCCCCAGGCCCCTGGTCACAAGGTAGACTGCTGGACCTCGGGTTCGGGTGCTGGTGATCCTGCTCCGGGTTTCAGTCCGGCCTCGAACGTACTGGCTGCGGGTCTGTGGGCCTATGTAGCCCATCTGTGGCTACTGTCAACAGAACACATCTCTTAAATTTAAGTTTCATCCGGCACCACACAAAACCAACTTATGTGCACGCCGAGAGTGCTCTAGAGTTCTTACACATAATTGTATATAGATATATATGCTTGAATTGAAACCAAAATTTCCAGGAAAACTTGTTTATCTTTTTCCCCAAATTTGCTACAGAACACAACATAAGTTTTAAACTTGATGCAACAACTATCTTTTTGGCTTTCTTGATCCACAACAATCGGGTTTTGAATCTCATAACAGACATAAAAGTCCCCAGCGCTTCCAATCGAGTCTCTGCTCCATCTTTTGGCAAAGCTATCCAATGCAGAACACAATCACTACCAGATCTGAGTTAATAGCCGACGAAAAAAATTTCGTCAGCTATGCCAATTTTTCGTCGGCTATACCTTCTACCGACGAAATTTTCGTCGGCTATAATTCGTCGGAAAAACCCCGTCGGCTATACCAATGGCCGACGAAAAAAACGAATTCGTCGGCTATAGTAGAGTATGGCCGACGAACTTAACGACGAAAATATTTTTTGTCGGCCAAACCTGGGAGAAATTGCCGACGAATTTCGTCGGGTATTTTCGAGTATGGCCGACGAAATTCATTAACTATAGCTGACGAAATTCGTCGGCTATTGGGTTTTAACAATAGCCGACGATTTTATAAATTTTCGTCGGCTATTTCCTCGAAATATATTAATATTTAATAGGCATTAATTAGTTATAGCCGACGAAATAATGTAATTTTCGTCGGCTATACAACTTATAGCCGACGAAAATTGGTAAAACTCGTCGGCTATAGTTATTATAGCCGACGAAATAATGCCAAAATCGTCGGCTTTTCTTACATTTGGGGAAAAAAATTAAATTATTTTCTAAATTACCATTCCAAGCAACCTGCAAATCACAAAGACAGTCCATGCATTTGCACCAACAAGAAACACGTCTAAATACCCTTTTTATTAAATTCGTTCTAATATACATAAAATATAACCCTAATCATCACCTAAACCACTAAAGTCCAGCAGGTCATCCCCAGCATCCTGCTCTCCATCAGGCTCGTCATCCTGCTGACCGAACTCGGGAGGTTGAGGTATTGGAGGTTCCGCTAACGGCTGAAATGGGGGCGGGGGTGGAAGGTTTTGTTGTTGTGCCGCGAACATCTCATACCACCAGTTTTGTTGGCCGTCGTAGTTGTGTCGCCGAATTCTGTCGCTTTCAGCATGCCAACTGGCCATATCCAAATGATACTGCTGTGTTCTGCAGCGCAGCTCCTGTACTGTCTGGGTCGAGGTCACCAATTCTGCGGCCAATCGCTGCACTTCCCCCCTCATCTGTTGGCTCTCCCCGCCTCCCTTCTTTTGACCTCCCTTAGTGGTCTTCAGAAGCCCTAGTCCAGAACTTCCCAAACCCCGGCAGTAGTAGTTGTTTGACCGGTTTGGGAAGGCTGCGTCGAACATCCTCGCTGCCGTTTGGACATTGGACCGGTCGACCTGGCGCAGGGCTTCTTCCAGATCTGCCTCTGAAATGTTCGGTTGTGTCTCCCGAACTACTTGCAGGAACACCTCTTCTTCGGCCCGGTTGACCCTCTCCTAATTGGACGGGAAAAAAAATTAATATTATAACAAATATATAATTAAGTAAAATTAAAAATTAAAATTTTAAAATTGTAATGAACGACTTACGAGCTGTTCTGTCGCTTGTGGATAAGCGATCTTGAACGTCACCACGTACGGGTTGCTATTAGGATGATCTCTAAGCGCCTCCTCCTGATATTGTGCAAACGGCCTAGAACCAGCATGATGGGGGGTTGTGTTCCGGCGGCGGTTCTCAGAGTTTATCCGAAAACGTTGCTTCAAACAAATAATAAAATGTTAGAAAAATGCATCAAAAAATATTAGTGTAATAATTATAAAATAATTAAACTAATAATTAAAATTTTAACAAAATAAACATTTGTACTGAAGTATAGTATTTACCTGCATAACTGGGTTGTTGAAGTCTACTGTCTTCAACCAACGCCACTCGTACTCCCTGAACATGAACTCCCTGGGAGTACCCATACGACCAAGGTTGTCGTATTCGTTATAGTTGGAACGCAGCTCGTTCTTCCACTCTTTGAACCTACGAAAAAAATAAAAGTGCATTAGAAATATTATTAATATCATAAAATATTAATAATTATAAGATAATTATAATATCATAAAAACAAACATACCTCGAGTTCTGCACGGTGTCCGCCCAATCCCGCTTGTGTTCGGCAATCTCGAAGAATGTCTGAAAAATAATATTTTATTAGTTTTACAATTGTAATAATACCGAAAATTATTAAATATTACGATAAATAAATTAAATTTTTTAAATTACTCACCGACGCGGCTTTGTTCACCTCCCTCTTTATCTCTTCGGGCACATCAGCCCACCGGGTCCACAACATAGGGACTCTGTCCCTAATCAGTGCCCCCACACAACCCGAGTAGTCGCGTTTTTTCTTCCCCTGAACCTCCTGATTAGGAGGTTCGTTGATCTGAATCCTCCCGCTGCGCTCAACAGTTCTCCTGAGCGTGTCAAAACATATGACACCTCTCGTATTCCTCCGTGAACTGCTAGCGGTTGTCCCTATCACAAAAACGACGATTGGTTAATAAAATTAAATATTAGTGCGTTAATTTTAATAAAATATTTAATTAATAAAATCAAATGTTACCTGAACTAGATGACTCGTCTGTCGACTTTCCTTTTCTCCTCGCCGAAATAAGGTGGTCAGGGTTCTCAAATGGCTGCTGCTGGTATGCCTCCGCAGCACTCACGTACTGAGGCATATCAGGCCATATGGGCACACCACGATCGTCGACCTCTGGTATCGCCGGAATGTTGTACGGGAGGTAGAGCTGGTTTGGGAGAGTAGGAGCCTCAGTCGAGTCGGCAGCAGACGTCGTCGGACTCCTCATCGGCTCCCGATGAACCTCAGGCATACGAACCTGAGGAACGTCTGCAGCTATCTCGTCCTGAAATAGCTGCCGACTAAACCTCGGAACATCTGGCCCGACAGACGGAAGTGAACTGCTCGACGGCCGCCCCGCCTGGAGAAGGGTCTGGTGCCGAGAACTCACACTCCTCCGCGGCTGGGATGAATCCACAGTCCTCCGCGGCTGGGAGGAATCCACACTCCTCCGCGGCTGGCTGGTGGTCCTCTCATGCTGGCTAAGGGTCCTGTCGGAGTCTGCGGAACCGGCGGAACTTCCAAAACCTCTCGATCTGGAACGACAGCCTCCGAAGAACTGTCTGAATGCATCGGCCATCTGCAGCCGCGGCCATTTTAAATAATACAAACCACTAACCTAAATATAACTATTTATATACAAATATAACTATATTTCTTTATTAATATATATATATAATTAGACTACTAATTTATATATATAATTAATTTAACAATTTATATAACAATTTATATAATTAAAATTAAATATATAACAATTTATATACCTAAATTATAACAAATATATAACAATTAAATTTATTAACAAATATATAACAAATATATAACAATTTATATAATTAAAATTAAATATATAACAAATTATATACCTAAATTATAACAAATATAATTAATTTATTAACAAATATATAACAAATATATAACAATTTATATAATTAAAATTAAATATAATTAAGCTATATATATAATTAAGCTAAATTATACAATTAAGTTACCAATTTATATAATTAAACAACCAATTTATACGTATAAATTATACAATTACACCTAAATTATACAATTAAAATAAATTTTAAAAAAATTACCTAAATTAACATAAATACCTAAAAATTACCTAAATTAACATAAATACCTAAATTATACCTAAATTAACATAAATACCTAAATTATACCTAAATTAACATAAATACCTAAATTAACAATTACATCTAAATTAACATAAATACATAAATAAATTATATCTAAATTTACATAAATAATTAAATAAATTATATCTAAATTAACATAAATAAATTAACCTAAATTAACATATTTAAATTAAAATAATTTTAAAAAAAAAAAAAAAAAAAAAAAAAAAAAGCTTACCGGATCGGAGGGAAGAGGAGGAGAGTGGCCGGAGGAGGAGGAGGAGAGTGGCCGGATCGGATGGAGGAGGAGGAGGAGCAGAGCGGCGGTGCGACGCAATCTAAATTGCTGCGGAGGTGTACGGAGGGGGAGAAATATGAAAAATACAGAAAATGGAGGCTAGGGTTCGGCAGTTTCAGCCTTATACCCGATAGAATAGCCGACGATTTAAAAAGATTTCGTCGGTTATTCTTTACTATAGCCAACGAAATCTTTAAAGTCATCGGCTATACTTTGAATGTCGTCGGCTATTCTTTGAATGTCGTCGGCTATACTTTAGGCGCTCAGCAGCCGTCCGATCTCCCCCATCCAACGGCGAACAATGAAAAGGCGCAGATCGCAAGAGTTTAGCCGACGAATTTAAATATTTCGTCGGCTATTCTTTAGACAATCAGCAGCCATTGGATCTCAGTCATCCAACGGCGGACAATAAGAGGATCGCAATAGTTTAGCCGACGAAATAGACTTTTCGTCGGCTAAACCTTTGGTCAAACAGCGAAGTCAAACCTCTAAACGCTTTAAAACGGAAATTGGCATGTCTAAATGACGTTTTTTTGCCTGATCTTCAACAGAGAATAGTTTCAAATCGATGGCTACTGCCCGTGTACCATTCAGTCCATCATCCGCCGGATTAACACGAGTAGAAGTCATCAAAGGTGTCTGCAAAAGTGTGATCCACTCTCCTCTTTCGGTTTTGTAATTTTTATGTAGTTATGCTTAGTTTTGTCTATGAAACTTTCATGTATTTTTGGTTTCGAATTATATGTCTATGTATGACTCGAATTGGAATTTGGTTTTATAAATTGCATGTTAAAAATATATTTGATTTGTTGCTTAGGTCTAGGTTTAAGCCACAGTTTCATTGAGTCTTTGCATGTTAATTTTGTAATATAAAACTTGTAAGTATTCATACACTTAGATAATTAGGACAGCGGTATAGATGCATGTTGAGGATTTAAATTGGTTAGTAATCTAAGGGCGTGACTTAAAAACCGAAACATTAGTTTTGTTTGACAAGCATGTAAATCTAGATGTTAGGTTTCATCTAACCCAAGTAGAATGAATAAAGATTAAACGTATGTTGCTTTGATTCGATTGTGCTCACTTAGGGTATAACCTTAGCTAAAACTTGCATGTTAAATAAGAGGATTGACAACCTTGCTTGTTTACATGTCTTCGATTATAGACTTTTATGCTTCAATGTTACGAGTTGTATAACGGTAGGATAACTTTTAGGGTCACTTTGCGAATAGCTTGATCTCAAAACATTAGAAAAGTCTCTCAACTAGGTAAAAATCGGAAACGTTCTAGTTGTAGGTCGAAACTTGTTTGAGTCTGAAAGCATGATAATTACTTGATCCTTACCTTCTTTTTGTGTGATTCTTATTTGTCAAAGAGTTAAGTGCCGAATTTTTTCTGTGAAAGATGTCGACCAAACTTGTAAATATTAGTATTAGGTTTAAATTTCGTGTCTAGCTGTTAGGGGCAGCCCTATGGCTGCCGAGCCTCATTCAAAATACCCCCATGTGTGACGTGTGAATATGTATATTTGTGAATAAATTGTCTAACATTCTCATATTTCAGGTACCCTTAATCCCTGGCTTAGAACGATCCCTAGTTGCTTATACTACTAACGATCTTTTGTAGGGTTATTATTGTGTGCGAGCTTCGGCTCTTCACCAGTTTTTGGCGGCGTTGCCGGGGATTATAAAAGCTTGTATTGTGTGAATGTTGTGTATATAATGTTGCTGGAAATTTTTGTTGTAAAATTGTAAAGTTTGTAATTTTATGTTTTATTTGGGATTTTGTAAAGTAGAAATATGCTTCGGCATGTAGAGTTTAAATTTCGAAAGTTGCATGATTGTATAAAGAATGTATGTGTGTAATAACTTAGTTTAATTTCTAGGAAGATGATAGTTTTGTGTATGTTTGAGTTTATTGTAGTTTCTAAAGTGTAATATGTAGGGAGAAGCCGCATTTGTTGGCCTTAGCCTTAACCCTTCATACGAATGATGCCTTGTTAGATCCGTCTTTTATGTAGATTGGGATACGTGGGATACTTCCCCCCCCCCTCCCCTCCCCCCCCCCCCCCCCCCCACCACGCATACGAGCGATTTTCTGGCAGGTTCATTATTTTTATGAGGTTGAGGGCGGCTTTGATCAACACTTGTAGACTGTTAGGACCCGAGTTTGTTTTGCTAAGTATGGGGCAAGTTATTTTCACAGACTGATGTTCATTCTCGGTGAGTGAGTCGATAGGGGGTTCGCCCTCCGTGAATCTTAACGACACCGCCTTTGAAAAGTAGAATATGCTCGACCTAGTCGATAGCTTGGGCCGAAGCATCACCTCACTTTAGACGCTAGAAGATAACTTGACATATGTGATCTATTTTCTTCAAAGTAAAATAAATTTTGTGGTTCGAACTCTTGAGATATATCGGGCAAAGCATGATACTACCGGGGGCTGCATCAGTCCATTGCACCGTTATCTCCTCTACTCCACGTACTTTGAGAGTTAGAACAAATTTTAAAAGAAATTAGACTAAAAGATTACATGAACACAACGTTTCGATTTTTCTTCTCTTTTGCCGATGCCTATTGCTTCTTTACCAATCCAATGTATATGTGTGCCATTGATTGAATTTGTTGTGTAAATCACCAATGTCGTGGCTTGTAATGATGTATATTCTTGCTTTCTATTTCTTTACAAGGTTCTAACTTGTTTAAATGTTGCAAAATTTCAGAAAAGTGTATGTAAGAATCTAATTTTTGGACACGAGATCATAGAGGCCGATTGCAACGTTTGAACCAAGAGCTCGCCATCGCTTTGTTTGTACCGTTACCTCCGTCCGAACCAAGCAGTCCGAGCACACCACCATCGTCACCAATTAGTTCGGCTGCTTCATTGCCGAGCTCTCCATCCATTATCTCGTCTACGTGTGATCTTCAAGGGCCTAAGTTTGAGTTCTTTGCTGAGCCACTTTTTGAACAAGAAGTTATGACTTCGATTAGAGCACAAAATGGTCATGTCACCGGAGGAGGAGGAGCTGCACCTTCCAATATTACCTACCCTCCTTTGGAAGTAGACAAGACAGGTGACATTGAATTGAGGAGTGGATTCCTTCACAAGTTGAAGTCTTTTTATGGAATGCCAAGTGAGGATCCCAACAAGTACTTGCAATGGTTTAATTTCACTACCGAATCAATGTGTCCACGAGGTACAGATATGCAACATTTTAAAATGAAGGCTTTTCCGTTTTCATTACAAGAACAAGCGAAGGAGTGGTTGTTTGATGTGCCTAGTGGTCGGATCAATTCATGGAACACTATGGTGGATGAGTTTTTACTCAAGTACTTTCCCGCTTCACGGATCACTGACTTAAGGAAGCAAATTACAAGTGTGAAGCAAGCCGGAGATGAAACTTTCTTTGACTACTATAAGAGGTTCAAGTCCCTCGTCTCTTTGTGTCCATCTCATGGCATAAGTGAGGGACTCTTGTTGCAATATTTCTATGAGGGATTGCGCGTTATGGAGAGGGAGTTTCTTGATTCGGCCACGGGAGGTAGTTTCTTGGAGTTAGGTGCTACACCGGCAAGGAATTTGTTGGAAGTTCCTGCCTTGAGCAACCAACAATTTGGCATGGCACAAAACAATGTGCCACGAAATGAGAAGGTACACGAGACGTCTTCAAGCTCAAAATTGGAAGAAAAAGTTGATAAGCTTGCTGACTTGGTGAGTAATATGATGAAGAAGCGTGCTATGGTGTGTGGTATTTGCACGGAGAGCCATGAGACTGATCAATGACCTCAGTTTGGATCAAGTGAGGGAGTAGAAGAGTGCAATGCTATTGGTTTCTAAGGAGGCCAAAGGTACGGGAACTTTAACCCAAGGTTCAATGATCATCCGAACTTTCGGTGGGCGAACAATGATAACGTACTTAGAGCACCAATGCAGTCGAACCAAGGGGCTGCCGCACCCTATCAACCTAGGGCACCATTTGTGCCTCGGCCTCACTTTCAGCTGAACCAAGGTCAGCCGAGCCAAGCCAATTTTTAGCCTATGCCGAGCCAACCTCAAGCAATGACAAGCAACCCCAACTATGATACTTTGATCCAATCTCTTTCGAGTGCTACTCAAGCATTACTTGCAGGACAACAAACTCACTTGAAGGATATTGGGGAACTTAAAACCCAAATGGGGCAAGTGGTAGACTTTATGGGGAAGTTTACCGAGCAAGGAAAACTACCGGGAGGAGTGATAAAGAATCCGAGGAATGAGCAAGCACTAGCTATTGTAACTCGAAGTAGAAAGACTCTAGCCGAGCCACAAGCCAAGAAGAGAGGAGGAGTAGCTGCCGGTAATGACCTTGCTGCCGAACAGCATGCTGACCAAGCAGCCGAGACTTTGCTGCTGCCGGCAGACACGCCGGCGTTACAACAAGCAGCAGCCGAGCAAAGGGCTGTTGCCGAGAAGCCAAGCCTTGCATTGAACAAGAATGATATGGAGCAAGATCCCGCAACTTCAAAGAATGAGAGTGTGCCGAGCCAACCAATGAAGGGAGGTGTGCCTACTCATGCATACCTTTCCCCTCACCCTTTGCAAAATCTATGAAGGAGAAATCCGACGATGAAGTGTGGAGGTATTTCGGAAGGTTGAAGTGAACATTCCTTTGTTGGAGTATATTAAACAAGTGCCAAAATATGCAAAGTTTCTTAAGGAGCTATGCACTACACGAACACATACGAGGGTGACACAAGTGGTAAGAATGAGTGAAACGGTGTCGGCCGTTATTCAAAGGAAGCTACCACCACAGATGAAGGATCCCGGAAGCTTCAACGTACCATGTGTGATCGGCAACACTAACTTTGCGGATGTTATGTTGGATTTGGGAGCGTCAATTAATGTCATGCCACTCAATGTTTATGAAACGTTGAACCTTGGACCTCTCAAGAAGGATAATGTCATTATACAACTAGCGGATCGCTCTAACAAGTATCCGGAGGGCTATGTGGAGGATGTGCTTGTGCAAGTCAATCAATTGATATTTCCGACTGATTTCTATGTTATTGAGATGGAGGACTCGCCGGATCATAGCACTCAACTATTGCTAGGGCGACCATTTATGAGGACGGCAAGGACAAAGATCGATGTTGCCGCGGGCAATTTAACAATGGAATTTGATGGTCAGGTAATCAAGTTCAATGTTTTTAAAGCCATGAAGTTCCCAATTGCTAAGGAAGATGAATGCCGAGTTATGGAAGTCATTGAGGAGGCCGAGCAAGTCATGTCGGCCACCCTTGATGCATAGCAATTAGCAATTAGCAATTGAGCAAGGGGCGGGATTTGACAAGAAGGGAGAGGGAGTGTCGAAGGAAGAAGAGGAAGCATTGGTGCCGAGCATTAAGGAAGTTTATGCCGAGTTTGAGTCTCGGCCTTATGCCAAACAATTTAACTCATTTTTGTCTATCCCTAGTGCCACAAACAAGTTTCGTCCAAGTGTGGAAGAGGCCCCAAAGTTAGAACTCAAAGAGCTCCCTAGCACTTTGAAATATATTTATCTTGGAGAGGAGGACACTTTACCGGTTATTGTGTCTTCATCGCTTAATGAGAAGCAAGAAAAGGAGTTAGTTTGTGTGCTTAAGAAGTACAAGACTGCTATAGGTTGGACCTTAGCGGATATCAAGGGAATAAGCCCTACTACATGTGTTCATCGGATATTGCTTGAAGAAGGAGCAAAGCCTACAAGAGAGGGCCAACGTCGGCTACATCCCCCAATGATGAAGGTAGTGACAGATAATATTATCAAGCTACTCGATTGTGGAGTTATTTACCCTATTTCGGATAGCAAGTGGGTCTCACCGGTGCAAGTAGTTCCAAAGAAGAGTGATGTAACGGTTGTGAAGAATGAGAAGAATGAACTTGTACCACAAAGACTAGTAACCGGTCATCGCATGTGTATCGATTATAGGAAGCTCAATGCAACAACAAGAAAGGATCACATGCCTTTGCCATTCATGGATCAAAAGCTAAAGAGGCTAGCCGGCCATAAGTACTATTGCTTTCTTGATGGCTATAGTGGATACAACCAAATTGCCATACACCCAGATGATCAAGAGAAGACTACTTTCACTTGTCCATTTGGCACTTTTGCTTATCGGAGGATGCCATTCGGCCTATGTAATGCGCCCGGTACATTTCAACGATGCATGTACAGCATCTTCTCCGATTTTATTGAGAACAAGATCGAGGTCTTTATGGATGACTTTAGCGTATATGGACGCGACTTTGACACATGTTTGGAGAACTTGGAGGAGATACTTGAGAGGTGTGTAGATACTAACCTTGTGCTAAATTGGGAGAAGTGTCACTTTATGGTGAACCAAGGCATAGTGCTCGACCATATTATATTTGAGGAGGGGATTCAAGTTGACAAAGCCAAAGTGGAGTTGATTCAACACTTGCCGAGCCCTAAGAATGTTAGAGACGTGAGAAGTGTCCTTGGCCATGCCAGATTCTATCGACGATTTATCAAGGACTTCTCATCAATAGCCAAGCCATTGAGCAACTTGCTACAAAAGGAGGTGACGTTTGAATGGAGTGAAGCATGTGAGGAGGCGTTTGGCCGATTGAAGCTTGCACTATGTTCGGCCCCTATACTTGCATCACCGGATTGGGAGTTGCCATTTGCGTTGATGTGTGCCCCTTAATGATGCTCAACTCAATTACACAACAACGGAGAAAGAACTCTTGGCGGTACTTTTTTCTTTGGAAAAGTTTCAATCATATCTTTTGAATTCCAAAGTGATTGTTTATGGTGATCATGCCACCTTGAGATATCTTATGACAAAGAAGGATGCAAAACCGAGGCTCATACGTTGGATTCTTTTGCTACAAGAGTTCGACATTGAAATCAAAGACACGAAGGGAAGTGATAATGTTGTTGCCGATCACTTGAGTAGATTTCTTAAGGAGGAGGATCGGCTGCCCTTATTGGAGAACTTTCCGGATGAGCAACTCTTTCGGATCAATGCAACAAGTGAACCTTGGTATGCCGACATTGCAAACTATCTTGCAACGCATCAATTTCCTAAAGATATGCCTAGCCACACCAAAAATAAAATCAAGAAGCAAGCTCGACACTTCTTTTGGGATGAGCCATATTTGTGGAAGCAATGTAGCGATCAAGTGGTAAGAAGATGTGTTGCAAAAGAAGAGCATCAATCCATCCTCTCTTTTTGTTACTCCGAGGCATGTGGTGGTCACTTTGGGCCAAAGAGAACGGCATTGAAGGTACTTGAGTGTGGTTTCTTTTGGCCAACGTTGTTTAAAGATGCATATATGGCGTGTGTGACATGTGACCGGTGCCAAAGAACCGGCAATATAGGAGTCTGAGATCAAATGCCCCTACAACCTATCATTGAGGTAGAAATCTTCGACTTTACGGGGTATTGATTTCATGGGACCGTTTCCTTCTAGCAAAGACTTCCTTTACATATTGCTAGCGGTTGATTATGTGTCAAAGTGGATAGAAGCAAAGGCCACACGCACCAATGACTCAAGGGTGGTTGCCGATTTCCTCAAGACTAACATATTCTCACGTTTTGGAGTTCCAAGAGTCTTGATTAGTGATGGAGGTTCCCACTTTTGCAATCGCACTATTGAGGCCTTATTGAAGAAGTATGGCGTCACATACAAGGTTTCTACACCTTATCATCCTCAAACAAGTGGTATGGCCGAAGTGAGCAATCGAGAGATCAAGCAAATTTTAGAAAAATCGGTTGGACCTTCAAGGAAAGATTGGAGTGATCGTCTCGACAATGCTTTATGGGCATATAGGACTGCATACAAGACACCGATAGGTACGTCACCTTTTCGGTTGGTTTATGGCAAAGCATGTCACTTACCAGTTGAGCTAGAACACAAAGCATGGTGGGCCATCAAAGCTTTCAACATGGACATTGACAAAGCCGGCCTTCATAGAAAGCTTCAACTCAACGAACTTGAAGAAATCCGCAATGAAGCATATGATGCCGCTTGGATATACAAGGAGAAGACTCGAGCTTACCATGATAAGATGATACGAGGAAAGAAATTCAAGGTTGGTCAAAAAGTTCTCTTATTCAACGTACACTCGACTTTGACTCTTTCCGGGTAAGCTTCGTTCTCGATGGGTCGATTCTTTCATAGTCACTCAAGTATTTTCACATGGAGCCATCAAAATTCTCAATCCAAACACCAACAAAGTGTTCAAAGTCAATAGCCATCGACTAAAGTTTTACTATGATTTTTGCCAAGAGCAAACCATCGATTCTCTACCATTACATGATGCTCCACTAGCACAGCCCGCACCCCAGCCACCTTCTGCCGCAATGTACTGCTCAAGCAACATCCATGCCGAACCACCCACTACCGAGCGGCAAATTTCTGTGCTGCTGCCGGTTGTTACAGTTTCTGCCGACACAAGCTTGTGTCCTGCTGCCGATACGGATACGACAGAGATACCGGACACGAGCCACGCTGCCGAGAGGTAGCCACAGCCTCCAACTGCTGATACGCGGCCCGATACAACCGCTTCGGATACTTAGTACAACGAGTACCTTGTTGATCTACTCCTTGCCGATTTGAGCTATTTTGGAGCACAATGAACACATGCACTATACCATGGTGAAAAGTCTAGGCTACGGACTATAAAATTAAAGCACTACTTGGGAGGCAACCCAATTCGATCAAAGAAACACGAAGGAGCCATCACCGAGAGTTTGAAATTTCTAACCCTTCTCTTTTTCTTTGGTTTATGATGATATGTTGGAATGTGTTCGCTCATTACATGCTTAGGAAATTCGTTGATATAAATTTTGGGCTTACATTGAGGACAATGTAATTTTCTAAGTGTGGGGTGGGATAACGTATTCCGTTTATGTTTTCGTGTGCTTAGTTTAGAAAAGAAAATTCAGAAAATTGTAATACAAAAATAGAGTGTTTAAATTGTTTGTTTCGAGTCTTAGGATGCCCCTAAATTGTCAATGATGTTTTTCTCCTCTTTCCATACATAGATGATAGTTATGCATACAATTAAAATTGTAAGTTTCATGGATTATGTGTATTGGTAGGAGCATATAGAACTTGTCGAGTAATGAAGCATGCATGTTTTAGCTACTTTGTTTCCATAATAACCTATGTGAGCTTTAGAGTCAAATTTGCTTTCTTCTTGAGTGATAAAAAGATAAAATTCGATAGACATATAGGAAGCATGAAACCTCATAATTCTTTGATTATTCGATGACTATATGCAATAGCTTTTCATAGACTTTAGTATTGCTAGAACTCGCTCTTGTGATTTTTGAAACTTGATAGTCATGAAAATTGCCTTGATTTTGAAAAGGATTGAAAACGTTATATTAGGATTACCACCATTGCCAAACAAAGCATGTGGCCTATTTGTGCCTATCGTGGGACTCCTTAGAATACCCCTTTGAGCCTACATTGAGCATTTTCTTTCATCACCCTCATTAAAATTCCTATGCTTAGAATAGTTATATCTAAACCCTTGTCCTCACGAGACTTGACAAAAGTTTGAAATCGATTTGGAGTTTTGATCTAGAGTGATGAAGAAGAACAAGTGTGGGGTAGACTTAGCCGAAAAAAATTGTACGAAAAATTGTATTGTTGCCGTGCCTTAGAAAAAGAAAAATTCGGACCAAGAAAAGAAAAGAGAAATTATCAAGTCCGAAAGAAAAAGAATAAAGAAGAGGCACGGTTTCAAAAATAAAGTTAATAAGTCTTATTCCTTGAATAAATGTTGTGAATTTGGAGTTTAGTTCGTATTTGAAGGTCTAGCATTGTTAAAATTTCGACCTTTGTCCATGTTTATGATGTTTTGGGAAGTAAAGAATGAAGGAAGGGTCCAACAAAAGAACATTTGACCCTTGGAGTGAAGGCTTAAGGAGGATCAAGAATTGCCAAGTCTTGGTGACTTTTTAAGCACCACTTATCCTAAAATTCGTTCCCTATTGCCGAGCCCCATGTTATTTTCCTATAACGTTTTTCATGATTCTTAAGATGGCATACTTTGATTTGTGGAGATTTTCTCAAGAGTTGAGCATATGGTTTTGGTCCATTCGTGCATATAGTTATCATATGAGGTTTTTCCTTTAAATTCCATTCACAAAGTTTTTTCGTTTCTTTGACATATGCAAGTTACTCTTCGTAATTCATTATCTTTCTCTTGCATATACTACTGTGTGAGTAGCCATGTTTCGAGATAAAAGAAGAGAGTATGCCTAGTGAGAAGGATCAGATTAGCTATACATGTTTACATGCTTATATGTTGTTCTTATATGTTCGTATTGATGTTACATGTTCATGAAACTTGGAATTTTCGTGCCTAGCATTCTCATGCATTAACTTGAAAGCTATGTGTACATACGAGCCTGAGACAAATTGTTAGGGGCAATAATAGTTTGAGTCGTAGTTTAATCTAGTTTTCTAAGGGACTAGTACATGATAAATGTGGGGTAGTTGATAGGAGCACAATGTGCGACGATATTAATATGTATTTGCCCTCGTTTATGCTTTGTTTAACCTTATGTATCTAAGATAGAGTCGTAATTTAGTTTAGTGTCGTTTTGGTGGAGTTTTGGAAATATGTGCTTAATTATCCGAAAAATGACTAAGTTTAAGGAATCTGGAAAATAATGCAAAAGTTGTCTTTCTAAGACGAGTGGAAAACTGACCTATCCTTTTCCAAATTTGTTGAAATTTGGCATGTATATAATTGGCTTGCTAAAGTATTTTGTTTCAAAATATCAGATTAATCGGAGTTCGGAAAGTCACCCAAAAGATGGTTGTAATTCAGCAGTTCGAGCAAGAAAGAAACAGAAGTTTCCAAACAGAATCAAGGAAGTGCCGAACAGGAGGCTGCAATTACCGAATGACCTTTGCCGCGAGGCAGCGTGCGCAGCATGACACCAAGTGCTGTTGAGACGTGTCTGACACTGGCACCTCGTGTCCGACGCGTATCCAAGATCAAAGATGGCGTATCCACAGGCGTATCCGTAACGTATCCGGAAAATTTTATAACTATGATGTGATGTATCGGATACGCGCACCTCGTGTATTAATCCATCAAGTAAATGGCTGCCGATCTACAAGCAGAGAAGTCCAAGAATATTTGCAACCGGTCTAAAGCCCAAGAAAAATTCAGAAAAAGAAATCCTAGAAGAGCCAAGAAAGGAATGAATCAAAACCTTATTCTATAAGGTTTTGTTTGCCGATTGCAACTAGGATTCCTCCTAGGGTTTTGATGGTCTTTCTCTTATATATATAGAGGTCACTTATCCACAGAAAATGTGTCACATCTCAAGCCAAAACACAAAGTCAAAACTCTACCAAATTTTCCCAAAGATCCTACATAAAAACCCTAGCCGAAACACATCATCCACCACCATCTCACCAAGTTTCTGCCGAAACTTATACCTACTGCCCGTGTACCATTCAGTCCATCATCCGCCGGATTAACATGAGTAGAAGTCATCAAAGGTGTCTGCAAAAATGTGATCCACTCCCCTCTTTCGGTTTTGTAATTTTTATGTAGTTATGCTTAGTTTTGTCTATGAAATTTTCATGTATTTTTGGTTTCGAATTATATGTCTATGTATGACTCGAATTGGAATTTGGTTGTATAAATTGCATGTTAAAAATATATTTGATTCGTTGCTTAGGTCTAGGTTTAAGCCACGGTTTCATTGAGTCTTTGCATGTTAATTTTGTAATATAAAACTTGTAAGTATTCATACACTTAGATAATTAGGACAGCGGTATAGATGCATGTTGAGGATTTAAATTGGTTAGTAATCTAAGGGAGTGACTTAAAAACTGAAACATTAGTTTGTTTGACAAGCATGTAAATCTAGATGTTAGGTTTCATCTAACCCGAGTAGAATGAATAAAGATTAAACGTATGTTGCTTTGATTTGATTGTGCTCACTTAGGGTATAACCTTAGCTAAAACTTGCATGTTAAATAAGATAATTGACAACCTTGCTTGTTTACATGTCTTCGATTATAGACTTTTGTGCTTCAATGTTACGAGTTGTATAACGGTAGCATAACTTTTAGGGTCACTTTGCGAATAGCTTGATCTTAAAACATTAGAAAAGTCTCTCAACTAGGTAAAAATTGAAAACGTTCTAGTTGTAGGTCGAAACTTGTTTGATTCTGAAAGCATGCTAATTACTTGATCCTTACCTTCTTTTTGTGTGATTCTTATTTGTCAAAAGAGTTAAGTGCCGAATTTTTTTTGTGAAAGATGTCGACCAAACTTGTAAATATTAGGATTAGGTTTAAATTTCGTGTCTAGTTGTTAGGGGCAGTCCTATGGCTGCCGAGCCTCATTCAAAATACCCTCATGTGTGACGTGTGAATATGTATATTTGTGAATAAATTGTCTAACATTCTCATATTGCAGGTACTCTTAATCCCCGGCTTAGAACGATCCCTAGTTGCTTATACTATTAACGACCTTTTGTAGGGTTATTATTGTGTGTGTGCTTCGGCTTTCATCAATTTTTACTTCTCAATGGACAGAACTTACGCTATATCTCGTAGTGATAACAGAGACCAATATCATCTATCTATGTAGAATCATTAACCCTAAAGAGTCATTGCGAGTTAAGTCTTCTAATTAGATTCCTGATATAATACTTATTTGTTGTCTTACTTATAGATTATGAATAAGATTCCTTATAATAATGATCTAATACACGAAATCATTATCAATTAGATATGGTTATGTATTTGTTTCCATGTAGAAGTAGATATTGTTATTAAACATATTATCATATAATATGTGACAAGTCAATATTAATCTAACATGCCCATAATCCCAAGAGCTCCATTTGCTCCTAACATGAACCCTTTGTCCTCTGGTCCCAACTCAAACGGTACCACATCCAAGTTGTGCTTTACTCTGTTCCCCAAGTTTTCATCTTCTTCATCCCTAGCCCGACAAGCGCTACTGATCTTTGTTGGGGAGGGAAACTATCGTAGGCAGAGGAGGTGTTATTGAAGTGGCTTGAGAAATTATCCTAACGATCAAAGAGGAATATACCATGGAGATCTTTGTCCTCATGAACAAGAAGAAGATGATGATGCAAACTTATAACTAGGTTTAACCTAGTTAGAAGATATTGTCATCGGCAGAGCATCAACATCTTCTTCTTGTTCACGAGGACAAAGATTTCCATGGTATATTCTCATGCAACTTCAACACCGTCCTAACTGTCTCTCATATCGATACTCCATTTTCAGCACATCCACCAAAGAAACTCGAAGCCGGCAATTTGGTCGAATTGGCTCATCATACAATGACAAGGTTAACTTGAAAAAAAATAAAAAATTAAAGTATGTGGGATAAAACTGTGTACAATGACCGTATTTTCCAAACTTGTGAAGAAGTTTTTTGTACGAAATTATGTGGGATACAACCTAAGCTAATATATCAAACATAATGTCATCAAACTCAATACATTTACCAGTTCTAGGTATATACAAAAGTATCACGATCTTGCAGTGAGAGTCATTGGTAGTGAGATTTCTTGAAATAAGCAAAAATCTCAAGAATCACGATCTTGAAGTGCTCTAGAGACAAACCCTAAGTCCTTAGGAAACAATTCCATCCATAGTGAAGGGCTAACATGGGTCTAACAAGGCTGTAATCCGGGTAATTTTTATCAATCAAGCATTTAATACATGTGTAAAGTATGATAAAGGATGGAGTTCCATTAAATAGCCCAGCCTACATTTATATGAGATAGAAAATTATCAACAATAAACCTAGTTTGCACCAATTGGAAAACAGTTTTTTCATTAAATATGATTATATTCAAGGAAGGTTAATTTTGTAACTTCCGTAGTATGTCTTGACCTAATTAGTCTAGATTTTTAGTAACTTTAGTAGATATAGAATCCCTGATTGATCGGGATACTTGATGTAATGCCTATATAAAGGTCTCCTTATTTATTAATATAACTATGTTTTGCATATTATTCTTTCATCCTAGAACACGTTATCAGCGCATTGTTCTAGGCTTAGTTTGTGACAGCTGTGCTGTGAGCAAAATGGCTTTTGAATCAGCTATGAGCAAAATATCTTTTGAACTTGCTGTGAGAGGAAGCAGTTTAGGTGTTTGGTAAACTGTTTTCAAAAGTGCTGTGAGAACGAAAAGTAATTTTTTGTGTTTAGTAAGTTCTAAGTAAAAAGTGCTTTGAGTGGGTGTAATTACTAAAATAATCATAAATATTTAAAATTGTAATAGGAAAACTGAATCGGTCTACTCATTTCATTAGAGAATCATTTTATATAGGGTGACGATTACAAATGGTAATAACAATTACACTTATGATTATAATCACTAATTTCCTAATATCACTATCGTCATTACTTTGACGAAGGCACACTAATGGTAATTTCCATTAACACTCTCTCTTGTGCTGAGTCAAAGACCAAATGGTGCATAGATCGTTGCCTTATTAAAAACCTTGCCAAATAACAAAACCCAGTGGGAAAAAATAAAACTTGGTCGAAGGAAAAAAGAGCACAATGCACCTTTAACCTTTAAGGATGACGTGTGTGTATTGGACTCCCCCTGAAGTCTACATCTCCCCCTGATCTTTACATCAATCAAGGAAGTTTTGAAAGATTTCGCATTCTTATGTTTTTCACATGTCCCTCAAATATTTCTTTGGGCAATGATTTGGTAAACAAATCTGCCGCATTCTCCTCAGACCTTACTTGATTCACTTGAATCTTGAGGAGGGCTTGTTGTTGCTGATTATAGAAAAACTTTGGCGATATGTGTTTTGTATTATCACCTTTAATATATCCTAGCTTCATCTATTCGATGCAAGCTGCATTATCTTCATAAATACAAGTAGGCTCTTCAATGGTAGAACTTAAATCACTAGTTACTCGAACATGTGTAATGATGGACTTCAGCCATATACACTCACGAACCGCCTCATGTAGAGCAATGATCTCAGAGTAGTTCGAGGAGGTAGCCACAAGATTTTACTTGGTTGATCTCCAAGATATCGCCGTGTTCCCAATGGTGAATACATAACCAGTTTGAGAATGACCTTTATGTGGGTCAGAGAGGTACCCAGCATCAGCAAACCCAACTAGAACATTATTTAGGGTTTCAATGTAGGAGGTTGTACTTTCTCTATCGACATTTCTTTTAGGGGTTACATTTCCAAGTCAATGGTCCTTCTTGTCTTTGTGTAAGGATAAAATAGGCCCAAGTCAATGGTTCCTTTTAGGTATCGAAATATGTTCTTAATACCATTCCAATGACGCTGCGTTGGCGCTGAGCTAAATCTAGCTAACAAGTTCACTGAGAATGCAATATCTAGTCGAGTACATTGAGCTAGATGCAATAATGCGCCTATTGTACTTAAGTAGGGAATTTCAGCTCCTAATAGCTATTCGTCATCTTCCTTTGGACGAAATGGATTTTTCTTTATATCCAAACTTCGACCGATCATGGGAGTGCTAACAGGATGCGCTTTGTCCATGTTAAATCGCATGAGTATCTTCTGGACATATGCAGACTGGTGGATAAGTATTCCACAAGCTGGGTGTTCTAGTTCAAGGCTTAGACAAAACCAAGTTTTCCCAAGATCTTTCATTTCAAACTCGGATTTCAAATAGCTCGCGGTTTCTCTTATTTCATTAAGAGTACCTATTATGCTCATATCATCGATATATACAGCTACAACTGCAAATACTGAACTCATTTTCTTTATGAATACGCAGGGGCATAGTTCATCATTCTTATATCTCTTCCCAATCAAGTAGTCACTTAGACGGGTATACCACATCCGCCCAGATTGTTTCAATCCGTAAAGTGAGTGTTTCAATCTGATTGTAAACGCACTCCGTGGTTTAGAGTCACTTGACTTGGGTAATGGAAGGTCATCAGGCACTTTCATATATATCTCTGAATCAAGATCCCCATAGAGATATGCTATAACCACATCCATGAGCTGCATTTATAGTCCTTCGGAAACTACCAAGCTAACTAAGTAGCGGAACGTTATAACGTCCATTACGGGAGAGTATGTCTCCTCGTAGTCAATTTCAGGGCGTTGTGAGAAACTTTGCGCCACAAGGCGAGCCTTGTACCTTAGGACTTCATTCTTCTCGTTACGCTTTCTGACAAACACCCATTTATGTCCTACAGGCTTTACACTTGGTGGGGTTAGCACTACCGGACCAAATACATGTCTCTTTGTTAGAGAATCTAGTTCTGCTTGGATTGCTTCTTTCCATTGAGGCCAATCTGCTCTTTGTTGACATTCTGCAACAGAGCATGGTTCGATATCATCGTGCTCTATGATTTCTTGAGCAACAGTGTATGCAAATACATCATCAATGTACATGGCAGATCTTTCCATCAACTCGTATGCATTCTCATAATCCATTGAGATTTTTTTGTTCTTTGGAATCATTTCAAACATCGGAGCGTCCTCCAGTATTGATTCATGGACATAACTATAGTCAGAAACAATCTCATGAGAGGGATTCTCTACATTGATGATTAAGGGATCAGGTTGTGCCTTACTCACCCTCTTCTTTCTTGGGTGAGTGTCAATCGAACCATGTGGCCTTCCCCTTTTCCTTTGGGGATCCACGGCCTCAACCACACCTCCACTAAGTGTGGTAGCAATGCCTCTATCTGCGGCGTTGTGCCCATTTTTAGGGACTTCTAACCTTGCAGGCACATTGACGAAGGCACACTAATGGTAATTTCCTTTAACAAAATTTTTATTAAAATGAATATTACTTCACTAAATTATAGACTATGGTTTTGTGCAATTATTTTGGTATAATTTTTTACAATGTATGACCAGTTGTTTGGACCAAATAAAAGATTTACGAATAATTCTTAAATATTAAACAAAATATTTTCCACTATAATCAAATGGAACCATTACACAAAATATATTAAACTCTATTAATATTGCAACTACAATGCAATTAAAGAAGGAGGAGAGATTTGAAGGAAGAACATTAACAATCGCCTCAAATCTTTTCTTACTAGTAATCTGAGGTCAGAGAAGGGGAAGAGGAAGAGATCTCCGTATTTTTCTTCAAAAGCTGTTTTCCAAAGCTCTATTTTCTAGCTTTTCGATTTCAGCTTTTGGGGAAATCTATTACAGCTTTTAAAGACTTTACCAAACACCATATATTAATCTCAAAAGCTAAAGCAGTCTCAAAAGCTGTCACAAACTAAGCCCTAACCTTTCGTCTAATAGCCCTAAGAAAAAACAAAACAAACTAGCTTCCGAAAAAAAAAATTCCCCAAATCATAAATTTCCATGCCGCCAGTCGCCATCCTCCCTTCTGGCATTGTCGGCCTCTTCCCGGCAGCATCTGCGCTGCCAACAGCCTGTAGGCCCCCAGCTCCTGCCCTCGCTCCTCCTCAGCAGCTGCCCTTGCCGCGCAGCCCTCTCGGCAGCCTTCCTACCCTTGCTGCGCAACTCTCTCGGCAACCTTCCTGCCCCTACTGTGCCGCCCACTCGGCAGCCTCGCTTCCTTGCTCGTCTTGTTTTTGTGTGCACCATCTTGCACACATCCCCCAAAGATCAAAATTACTCACAAGCCGATCAAGCACTCTTCAAGGCCCTCATCTTTGCTTTGAAGAAATCAAGAAGAATCGAGAAGAACAAGCTTCCCCAAGAATCAAGTTTCTTTCGATCAAGCTTCGCTCGAAGAGGTATAATTTATATTAAAGTGCCCACTTTCCGTACATTAAATTCTGAGATTTTTGTCTTGCATCCAGGACATTTTCATGTCCCTATTACATCATCCCGATTCTTTCGCTTCTGAGGACGGTTTCCGGGGATTTCATCACCCATGTGGCACTGTTTTAAGAGTAACTGTGATATTACCGGCCATCGTTGTGCTTGTAACTGTAATGTTACTGGAACCACAACGCCTCTTTTCAAAAGAAAATTATAAGGGGATATCGATTGTGACTTGTAATCACGTTTTTACATCGATTTATGTGACCATAATACATCTTAGCACTTTTCTAAAAATTAAATCAAACTTGTTTAGTATTCGCTTTGATCGATACTAACGTCTCCCTATTTGTGTTTTGTAGATGTCTGACACTCAGGGTCTAGAATTTGACATCTTGGATGTCCAAGGCAAGGAATACAAGAGGTGGGTCTCTGATGTTGAGAATACTTTCATCGGCAAGAGATTCACGACCACCTTTATGCCTCTAGCTGATGAGAATCAGCAAGCTTCTCCTGAACAAAAAGCTCAGGCCTTGATGTTTCTCAGGCGCCATATCCATCCGATTCTCAAGAAGAAGTACTTGAAGAAAACCGATCTCAAAGAGGTATGGGACGTACTTAAAGATCACAACTTCCTGACTTATTATCAGATTGGGAGCAAATCCGATTGTTGGACTTCAAAACTATCCAGGAATATTATCAGATTATGCTCAATTTATTACTATCTGATTTAAGCTTTTGTGATGTCGAGAAAACCGACCATGATATAATGGAGAAGACGTTCACAACGTTTCCAGAATCTGCGTCTATGTTGTTGCACCAATACCGCGATCTTCTAAAAAAGAGTACTATCAAAACATTCAGCAATTTGATGAATGTGCTCTAAAGAAAAGAAAAATACCAAGAGTTGATCCTAACTACCAACATAGGTAGTGACCGAAGGTGATTAAGAAGTTTATAGAAAATCCTCACAGTTGGTGGGCAAAGAATGTGGAAACCATCAATTTATGTTCAATGAGGTCATTAAAAAAATGTAGTAATATTATTTGGTAGTAGGGCCATTGATATTATTGACAATTTGTGTTTCTTTGACAAGTTGTGTTTTTTTTTTGACAATTTGTGTTTCTTTGATAATAATGACACAATTCTTGTCCAAATGAAGTGACACAAAAGTAATGTAACAGGTAATATAGGTTTCAGTAAGAAGTTGTATATAGACTGATTGCAACCTATGAGAATAAATTTGTAACTATCAAAGTAACTGAACATGTAACTGAAAATAAATATTGCAGCTGTCAGGATAACTTTTTTTAAAAAAGTTGACTATCAAAGTAGCTCTTGAATGACTAAATAGAATCATTTAAACCAATCACCATATCATAGCCATACAACTCAATCAAATGTTATATTATAAAGTGATGAGTGCCTAAGCACACACACAATAATAAACCCTACAAAATATCGTTAGTAGTATGAGCAAGTAGGGATTGTTCTAAGTCGGGGATTAAGGGTACCTGAAACATGACAATGTTAGACAATTTATCCACAAATATACATATTCACAAGTCACACATGGGGGATACAGGTTCGGCAGCACAAGGCTGCCATAAGCTAGGCACGAAAATAAAATGCAAGAATTTAAATTCTAAACTACTATATACAAGTTGGTCGACATCTTTCACACAAGCACTCATCAAAAAGCAGTCAAAACAAATAACTTTCAAGCAACACGACTCACGGCAAACAATGAAAAAGTTATCTAGACTCGACTTAGTTCCAATTTCTAATTAGAGGCGCAGCGGTCATCTAATCGTTACTAGACCTCTCATGTACTTAGAATTAACTCAGCGTATAATCTTAATCTTGTTACTAACCGGTTTACATGACACACAGCGTAGACACGTTCACTAGCTAGCACATAGGCACAAAGTCTTTTTAATTGGAAACAAGTTAACATGCAAGGCGTCACACTTCATATTAGACAAGCAAGTTCTTTTAAACTACTCCACCCCTTGTGAAAACAACACAAATAAAGCAACGCAACGTGTACTAAATTCATATTAATTTTCGGCTAAATGAGATAAATGCCCCACACATTACAATTGCATAGAACACCAACTTTTAAGGCACACGAATTTAAAGAACTAATCAAGTACAATTCTAAACCCAAATTAATATGCTTGCCGGTTATCCTATTTAGTTACACATTTCCCATACTCTTTTAACATGCAATCTGTATTTTATCCTTGAAAAACCTTATATTAAACTTGAGTAGGAAATTATCATGCAAATTATAAAACCAAAACTCAATTTGAAACATATATAGACATCAATTCGAAACCAAAAATACATGCAAGTTTCATAGACAAAACTAAACATAACTACATAAAAATTACAAAACCGAAAGTTGGGAGTAGATCACACTTTTGCAGACACCTTTGATGACTTCTACTCATGTTAATCCGGCGGATGATGGACTGAATGGTACACGGGCAGTAGGTATAAGTTTCGGCAGAAACTTGGTGAGATGGTGGTGGATGATGTGTTTCGGCTAGGGTTTCTATGTAGGATTTTTTGGGAAATTTTGGTAGAGCTTTAAGACTTGTGAATTGTGCTAGGATGTGACAGCTTTTTCTGAGATTTCATTGGCTTTATATAGGGGAAAAACCTTAGGGCTGCAGGCAACACAAGGAAAGAGAATTCCTTGTCCTAGTTGGTTTAAGTTTCCTTGTGGGAAAAGCACTGCATTCTTGGACTTCTATTCTGAATTTTCTTCATGGCATGGGCTGCATATCTTTATGGACTTCTTATGTGAACTTGACAACTCCATGTGATGAACTTGGTCCATAGAAAATGCCCCAAATCGACACTAATGCAAAACCGACAGCAATGCTTGCCTACCAGCAGCATTCTCCTAGCTCGACTAGGATTGTTTCATTCTTCATGCTTTTCCATATTGCCTTGGCTTGATGTCTTCCTCTATCCTTCAATAAGCTTGGACAATCTTCAAATATGCAATTGTATGCCAAAATGTCCATCGAAAACAGAAATAAAGGAAAAGAGGCAGAAACTTTGTGAAATCGGCTGGCAGTGACCTTGTTGCGTTGCAACTGGTATAACTTTTTGGGAAAATGTCCATTTAGTATAAAAAAGGCCCCCTCATTACCCATTTCAATGACCATCTTATTTTTCTCCCTTATTCAACATAAGGTAACAACTCTATTGCCCATTTGAACAAATCTTTTTCAATTCTAGTACAAATTTAATTTTTTTCTTCCTTTTTTGTCCTTTTGTCTTTTCTAACATATTTTTGAATTATAATTTACTGAGAAAGTGGAAGATAAAAAAACGAACGTTGCCGAAATATCACTCAACTCCCTCCGGCCTCCCATGGAGTCGCCGGATTCCGGTCACCAAATTTTTTTTTCGCCGGACCTTTTTTTGCCAGATTTTTAATTTTTTTTTTTTTTTTTATAATCAGGTGGTTACTGACCCTCAGTAAATAATTTACAGATTACAGATTTCCAGTAATCGATTACTGACCCCCAGTAATCATGTTACAGATTTCATATTTTCCAGTAATCATGTTACTGACCCCCAATAATCGATTATTGACCCCCAGTAATCAGGTTACTGGAGTTACTGATCCATGGTAATCAAGTTACTTACCCCCAGTATTCGATTACTGACCCCCAGTAATCGATTATTGACCCCCCAGTAATCAGGTTACAGATTCCATATTTTTCAGTAACCATGTTACTGACACCGTTACTGACCCCCAGTAATCGATTACTGACCCCCTGTAATCGATTACTGACCCCTAGTAATCGATTACTGACCCCCAGTAATCGATTCTCAATTCGATCAAAACCCTAATGTTGGAGGAGGAGGAGGACCCGCCGTCAATAGTATTACTGACCCCCAGTAATCGATTACTGACCCCCAGTAATCGATTACTGTCCCCCAGTAATAGTATTCCCAATTCGATCAAAACCCTAATGTTGGAGGAGGAGGAGAACCCGCCGTCAATAGTATTACTGACCCCCAGTAATCGATTTCTTAGTGCTTCAACAGAGAAAACGATCGACACAAATTGACAAAACTGATGCATATGGAGAAAATTCAGACAAGCCAATTGAAGCTGCAGCATCAAGCGGTGAATTACATCAAATACAGATGGATACAAAAGATGATATACATAGAATCAGAAATAAGATCATTACATTATCATTACAGGATATGAGAAGGGAACATGTTCATGTATTATTCAACTTCACAACGCTGCATGCACACAAAGCAAGATCAAGCTTCATGTAGTCTATAACTAGTACCGCTAAGATCCTTTGATTTCTGAACCATTCTAACCATAGAAGATGTTTCATAAGCACCACCCTGGGCGATGATGCTGGACTCCCAAATGGAATGGCACCACCCTGCGTTTGGATTCGGTGGCCGAGAGAGAGAGAGAGAGAGAGAGAGAGAGAGAGAGCTCTGGAGATCGTCGGCTAGAGAGAGAGAGAGAGAGGAAAAGGAGAAAGAAGATATTAGGGTTTAGTATAGGGTATTTAGGTATTTTTAATAAGATTCATTGGAGTGGGATATAAACATTGGAATGGGCAATTTTTAAACCCATTTTGTTCAAATGGTCTTTTTCCCTAACTTTTTTCTCAATACTCCGATTGATGCGATTCTAAGTCTTAGAGAAACTAGACTCGTAGATATTTCACTATATAAAAGGGCTTCCTCAGATTCCAATTGAAACGTCCGGAATAAATTTTTGAAGTCAGGACACAGTTCCAGGAAAAATCCTAGAAGTCCCTGGATCAATTTGCTCGAACTGCTGAGTTGCAGCCATCTTCTGGTTGACTTCCCGAACTCCGATTGATCTGAATATTTGAAATAAAATACTTTAGCAAGCCAATTATATGCATACCAAATTTCATTAAATCTGGAAAAGGATAAGATAGTTTTCCACTCGTCTCAGAATCACGAAAAAGACCTATTTTGCATTATTTTCCATATTTCTCAAACTTAGTCATTTTTTAGGATAATTAAGCACATATTTCCAAAACTCTACTAAAATGACACTAAACTAAATTATGACTCAATCTTAGATAAATAAGATTTAAACAAAACATAAACGAGGGCATAAGCATATTAATAACGTCGCACATTGTGCTCCTATCATAAAGCAATATGACTATTATATAACTCCAGATAAATCTAATTACTTGCTCAAGTTAACTTGGATGATAATATATCAAATGCTTCTTTCACTTTGAATATGTTTGACAATATTTCTCCAGCTTGAAGCAAAAAAAAAGAGAATGATTAATTCAACTTAATTGAAATCTATCTAAAGTAAATGTACATGTGACTGTGAATGTAACTACTGGTGTAACTACAAAAAAAAAAAAAAAAATTATATTGACCAGAAGAACACAGATGAAAAAAACATCTGGTAAAAAAGGGTGACATACGAATAGAAAGAGGCCCCAACATTTTGCACAACAACAAGACCATGACCACCAACATTATGCAGTTGCCAAATTTGCTAGAATAAAGCTACAAGTACACACCTCCAATACATTCCCACCTTATGCTCATTCCTCACAACCTAATCATTATACAGACCCAAAAATCCACAAAGGTATTTTCACAAACAATTAGAGAGAGAGAGAGAGGACAAAACTGACCTAATCGATGAAGGAGTCGAAGAAGCGACGATCTTTGGGAGAGAGAGAGAGAGAGAGAGAGAGGACAAAACTGACCTAATCGATGAAGGAGTCGAAGAAGCGACGATCTTTGGGAATGACAAAGCAAGAGACGCATATGTGGAGGCCTTTGTCAACGACAGAGCACTCAGAGTCCAGGAGCTTAAAGGAGAAGGGGTGGGCGTGGGATGTTAAGAGAGAGGAGTGTGTGACTGTTATAATCAAGGGTAAAACAAGCATAAAAAAATATAAAATCTGACTATTTTATCATTTTATATAACATAATTAGACCATTTTATCATTTTATATAAAAAGGACTAACCTTTCTATCATGTTGAGACAATGGGTGACCTTATTATCATTAGTGAGTGTAAATGGTACATTTTTATCGTTTGCCCAAATAACAATAACAAAAGAAGGTAGCGTCAAACAAACTTTCACCAACAACATGTGCATCGCACGAGTACGAGGTTAGTTTTATTAAAAATGATGTATCTATCATCAATACATGCTCGTTTATCATCCATGTCTCCAAACGATGACGTTTTAAACTTTCTTAAACGCGGGAGAAAAGAAAGACGCAGTTGAGTCTTTGTCTTCCCCAAATTACTCTAGTTTTTGCCCTATTCTGCCATTTATTCATGGCTCAAAGAAAACCAATACAATTCAAGGTAGCCAGAAAATCCCAATCTAGGCAAGTGCCTAGACTCGCCTCTATATAGATCCGCCCCTCTTTGTGACACTAGTATTATATTATGTAATCTGAAGTCTTAATATTTATTTTTAATTTTTTTAAATGACAAAAAAATTTACTTAATGTAATATTAGCCTATCGCGCGAGCAAAAGGGTTGTGTTCACGCGTGTGCAATTTAGATTACACTGACTTTCTTATGTTGTTACATGCATTACCCCTCTTGCATATTAGAACTTTCAGAGAAAAGGAAGAAAGGAAAAGAAAAACTCAAAAGATAGCGAGTTGATATATATCAATTCACAATATAATGAAACATCTATCTAATCATTCAAAATTCCAAGATTAATTAAAATGAGACATGTGTGCTCTCTTAATTTACTTTTTTCTTCCGCACCAATAGCATAGGTTTTCTCTATCGACCAAAGCTGTCATTTATCCCTTTCAGTTCATTATGTGATCCTTCTAGTGGATATAGCCTCATTTATCCCTTGCAATACCTAGCATTTGACATCCATCCCAGACCGTATTAGCTAGTATCAGTCATGACTTCATGTGGACTTAAAAGGAAGATGAACGACTCCAAAGAAACATCATTGAGCACAGGTTCTTTCTGCAAATTTCTAAACATCAGAATATCATAAAAAATAATGAAAAAGCTCAGTATTAATTACCAACTAAGATATAAGCCAAGCAACTTGAAACTTTGATTGCAATATTACGGATGGGAAAATTAAAGAAGAAAAATGGACCACATTCGAACATTTTATATGGTTATTAAAATCTTATAGATCATTCTTTAATTCATCGACCTTTAGAGGCACTCTCAGAATAACTGGTATCCAGATGTGTGTTTCCCCATATTCTTTATTTCAGTTGTACATGGGAGAGTTTATAGGGGAGAAGAAAACTCCTCCGAAGTTTTGAACATGTTTCCCCTATCTCTTTTATTTCAGTTGTCTCTGACCGTTGGAGATTGTGGGAGAGTTTGTAGGAGAGAAGATAACTGTTGTGAAAAAATTTGTATTGTTCTGTTACTCTTTTATCTTTTATCTAAATAGATATTTTTATGTAATTATATTAATAAATTAAGGACATTGCAGGAAGATGAAATTTGATACGAGGGAAATCTGTTTAATTAATAGAAATAATCATCTATTTGTGTCGGTGAAAACACGCTTAATATGAAGAAAAAAAAATAACACACTGATAATGTTAATCTACCATGAGAAGTGTACGATTTTTCTTTTGCTGTGTTTTATTTTTTGAATTGACAGTATCCACAGCCTTTTTGGAATATTGAATTTTCAGAATTGAAAAGAAAAGAGAGACTAGAATTTGATTCTAAAAGCTTGTGTGGAGTGTTTTGGACCTCAAGTTTTTGTCTGGTTAACGTTCACACACCTTCAAATTCGTCCAGATTCTCTCACCCACCTGCCTTACTTGCACCGAAACACCTTCTCTTTCTTTGTTGCTCAGCTCTTTGAATCTTTGACCACCAATTTATTGGCATACCCATTTCCAGATTCTTGCCATTCATCCCGGAAACACAGCTACAAACAAAAACTCTGATCTCGGCATTTGTTAAGTAAAAGTGCTTGGCTTTGAGCTTTAACTTGTGAGAGAAGCATGGTGGGGGCTTTGTCTGTGATGGGTTCATCTGTGGTGGACGCACACACATGTCCATGCTTGTGTTTGGATGCACTGCCCACAACTGCCATGATTCTCAAGAGTGGAGGAGAAGTGGGTTTGCCGAGGAACTCAAAGGCCAAGAAGCATTTAGTGAAGCCTGGAAAAGGTTCTTTGGAGTTGAGCAGTTCCTTCATTGATTCAGGGCATGACAGGTGGCTCTCCATGAAAGCTCTTCCATGTGTGAGGAGAAAACGAAAGAACCGAAATTTCGGGATTGTTAGTGAGCTTGCTGGCCAATATGAGGACAGTTTTGAAGATGTTAAGACGGTGAGAAAGCTTAAGATTTTGGAATGACTTTGTATGTGTTCAACTCTGTTGCTTGCATATTAGGATTGTGTATTTGTTGGTGACTCTTGCTTGCATAATAGGATTGTTGTCTCTGTTTGTTTATATGGTTCAAACAGGCAAAGATACACTTGCCTGTTAAGTCTGTCTTTAGAGTACATGTCTTCAAGCAGTTGCTTCTGTCCATTTCATGTGGGATGCTTACCATAATGTGTTAGCATGTGTTTGCTGATTGATACGTCTAGACATGTCTAGACGTGCTTTCACTTTGTAAATTGTGCTTCAAATTTTGCTATTGAATCTCAGTTTATGATTGAATGAAAGGTGCTTTCATAACCTGTAACTTGAACCTGCCAATCATGTGCATATATTGTTATTTCATCAGATCCGGATTCCACATTGCTGATTTCTGGAGGTAGGATATTATGTCATTCTTAGTAGTACTCATGTTCTCCTTGCAAAATTGCAAAGGAGTAGACTAAATTATGCAATCTGTCTAAGATTTCGTTAACTGCCTCTTCGAAGAAGTGGACGATAATGTTTACGGAAGCTTCCTGGAGGGGCAAAGAAGAAAGAGATTCATTTGGAGAAGTTATAGCTCTTTTCCAGTATAGACTTTTGATGATAAGGAAAGGAGGGTAGAGTCCAGTTCATTCAAAAGAAAATTTAATTCTTATTATCATTTGTGTTCCTTCTCATTCTGAGAATTTAAGATTTTCTCTTTAGTCTGGTAGTACTTGATTCAGGTTTGCATTGGGATGATTTTTTTGTACTTTTCGTCAAGGTGGTTTATGTGGTTCTGTGTTTTTTTTTTTTCTTCCTATCTTGCAAGTTTTGGTATCCTGTTTTGTTGGATAATGGTAATTTCTTTGGTAGACTGCTGGTCCAATAATGTCTGCACTTTTTTCTTGTATATTATCAAAAATGACTTGTTAGAATCTTAATATTCTTCTGTAGTGCTCTTTTATATAATTAGATAAGTTTATACCAACCTGACACATAAACCTCAAAAACACAATAATACTTTTTATATTTAGCTGACTGTAAATATTTGTGCCTGCAGCAATTACTCAACTATTTCACATACAAGGCTGTGCGGACTGTTATGAACCAGCTTTATGAGATGAACCCAACACAATATCGGTGGTTATACGAGTAAGTTAAGACTATCAAGATCATTTTATAGTTTTGTAAACTTCAACCTGCATATTTATTGAAGTTTTTTGTTATCAATTGTCATTATTACTTGAGCAATGTTGGTAATTGCAAATGGTTGAGATGCGATTGGGCTTTGTAATTGTAAATGATAGGCTTGAAATAGCAAGAGCCTTTCAAATTAAGAGCTTTTGGGTTGTATACGACAGGAAGTTTTCCATAACTTGAACATATTGACCCAAAAGTACCGTTAAATGCTCTCATGATTCTCTTTTTTGTTGCAGTATATAAGCTGAATCAGTTTTACTAATGTTTTAAAAATAAATCCAGCCACCCTTCTTGATAAAAAAAATATATGTAGTTGGACATCTTGATAGGAGCACTGCCATTCAGCCCTTGGATTCAACTTCAACCAAAGTTAAATCATGTTAAATAAATAAATAAATAAAAATTCATGGTTTAAGCCATTCTTGTTGATATTTTCATCCAATAGTATTATGTGGACCCATTTTCTTTTAGTTTGCATTTTCACCATATCTTAATTCATTATGTGAGAACTCTCTGAATTTTAATCTTAATTCCTATTTGTTGCAACAGCTTTGTTGTATCAAACAAGCCTGGAGATGGCAAGCGGTTCCTCCGCTCACTTGGGAAGGTAGTTTCTGAAACAACTTAAAACTTAACTTGCTTAGATCTAATAATGGAAGGCATCATATTACCTTTCATGTGTTGTTTAAGATATATCAGACCAGAAGATAAAATAAAAAAAATAAACATAATTTTTACTGAACGATTCTTTCTGTTACTCGTGTTCATAGTTGTAAATAATTTTATAGAAATCTGACAATACGGAGCACAAAGATTGTGAGTCTCATACAGTTGGTGTGAAATTAATAACTTGGCTGCTATGACGATGCTTTGTCACGGTTACCTAAAATATCCCTTTGCTAACGGACAGGAGAGGCAGGAACTTGCCGAGAGAGTAATGGTCACACGGCTTCACCTCTATGGTAAATGGGTCAAGGTAAGAAAGTTTCAAGTTTCTCTTTTTAACTTCATCATTTCAAGCTGGCAAGCACATATAACATGTAAAATCTTTGACAATTTGAGAACAAATTTTTCTTGTATGAACATTGATGCAGAAATGTAATCATGCTGAAATATATCAAGAAATCTCCGATGAGAATCTGGACTTGATGCGTGAACGACTTATCGAGACTGTGATATGGCCCTCAGATGACTCAAACACAGAGAAGATTGGCTGATAGATTGCAAGTAAATCATATTGTTAATTATTCTTTGTCTAGGTTGAGTAGTATTATTTTCTACCAACTTATAAGTTACTCAATGTGTATTCTGTAACTTGTATATAGAAGATCCACCATTTATATATCTTCCACAGATATGAGACAGATTTCCCTTTCGAAAACGTATGATTGTGATCTGGTTCAAAAGGACGTATGGTTCTGCTGGCTAATATATACGCACTGATCACTAACATTATCAATCACTAAACTTAAACTGGACATGTTCGTTTTCTTTTTTGTTATTTAATAAAACTGGGTTATATTCTATGTCATGAAGTTGACCAGCAGGAAAATTTTTAATATGTTTTATTCTCTTATATTTCCCATACCGAGGGAACAAGCTGAGCTGAAAGTGGCATAGTTAGATTCATCTTCTGTTAATACTAACAAATATTCCACTGAAGAACTTGTTTCAAAAATTGAATTAGCAAATTTGGTAGAAACGATTAACCCTCACTTTGAAGCTGAAAGCTTTGGTTCACAGGTAACAATGCTTGCCAGTGATTTCAAACAACCTAAGTGACGGTCTTTTAAGCTTGCTTCACACAATGCCGTTTTAGGCATATACACGCTGAGAGAAGCAGGTGGATAGACGTCGACTGCCTTGGAATTTTGAAGGTCCTCATCACTAATCACAAGAACCGTAAGCAGCTTATCTACAATGACTGTAGGTTAAGGGAGCTTTCATCAAGCATACCTGAGTGACTGAGTCACCCAGTGCTTTCAAGCATACCGCACCCTTACTTGGGAGGGAGGAGATGGTGAAAGCCAGCGTCAAATAAGTCACCAGAAACCTGAGGATAACAAAACCCGTAGGCCCGTTTGGTTGACAGAAATATCAATATACGGAAAAGAATTATTTTCCATTCCAAACCAATTTGGAATGGAATAGGTAAAAACATTTACATGCGGATGTTTAGAATAAATTCGTTGTCATTTTCATTGTTGTGTTTAGTAAGTCATAAAAATGAAATATTCAATCACCATTTTCATTAAAACTCATATACTACTTGAAGACGTCAACTTACAATAAAAAAAAACACACTTTAAAAGAAAAATTTCTTTAAATTTTATCAATGACGATAATAATAGAAATGAAATACCACCTATAAGTAGGTAATTCAATTCAGCTTTTAAGAGAAAGTCAATTTTCAGTTAAATCACAATATTTAATTCATTTCCAACATGCAATTATAGAACAACCAAGCACAATGAAATGAATTCTTATTTCCTGTCAACCAAACGGAGCCGCAGAGGGTAACAAAACCACCGGTGTATTTACTAGGCCTGTCAATTCCGGCACGACCCGATAACACGACTCGAAACCCGCACGAAATAAAGCGGGTTGAACCCGCACGATTAAAAAGCGGGTCAGCGGCGGGTCAACCCGCCATGACCCATTTATTAAATGGGTCAACCGCGGGTCAACCCGTCAACTCGAAATTAACCTGCTTAACACGTTTATTAAATGAGTCGGGTTATATTATATATACCATGCATACATGACCCATACATTACGTGTTTATAAGAGTCGATTAAGTCTTTTCTTACAATTAGGGTTACCGTTAACACAATAAATTCTCTTGTTTAAGCCTTGTATCAACACAAAAACCCTAAGTTCCACCGCACATCAGCATCAAAACTTCACCTTTTCTCGAGAATGTATTATCGTCAAGCCAATGGTACTTATATATATGAGATATGTTTATCCGATACTTGATTTTGATCAACTCTTGTTCTAGATCTTCCAGTTCAAAACTGGGATGAGATATATGATTATTATATATATGCTATCGTAAGGAACTTAGGGTTTATACATATGAACAAACACACACACACACATATATATATATATATATATATATATATATATATATATATATGTTCTCGTTTCCATGATTATTAGATAGCATGTTCAAACCCTAATAAGATTATTGTATTCATGTTTGTTCTCGTTTCCATGATCTTGCTTTGTTATAGGTGGTGATTACTTGTTCCTTTTATGCTGAATAAAGTGAAGCAATGTTTGTAAGTTAGCATTTGATGCTTTACATTCAAACTTAAATTTCAAACTCAGTTTATGGATTATGTATATTTTTTTTTTATCTGATGGATGAATTTTTTAATTTTAAACTTATGAGAGTTTTTAATTTTATGAATGGATTTATATATGAATTACAGATAATTGTGGTCTTGTGTAGTTTGTTGTGAATTTAATCAAGTCATTAGTTAAACGGGTCACAATGTTAATAGGTCATTTGTCCAACACGTCACGACCTATTTATTAAATGGGTTAAACGGGTTGGAAACGGGTAACCCGTTAATAAATAGGTTGGGTTTGGGTTTAAATTTTCGACACGATTATTAAATAGGTTGGGTTTGGGTTTGTGTTTTGTGACACGCGAAAAATCTTGACCCGACACGAACCCATTAACAGCCCTAGTATTTACCTCTGAGAAAGGTAAGCACGATATTGCTTTTGTCCTCCTGTCCTATATTAGGAGTCCTTTTATCTCTGCAATGTATGAATATTGATAGATGACGGCACCTAATTGACTAAATCTCTTTGGAGATAATACACCCGACATGTGAAATTGGAGTGTCGCAGAAATTCTCTTTATAAATGATAAGAGAGAACGATTTATAAGTAAATTTATAAGTACCCACCTCAGAAATTTATAAGTAAACGTTAGAAATTCCTGGTATTAGTAGAAGCAAAGCAGTGCAGTGCAAAATGCTTTCGAGTACTGGTCGCAGTACAATCCCAGAACATTAGTTAAAGATGTGGGTAGTTTGGATTTGATTAATTCATTTTCAGTCAAAACTTAATCACTTGTGTAACATAAGATCCAACTATTACACCCTGAGGTAAATTCCCAAAAAGAAAATGATTACTACTTCCTAATACTAAAAAAGACAAGTTAGGTATTCTTCCCCACAGGGCTGTACAAAGTTTCATCATTTAGGGAGAGCAAGGGATATACAAACTTTGGAAGAAACGTAACCAAGCTTTGGAATAAAGCTGCACTGCCTCAATCACAGTAGCATAAGCTCATCCTTGCTCATCAAAGCTCCGCGGCCATCGATATAATAACATGCCACCTATTGGTCTCTTTATACATTTGAAACTAAAAGATTGCACCTCTATACAGCATGTTTACAAATCTGACAACTGATGAAACAGTTTTTGACAGACAGGTTTTGACTCGGGTAACTACCTAATTAATACAACTATATCCTTCTCATGATACATGGCAAGTTTCTTTTGAACATACACAAAAGTGGAAAAACAGATTTTGAAGGTAACCTGGTTAGGAGTACCCACAAAATTAGAAAGCTTCCACACTGCTCTAACCGGGAAAAATATAAGAGCAATGTGTTCCTGCAATGGGAAACATACCAATGCAAACAGAAGTTTAGCTAAACTGAACTCCGATTCATATTTTCATGCCCCACTTCTGAACGTAGCTATCATAGACAACAGCAACTATGACAAAATAGATCACCATGAGGTAAAGTATGGCCTCACAATAAATTACTGATATATTTATACTAATAGTCTAATACAATCTCAGGACAGAAAAAAAAAAAAAAAAAAAACAATTAATTATATGAACTCACTAACCTATAACCCTTTATATGATGAACAAAAGCATAATGAAATTTCATATTTATCTCCATGTCATTATACAAGTCATTCAACTTGGCTTTCACATGAAATGATACAATTTTTTCCATTACTTGTAACAGATACTGGCCTAAATGTTGTCATTGTGAAAGGATATATGATCTTGGCTTTTATTCTAGAGATGTTTGGAAAGAATGATGTGATGCATGTTGCCCTTTTACGATAAACTGGTGACTCTTAAACCAAAATGAAGTCATTGTAAATGAAGCTTACCATCAAAACTAGTACAACTGCATCAGTAATCCTGTTCAGGCCACTGGTTCAAGGGTAAAAAGGATCATGCTGAGCCATCACTGAATGTCGTAAATTGCCCGAGTGCTGATCTTACCCGAAGCTGTGCCACATGAAGAATCAGATAAGATCAAACAGAAGATCGAAAGCATTGGATAATAACAATTTTGAGGTACAAGATGACAACCTTAACATCTGGGCAAGGATCATTGACCATGCTCTTCACTTGAGAAACAATGCCAGCATTGTGTAGTTTTAAAAAACGAATAAATGCATCAGGACTCGATGGAAAAGTAAGATTAACAATGGTCCAGACTGCAGCTATACGTAACTGGCTTTCATTACTCTGCAAAAACTTCAGAATAAGAGATTGGGCCCCATTTTCTGCATCTGATACTAATTGATGGATAACAGCTTCCTTATGAATTTCATTTCCACTTGCAATATTGCTAAGCACATATAACCCCTGTCACAGGAAAGGAATTTCAGAATCCATAAGAAAGTAAATTTGTGTAAATATGTAGGATGTAGGACAACCTAGGTATTTCAGTGTTTAACAGATAACTCTGTGGGATAAAGAGTATATAGACCGGACTCACTCCAGCAAGGTTTCTTGGTGTCAAAACAAGAGTTATCACCAATGAGTCAACATATATTGTTTGAATCTACAAGGAATCTCATTTGACTGATTTTGAACAATGATCCTTATAGAGCTAATAGAACCAGAACCCTATAGTAATGACCCTTATTGATGAATTCTAGGAACTGAAAAGTATACCAATGAGTAACAAAAAATGTGTTACAAAAACTAAAACATGTACTGATATAAAACATGTACTGATGCAATTTGAAGGTGACAGACTGGCTGGGTACAGAGACATTGTTTATAGGAGGTGGACAGGTCGACATTGGTCGTGAGGAACAGGTAGACATTGGTGGTTTTGTGGTAGATTAAGAGCCACAAAGTTTCCATATTTCTTTGCTAGGTGGATGGGTAGACATTGGAAGTTGTACAGTGTAAAGCATAGGCATTGCTAGACATCCTCTGGGCCACATTAAAAGCACCCATACTCCTGGCATGAAATTCGTTATCCTCCTAAGGTTCCTCAACACAAACCTCATTACATATGCATCTGCCATATTGTCTCTCTTTCTACCAGTCATTCATCACTAGCAACATCTTTACCAACATGTAGCTCTCTTATGTTACTTCATAATTTTGAATTCTACAAACCTCCTTCAATTAATACAACTTGAGGGGCTGTCACAAGCATCTCTCATCAAGTGGCAGTACAAGATTGGCTGGAGTTAACACCGGAAGGTCTGGAATTTGTTTGTACGAGAGTAAGTTCCCAAGAAGTGACTTGTCAACCTTGATATTGTGGTATTTCCTTCAGTTACGCTCAATTCTGTCTTTAAGTTCTTCAGCATATAAAACTTATTTTTTAGTCCTCTCTTCATGCTGTTCTTGAGGGCTTGGTCTTGTATCTAACGCCCCTAATCGACACGTCAAGCTACCCATATACTTCTATTACTCATGCTTCCCAATTAGAACTTCTAGCTTTTCAGTCAGTTGCAACAATAACTTCTCTCGTTGTGGATTGGTCATTCGACCCCTAAAAGGTAGTCCATTATGGGTTGACATGGTGAAACCTAAAGCTCTGATGTGAAATATGATGTAGGACAGCCTAAAGGTCACTGGGTTTAGGGTCTTAGAAGTGTAAAGCTTTAGTTTATAATCCATCCATGGGGTTGGCTGGTGGTTAAAGATCTTTGAAAGAAGGGAAAGGCAGGTTTCTCAAAATAGAATCAAGATTTCTAATGAATCACTCGAGAGATATCGTTTGAAGGAAATACAAGTAATTTCACTGACTAATTCTCAAAGACCCTTGTACCAGAAGCCAAAATGGATGACCCTCGATAATGACCACTAGGAACCCTAAAAGTCTAAAACATGAAGGAAAAAAGGGCATCCATCTTGAAAGAAACATCTAGAAGCCCCATGAGAACCCTAAAGCAAGTAGAAGAATCAGCAAATCTAAATAATTAAAGGCTTCTACAATTTCGTTTGTCCTTCATTTTATCCATCGTCAAAGCGCTCATGAGTCTGCAAACAATAACAAGTGTACTGATAATAATATTCCAAGACCTCCAGACGCACTCCACTCTTCTACATGGTTCTTGCTACATAATCATGAGAAATTATAACTTTTGTGCAGCAATAACTCTACCCTAAAAAACCTGGCATATTGATAATGAAAATATAGGGCACGAACATGTTACATAGTTTAAACCATGTCAGCACTTTAACACTAGTGCACCCATTCAGTACTGTCTGATGTGTATATAAGTAAAGAATTGAATGTGCCCTCTTCCATGTTTCTAAATTAATAGAAAAAGTTGGCAGGAAAAGAAATATCATATTTGGAAGCTTGAGGCTAAGTCCAACCCTTCTTGCTCCATGGTAGTTTTAGGGTCTTGCCAGGTGAATTTTCAGTTTTATTAACAATATTTATGAGCCTAGTACTTTAAGAGTGTTGAAATTTTAAGGTATGTACTCGAGGGTTTTGACTGTCTTTATAGTCTATTTAAATCTTCAAGTATTTAAGGGTCTTCTTAATAATAAGTTTTTATTAGTCTTAAGGTGTTAGCAGTCTAAGGGCTGTGCTAGAAGCCTATAAATATGGCTACCTATTGTAATTCAAATCAGATTGGAATGAAATAAAGTAAAATCTTACTGAAGGCTTGGTGCTCGGTTGCTCTACCCCAACCTCTCGCGTTCTGATTAAACAAAACACAAACATCACCCACCTTGTACCAGTTAACATCACCCACCTTGTACCAGTTATACCACCGTAATTTTCAAAAATTATGTATCTTGACTACCGAGTTTATAGATCTTTTGTTAGAGTTTAGTATTATAAACTAAACGAACTTGGCCTCTAAGTTTTTACTACCGAACAGCGGATAAGGAATTCATGACCAAAGGACCTAGAACTGGAAGAGAAAAAAATAAACACCAACAATAGACCAATAGCAAATCATAGACACTAAAGAACAACTGCACTTCAATTTCAGAAAACAGCTGAAGAAATTGATGACCATCAACATGTATGTTTATAAGGACACCATATGCATGTTGTCAGAAATTGCAATGATAAGGTACATTACAACCAAAATTTGTAATCCAGAATCAAACAACATAATAATTTAGATTTTAATATCACTAAAGATCTGCAAGTAAATATAGCTGGTCAATGTTATCATCCTACAGAAAGACTTCTAACCTGTATCCAAATTTCATCTCTTGAAGCACCCTGCAACTGCCTTCCAACAGCATCTAATATTATACCATCTTCGGCAAATACAAGCTCAACTGACTTCATACATCCATCAACAAGATTGCGGACAAGTGCTAGAGCCTGCTCTTGGACAAAAGGCTCAGGGTCTGTAGGTGAAGATACATTTAAGCATTGTTTATGTTCAGTACTAATCCATTAAAAATAATAAGAAAAAGTTTAAAGAAACTACTTTGAACACCCACAATAAACTTTCGCATTACCAGATATAAGACTTGCTAATGAGGAAGCTGTGAGCTCCATGAATATCCCTTGTTTACACATGTAGTCTGCAAGGCACATCAAGTTCCTTAAAGCCCATAAAGCATTTAATCTCAAAGTTGAATCCATTGATCTTGATAGCTGAACAAGCTGTTTCACGCCTCCGCACTGTAGAAACAATGACCTATGCGTAGTAAAATCAACAACTATGTTTCCAACAGCACTAAGAGCTGCGACCTGAAAAACAAGCATGGAAGAGAAATAAGAACTAATTCACCTATCATTTTTTTATTATGTTATAAGGTAACATATTCAATCCTGATGAATGACCACAATTATCGGCAATTTTCCGTAGTTTTAAGTTCAATATTGTAACTTTTTTATGTTTTCCATACATCCATGACTGCTGTCAAAAACCCAGGGACTTCAATGAAAAAGACACAATTTATTTCATAGTTTGCATGCTTTATAGTTTTATATATTACCCAAACAAGGACACATAACCTTTGCGACCATGAAGTATATATAACGGCATAGAAGAAAATGTTTCAAAATGCACTAATTTTACAGATGATATAGCAATGGTAACCAACAATTCAGTCCGGAACAAAAAAAAAACGAGCTCATCTAAGTTCCAGAAAATACAGAACTCACAAGGCACAAACATCTGCATGGGTTTGCTATTTGATCCAAGTGTGTATTAAACTAATAATTATCCTCCGTAACATCTTGAAATCAGGTAATTTGGCATCAGGGCAGTTATGGTACCGAGTATTGTCTTTCTGCTTTATGTCAAATCCCAGAAACCCTGAAATCTATCAAGTTTTCACTGCCATTGACAGTCCTTGAACAGCCCAAAAATTGGATCTTAACCCAAACTATAACTACTCCCCCTCTATGATTTTACTTTACAATCCTAAGTTTTACTCCCACACAACTGTCTTGTCAAATGGTGTTGACGACATTTAGTGGTGTTCACCATTCGAGTCCACAATTCCCGCAAAACCTCTCATAACTATGTTCTTAAATACTTCCACTTGTGTATGCCAGCCCTTTTACCCCTTTCAGATGAATAAAATCATTCTTATAACACTAAGAGGAAGCTTCTAAAGCAGGTCGAATTACAACATTATCTAACTTGGTTTCTTCAATGAAACTAGCCACACAAATTTGGTTAAGAACAAACAAATCCTCATAAAAATGGTGTTTGTTGAAAAGAAAATCAAAAGAGTAGACTAAGAGTCCATGGAAAATAAATCAAGCGTCAGCTAGAGCAGTAGAATAAAAGGCCCCAAAACAGAATCTCTATTCATTTTCTAGTTCTGAGGAGTTTACGGCTTCAGAAGACTAGAACTGGAGAAAGTAATGCCAACCGAAAAGTATGGTGTTTCTGAGGGTTTCAGTATGGGAAGGTACAGACCAACTCTTCCATAAGCAAATGAGAGAAACAAGAAAATCCAGTTGAATAATGAAACAAGTAAAAGAACCTGGGACAGTCTAACAGCAGAAGAATAAGTGCTCAGACATGAGAGAGAGAGAGAGAGAGAGAGTGTGCATTAGCAGAGTTTGCCTAATCCACAGTCCAAATATAATAAAAAGTGAACATAATTAGTCCACATTTTAATTCAACTCCAGACTGGTCATTAGAGACCCGAACTGAGATTGAAATTGCTAAGAAGTATGATTTTATCTGCTCTATTGTGTTAACATAATATTACTACAATGTTTGAGGAAGGTATTTCACTCAAGTAAACTTTAGTAACCATCTACATAGTTGGTCAAAAACAATATTCTCTATCACTCGAGTATAAAGGCCCAGAAACAATATCAGACTTAGTAGTTGACAGCTGACATGGAAAAAATGATATTTACTGATAACAAGCAGATACCTGGACTGAAGTAGAAGGGTCATCTAACAGCCGAACCAAGGGAGGGACAATCATTTCATTCATAAAATTACCTGCACACAAATTCTGAATTGACATTTTCTTAGGAAACATCTATGCTAGTAAAAAGTCTAGATATCACTAAGATGGTAGAAACTATTACATTGCATAATGCATACCTTGATAGAGCGAGAAACGCATCTCAAACAAATGCAAGCTGCAGTACGTACGTCAGAACTTTCATGGATCAGAGCTTCAGATACCAAGTTCAATGCCTATATTCAGGAACATATAAGAAGTTACACACCAGTTGGACACATAAAAAATTACACATGCAAGCACCAAAGTATCCATAAACTAAGCCAAATTAACCTTATTTGTATGTTGCAAAACTTCTGGCCAAGATCTGATGTGATACTGAATAACCTCATTATTTATATATATATATTTGGTAAAAGAAAGAAAGAAAACATTAATTTATTAATATACATAACTAGTACAATCCGTGGATGAGTCCCCTATAAGTTAGAAAGAGCCAAAGGTAGTGATAACTGTTATAGGAAAAGATAAAAAAGATGAAACTGGAACAGCATTTAATAGTATATGTAACCGTTTCAACAGCTTAACACATACCTGCACCTTTGTGTACACTTTTGGAAACAGAAAAGAACAAGAAAGAAAGCAGTTCCAATTCTAATTATAGACTGTGCATGATACCGTGTGGAATTAAAAGAAAAACAAAAATCCAACTGCAGTGAAGCAACTACCACCACAAAAACAGAATATAGTTACATGCTCAGGAAAGATGAAACCGCTTCAACCAACAAGCAGGGTAAGGACCCCTTTTCATGATGACAGAAACAAATGACTGTGAACGAATAGCAAAGAAAGTATTATTGGCAGAAAAAATGATGGTGTCACACACGCCCATAAGTAAATGTATCTGTATAAGCAACAGACCTGCAACGACAGGAATCTAGACCTACAGCTCTCCAACTTTGAGCATAAATCAGCTAGTGCCAGTAACAGTCCTTCGAAACGTTTCGGATGTAAATGATTCTTTTGCAAGTGGTTGTACAGTTTATCAATAGCATTTGCCTCAAGTGCTAGTTTCTGTAGGTCAACTTTTTGAGAAATTAAACTAGAAAAGGCAAAGGGAGCTTCGTCTCCAACTTGACCGGGATCATCATGAAGTTCAAGTAAAAGATGAACCAGCTTGGTTTTGATGCCTATATCTTGCAAATAGCAAGAAGAAGTGTTCCTTATAGCAATCAAGCATGTTGAAGCCAAAAATCTTGTGCGAGGATATCTATCCTTTGTTAATTCTATAACAGAACTCAAAGCTCTTCCACTTTCACATCCCACAAACTCGGAAACAGCTTCATCATTGTTCTTCATAATTGTCGCTAGAGATTCTAAACTATTATCTCTCTGACTTGGAGAGCCTTTGAGAAGGGTAACCAGCTTTTTTAAAACACCAGCATGACATAGTGCCTTCTTTTCTGCCATAGTCTCACACGAATGTATAATTATACTCGCACCAAGTCCGGTAACATTCTCATTTTCACTATTCAATAACGAAAGAAGAAATTCCATGTTTTTATCCTGAAGGAAATCACACTTTGGAGCCAGGTTCGACTGATAAATCATTCTTAAAGAACGTGCACCCGCGTCCACAACCTACAAAACAAATAAATCCATCAAAAAAAAGTTAATTTAAGCACAGTGGAAAAAATAATGCTCTATGGTTGCTCAACAGTCCTGGCTTACTCAATAGCTGAGAAATGACTGTTAACATAGTTCCACTACCGCACATAGAATACATTTACCATACAAAACTTTCTATTTCATGCCAGCAATCCTAGTCGATTTCAGTTTCGGCTTAAACTAGTAACACGATGACAAACTGAATATACAAATTGAATATTCAACAAAGTCATCTACATGTAGCATAATACATCATTTCAGATATTCACACTCCGAAACCCCAAGCAATCAAGCAATCAAGCAACAGAGCGAGCAATCTAACAAAAGCAGCTATGATCAAATCAATGAAATACATTCAATTAACAACAGCATGCATCAAATTCAATGCACTTGTACATTTCCGATCAAAACGAAGCTGTCTACCTTATCATCAGGATGAGACAGAAGCAAGAACAGGTTAGGGCACGCGCCGGCATCGAGAACGGCTCTCACGCCGGCATCGAAGCCGCAGGCGAAGCTTCCGAGGGCGGCGGCCGACTGAACAAGGAGATTAGAATCGTGATCCGCGTCGGGCTCGGCCTGGGCCTTGGAGGCGAGGATGGCGGCGACGGCAGGGACAAGGCCGAGCTTGACGAAGGCGAGCTTCTTGGTGCGATTGCCGATGATGCGGTTTTTGAGCTCGCGGAGAGCTTTGAGCTGGACTTGGGATTCGGGGGAGTTTAGGCGGGTGAGGAGATCGGAATTGGGGGCGGCGGAGGTGGTTGAAGAGGCGGAGGCGGAGGCTGAGGTGGGCATGGTGTCATGCAATAATGGAGGAGATAGCTCCGGAGAAGAGAGCTATAGCTTATATGAGAGAGAGAGGGGACAGAAAAATCAACGACTTTGGGAGAATGTGAGAAATGAGAAGGAAGCCCTTTTTTCAAATAATAATAATAATAATAAGGGAGGTTTTATTCATACTTTAAAATTGACATTTGATCTCTTATTTTTTTGGTCAATTATAAAAAAAAATTATTGAAAATCCATAATTAGAAAAAATGTCTAAATTTTAAAGGTCTTATAAAAAAGGGCAGCAGATAACAAATAACCAAACAAACTAATATAATTACACAATATGCCACTAGAAAACTAAATTGCACTAAAAACAGAACGGGAAAACGGAGTGGGTACACCGCACTTAGCACGATCACTCTCTTTCTCTAAATAAAATACCGTTCATTCTCTCTAGGTCAAAAAATTTCTCCTTTTAACTTCTCTACTGTTCTGCTTGTACGATTCTTTGAAGCCCAATCTCCGACGCGGAATCTCCGAAGCCGAATCTCCACCGTCACCGGCTCACGTCGCTTCTCTACCGTCACTGGCTAACGCAGCTTCTCGACTCTCACCGGCTAAAAAGGTGAGAAATCAAAATCGATGAGATATATGAAGTTTGAAATCAAAAATGAGATATATGTATTTGCTAAAGAAAAAGATGATTAGACTGGGTTGCAGAGAGTAAGAGGAAGAAAGTGGAGGATGGATAATGATTTTAGGTTTCGGGGATTAACTGACAAATTGGAAGATGATTTTAGGTTTATTACATATATACAATGTTTACCAGTGTTTATAGAACATTTTGTTAAAGAATAAAATGGTTGGAACTATCAAAGTAACTATTATGTAACTGCTCTTATTTTTGAATTTTACTTGAGCGCTAAATATTCTGACTGCTTGTGTGTGTGTGGAAGAATGAAACTGTGTTATCTACATGAAACTATATCAGTAACTATTCTAGTAACTATCAAACTGTTTTAATTTATGTGAATGAAACTATCTTGTATAAGTATTGAATAACTGTGTTGGTAACTGTGGGATTTGCTGATACATATATATGCAGAAAATGGCACCAAAACAAACAAGTAGTCAAGAAAAACAGGTCACTAGCAGTGATGATGAAAGAGAATACTAGTTCAGAACAAAGAAAAGGAACGATCAAAATGTCCAGAAAACAACTGGAAAACAAATTCAGCAAAAGGTAACTATCTATCTGTGTAACTAAAACTTTTATTTTTTATAGAAACTACGAAATATGATAGTAACTATCATAGTAACTATGAAAAATAACTAGTAACTATCATAGTAACTATGAAAAATAACTAGTAACTATTATAGTAACTATAAAAAAAAAAACTAGTAACTATCACAGTATTTACTAACTATAATAGTGACTAGTAACTATCACAATATCTACTAACTATCATAGTAACTAGTAACTATAATAGTAACTAATCAAAGAAGATAGTAACTATCATAGTAATTATGAAATTATGGAAACTATTAATGTAACTATTAAGCAGTTGGTAAATGCAAAATGTTAATATATAAATCATCTAACTATGAATTGATTGGACCGCAGAAGAAAAAAGAAGAACAACTAGAAGCGGAAGACAAAAAGAAGAAACGGGAAAGGAAATCACCACAATCAGTAAGTAAATATACTACTAACTGTATTTCTTATAAGTAACTACCTCAGTAACTATGTTACAACTGAACGAGTGTCTCAATATATGTGTTTATTAAATGTGCAGCTACGCGAAGGTAAAGTATCGTCACCTGCCAAAAGAAAAAGAAAAACAAATGATGAAAGTGGCGGCGATGATAATGATGCTGCTGATGGACGAAAAAGAAAGCAAGCACGACAATCAGTAAGTAACTGTCATAGTAACTGTTTTTGTTTTGAGTAACTATCTTAGTAACTGTGTTTAATTGAAAAAACTATCGTAGTAACTTTGTTTATCAAATGTGCAGATAAGGGAAGAAAGGGGAACTCAAGTTAAGAAAAGAAAACTGAAGCAAAAGTATGATGTTGATGATGATAATGAATCTAAAGATCAAATTGATGAAGATGACGATAAATCTACACAGGAGCTCACCCTGATAGAAACACAAGAAGAACATCAACTGAAAAGTCATGTAAGTAACTATCAAAGTAACTATAAAAAAATAACTAGTAACTATCATAGTAACTATCACAATATCTACTAACTATAATAGTGACTAGTAACTATCATAGTAACTATCAAAAAGTACTAGTAACTATCAAAAAGTACTAGTAACTATCAAAGTAGATAGTAACTATCAAAAGGTACTAGTAACTATCATACTAACTATGAAATTAACTAGTAACTATCATTGTAACTACCATTGTATCAGAATAATTATTATTCAACTGTCATAGTAATTTTGTTGTTTTAATTGTGTTTTAAAATGAGCAGAAATAGAAGCAGAAGCAAAAGGGGCCGAACCTACAGTTCAGAAGCACCATACCAAATTTCAAAGAATACGGGTGCAAAATACCACAAGAAGCAGTTGAGCTGGTCCAGAGGACTCCATTTGCCAAGCTATTTGAAACACTCCACCAAAACCTAATTTATGGTTAAAAGTCAAACAACCAATTGGGGATGGTGCTAGAAGCTTACGATCACGTAACAGATGTGTTTTAGTTTGCTTAGAAGAAATTCAGAATAAAATCTTCACACATTTCACAAATTCTGGGGCTCAACCGTACAGGAACGTACATTCAAAGAAAAGTGACTCCAATTTCTTATTTTGTGGTCATATATTTTAGACAAGCAAAAGAAGTCAACACAAAGATGGTGAATTCAGCCATTACAACAGAATTGAAGAAGAATCCTCAATCTGATGAGGAAAGAGTCAGCAGAAATAGAGATATAGCAAGGTTGATAATCATTGACATTCTGGTCAAGGTTCTCTTCCCAAATGCAAAGGGAAGCCTCCATAGAGACATGGTCAGAGTTGTAGAGGATTTAGAAGAGACGTCCTCGTATGCATGGGCAAAAGAAGTAAAAATATTCTTGAAAAAATGTCTCACAATGTACAAGAAATCAAACATGCATCCAAGAATACAGGAGGATGCGTTCAGGTAATTCTGGTAAGTGCGTGAGTTTTATATTCTTTTATTTTTTTATATTATAACATTTTGCTTCTTATAAAAACTAACATTCCTTCTGCAAGCAGTATTGGCTGTTCATGAAGGCGAATTTGGTGGAGCCAATTCCAGGGAGGGAAAATGAACAACACCAGGTCAGAAAATGGGACCTGGAAAAGTTGAAGAAAAAGATGTGGAAGTATCAACTGAAGGACTTGTCCGTAAATATCATCTCAGTAACTATCTGAGTAACTACTATCTTTGTAAAAATGCCTTAGTAACTATCATCCGAGTGAACTATCTGTGTGATTATTTTAGTAACTATCTTAGTAACTATCATCCGAGTGAACTATTTGTGTGACTATTTTAGTAACTATCATAGTAACTAGGAAAAATAACTAGTAACTATCATAGTAACTATGAAAAATAACTAGTAACTATCTTACTAACTATCAAAAAATAACTAGTAACTATCACAGTATCTACTAACTATAATAGTGTAGTAACTATCAAAGTAACTATCATAGTAACTAGTAACTATGATAGTAACTAATCAAAGTAGATAGTAACTATCATAGTAACTATCAAAGTTACTTGTAACTATCATAGTAACTATGAAATTAACTAGTAACTATCATAGTAACTATAAAAAATTAACTAGTCACTATCTTAGTAACTATTATCTGATTCACTTTCGTCTGAAAAATCTTAGTTAGTATAACTGTAACTATGTTAGGAACTGCACCTATATGCTTACTCTGTCAGTAAATTGCTATTTTATTTTTTTCAGAAACATTTCACAAAAACCAATGAAGACCTAAATGGGACTAGTGAGGACGATGAAGATGAACCTCAAGAAGCCGAGCAGACTGAAAAAGATGAAATCCAACCTGGAATGCTGAACAACGAAATTTCAGAACAGCTCAGGCAAAAAAATATGAAAATTGAAGAGTTGGAAAGAAAATTAATAGAAAAGGAGAAGAAATTAGAGCAGCTGTCAGAAGAATTAGAAGCTGCCAGACTGGAAAATGTGGTGATGAAACAGACAGCAACGGCACAAGAACAAGAAAATATTAAAATGAAGTCTGATTTAGAGAGCCAACAGAAGATTGTGGATGCGCTGACTCAATTCTCCGACTCAATGGAGATGACACCACCAGAACCTCATTCAGCTGCCCTGGAAAACTTGGCAATTCTAGCAGAACAAGAAAGGCAGAAAACTGGAGTGAAAGACAAAACCAGTCAACAAAAAGCAGAAGTAGAAGAGCTAGAAGCAGATCAGCTGAACGCCTTAGAAAAAGTAGAGGAAGAGATGGAAAGAAATCGTAGGTTGTCTGCAAAAAGAGCAGAGGAAGAAGAAGCTCAGAAAAAAACTCAAAGGTAATTATTTTGGTAACTACATTAGTAACTACTAATTGTCAGTAACTATTTTAGAAATTGTAGAGCTAACTATATGAGTAACTACAGAAAAAGAAGAACTAAAAGCAGATCAGCTGAAAGCATTAAGAAAAGTGGAGGAAAAATCAAAAGAAATCGTAGGCTGGCTGCAAAAAGAGCAGAGGAAGAAGAGGCTGAGAAAAAAGAAAAAGAGGAAGAACAACTCAAGGGTAATTATTTTGGTAACTGCATTAATAACTACTAATTGTCAGTAACTATCTTAGTAATTGTAAATCTAACTATATGAGTAATTATCTGAGTAACTATCATCTTAGTAGCTGTCATCTGACCAACTATGTATTGAGTAACTATCATCTTTGTAACTATCTTAATTACTATCATTCGAGTAAAATATCTGTTTTAGTAACTATCAACAATTTCAGTAACTATCTACGTAACTACCTTTGTAACTATAATCTGCGTATCTATCTTACTAACTATCATTCTAGTAACTATCTGTTTTAGTAACTATCAACTATTTTGGTAACTATCTTAGTAACTATCATTCTAGTAACTATCTATTTTAGTAACTATCTATTTTAGTAACTATATGTTTTAGTAACTATCAACTATCTTACTAACTATCTTAGTAACTATCAACTATCTTACTAACTATCTTAGTAACTATCTACGTAACTACCTTTGTAACTATAATCTGCGTATCTATCTTACTAACTATCTTAGTAACTATCATTCTAGTAACTATATGTTTTAGTAACTGTCATTCTAGTAACTATCTGTTTTAGTAACCATTTGATTTCCTATCGCTCAGGTGCAGAGGAAAAAGTTCAAAAATATCATAGAAAAATCTCAAAGGAAGCAAGATGGTCACCCAAAACACCCGTAACTGAATATCCTTCTTTCAACATCTTACCGGGGATTATATCTCCTTGGGGAGGTCACTGCACCCCAACTACATCACCGCAACAACAATTTGACATTCCAGCAGAAAATCTCAGGACTCCATCAGTTCCCATTCCTCTTGCAACTGGATCACCCTCTCTGAATGACATGATAGCGGAACCTCACAAGTTCCAGATGGTGGAGTCATCGGTTGCAATGGCTGTTTACAATCAATCAGAGGCAAGAAAGAAGAAAAAAGTGCATTTCAAATCAAACAAAAGTGTGAGGGAATTTAAGATTGTCGAAATGCACTCTGTGTGTTAGGCAGAGTCGCTGGGAATATATTCGTATGTTATGCGGGTAAAAACCAGAAAGCGGACTTCTAAAAAGGACAACATCTACTGGTGGGGTGATGTCAAAGTTGAACGGGAGATAAGAAGAAAAAGGCAAGAAGAAAACAGAAGGAAGAGGGAAGAAGAGATGAGGAAGAAGAAGGAGGAGGAAAGTCTGAAAAAGGTGGTTGTTAGCAGTAGCCACAGAGGGGCTACATAAGCCCACAGACCCGCAGCCAGTGCATCCGGGGCCGACCTGAGGCCCGGAGCAGGATCACCAGCACCCGGACCCGAGGTCCAGCAGTCTGCCTTGTAACCAGGGGCCTGGGGACCGGGGACGCCAGCCTGCCGAACAGGCCACCAGAGCTGCCCTTTTGTGTGCGAACAGAAGGAAACCAGTCCCACATCGAAGAGTGAGACCAGACCTCACGCCCGACCACCTATATAAGGGCCTCAACTACCCTCTTTAATAGGTAACTGAATCTCTCCAATTGCTTATCATACGTGCTTAAGTTATCTATTCATCCCAACTGTACTAACTTAGGCATCGGAGAGGAGAAGACCGGCCCGCCCGGTATTCCCCTTAGTTAACAGGTTCACAGGAGGAGATCACATCTAGATTCACCAGTCTCTACTAGGCCTACGGGTTTGTGCAGAAACAATTGGCGCCATCTGTGGGAACCTTGTATAAAAGCCACGTAAGCATCACCAAATGGCAGAAAGCTCAGAAGCGGGCCAAGAAAGAAATACAACGGAAGGTCAGCGGGTTGCACCAGAGCAAGCGCTCATCTCCACCCCGGTCGCTATACGGGAGCAGCGCAGCGACCAGGGCACCCAGGAAGACTGTAGTTATGGAAGGCCGAATAGCACGCCGGGGGCATACAACGATAGCGCGCGCGGGAAAGGCCCGGCAGAAGGCGACCAACTGACGTACCGGGGCTTTTCGCTGACATTCTCGGACGATCCCAGTGACAAAGAGGAGAGTCTGCTAGGTGACAGCGACCGGGACACCACGTACAGCCCCGACCGGCACGATATGGCGGGGGAGATACGGGCAATGAGGGCAGAAGTCGGTAGCCTGCGCGCGGAGAGCCACCGGGATAGAGCAAAATCCAATGCCCGGTATGAGGAAATGGAGACGGTAAACGCTGCCCTGGAAAGAGGACAGCAGCGCAACGCCGCTATGGCAAGGGCAATTGCACCCGCGCCAGGCCAACCTCAGCACCTTAAGACAGGACAATCATCGGGAGGAAGGTCTAGCGACCGCAGGAGGGCGGAGTCCCCGGGCGGTGCGGTTTTACCAATGAGCACGCCGGCACCCCCGCAGTCGCGCGCTTCATTCGAGGATGAAGTCGTGACCCCGACCGCACGGGCATTACAGATACTCACCGACTCTGTGTCGTATCTAAAGGCCCAAATGGAGGCCAACGAGAGAAGGGCGGCGCGGCCGATGGAAGGCGCGCGATTCAACGAATGCATAGGCCCCTTCTCACACCGGGTTCTGGAATCAGGGAGGTCTGGTAACCAGAACTCCCTATAGCTCACGTACTCAGGATCCGGCTGCCCATACCAACATTTGGATAGTTTCCGGTCCCAAACGTGCGCCAAGGGCTATTCCGATGCAGTGTGCTGCAACATTTTACAGGAAACCCTGTCTGGAGAGGCGCTCAGCTGGTTCTATGAGCTCCCGGCAAACTCCATCGAAGCGTTCGAGCAACTGGCCGACCGGTTCGTAGGCCGCTTCATCCTCCGGGTCGAAGGAGCCCGGACATCAACCATCCTCTTCAACTGTATGCAGGCACATGGCGAGGAGCTAAGGACGTTTGTCAACCGCTGGCAAACGGCGACGGCCGGGGTTCGGAACCTCGACAAGGGTATCGCCGAGATGGCGTTCAAATAAGGGCTCCGGCCAGGAAAATTTTCCTACGCTGTACCGGTGGAACTCCCGCAGGGGTATGACGAGCTAATGGCGATGGCCATCAGGCATGCTCAGGCCGATCATGAAACGTACGGGCAACACCTGTTGAAGAGAAAGCGGGAGGAGCATCCCCCGGCCGGTCGAGAAAACAAGGCCAGCTAGCGGAGCGAGAACCGAGGCGCCCAACCAAGCAGACCCAGTAGAAATTGGGGAAACCAACAGCAGCAGAAGCCCTATCATGACAAACCCCAGGGCGAGCACAAGCCGGCGCAGTACTGGCAAGAACACCCCCTGGCAATCATGCCAGCAGAACGTCAAGAGGTCTTCACCACTCTAACCTCTTCATACGAGGACATCCTGCACGAAAACGGGAACATCATCCCCCCACCGCCGAGGAGCAAGTACCCAAAGGGGAAACTTACCCAGGCGCGAACGGGCAAGTACTGCTCCTATCACGATGAAGCTACCCATCGGACGAACAGTTGCTTCGCCCTCAAGACAGCGGTGGAGGGTTTGATTAGAAACGGTCAGCTTCAGCGGTATATAGGGGAAAAGAGAGCAGATCCCGACCAGGAGCAGGGCCAGGGCTGGTAAGCACGCTCGGACCGGTGAAGGGTTAGGTGCTAGAACTTCCAGGCAGTTAGTTTGGCATATCAACGGTTCAACCAACGTAACATTTTAAGATGTGTATGCCAACTAATTTGAGAAAAATCCAAGAAATTCCACCAGTGCAAAAATATATATCCAAAAGGCATAATACAAAAAACCGTGCCAGCGGATTTACAAAAGAGAGCAAAACAAAAATCTTCAAGGAGCCGCGCCTCCCCCCTCAGCGGGCATCCCACCAGCTTCTCCAGATGGAGCCGCCGCATCCTCCCCAGCAGGTGCAAATGGTTGAGGCCCGCCTTCCCCTTCCGGCTTCTCCTCTTCTGCCGGCTGCCCATGGGTATCGTCATCGGCCCCCGCCTTCGGCATTCGAGAGGTATCCAGGTACCCCTTCTCTTCCCACTCCACGTAGGCGTCGGCGATACCCGACTCCCTAGCCTTTTCCAGGAGCTTAAGAAACTGATCACTATCGTGATATTTGAGGACAACCCGCTGGAAAAGCTCTGGGTCCTCTTCTCCAGCCACAGCGGCAGCGGCGGCACGCACAGCGGTAGCTCCCACCTGGAGCTCATCCACTCTCTCCTCCAGCTCGGCCCTCTCCTCCTCAGCCCGCTCCTTCTCCTCCTCGAGGCTACGGACCTGCTCTTCTAGCCTGGCCACCTGTTTCTTGGCCCTCTCCTCCAGTCTGGCCTTCTCCCGCTCAAGCCTGGACTTCTCAACTTCCAGGCGCTCACGGGCTCCTGTCAGAGCGGCCACCTACCTTTTCAGCTCCGGCAGCTCCTCACTCGGGTCCGATTGGTACAGATTGTACAATAGCTGCAAAACAATAGGAAGCCAATTAAGCAAACAACAAAAGTAACGAGACCCTGCAGAAGTTATGAGCGGTGCCATGACACCAAGCAATTCTTACCCGGAGGACCGACTCCTTGCTCCTCTGGTGGTTCTCTCCCGTCAAGGCTCCAGCGACCCCGGGCCTATCCAGACCAAGGCTAGCCACATCTGCCGCCAGCTTCCGAACGAAGAGACTCTCCAGACCTCCCCTCTGTTCCTCCGCAGGAGCGGGGCTACTCTGCTGACCAGCAGAGTTTGAGGCAGCAGCGGCCTTGTCCCTAGCGGAACTCGTCGCACCGCTGACCACCTTGAGCCGTTTTGCCAAGTTTTCACCTGACGACCGGTTGGTCAGCGTCACCAGCGCGGAGAGAGGGACGTCTATAATCCTCCGCCTCTTCTCACCCAGGCCGTTCGGTGAAGAAGACTGTGCGCCTGACCGGGTGACCCTGGTGACGAGCGGAACCGATCCCGGTCGGTGCGGAATCCTGTTCGTCCCACCAGGAACCTTTGGTGGCCCCCCGGTGGTCTTACCCTTTCCGGGTCCCGCCTTGGGCGCAGCGAGGTTAGTCTTCACACGCCTTAGGATATAGGCGTCGTCCTCAATATCCAAGGCCCTTGGTTCGGCATGAATGGTAAGCCGACCGGACTCCTCATCCACCGAGGTCCGTGAAACGGCCTCCCCTTTCTCCTTCAACCTCGAGACAAGGTCTTCACCGTCCATGAATAATGTATTACCGGGCTTGACGACCGTCCGGGAAGATGCACCTGCAGAACAAGCAAAGGGTTAGTATCAACTCGGTCAGCAGAAATGCCACCGCTAAAACCCTGCTACGCACCGGGATCTCGCTCGAGACAGCAGTACTCCAACACCTCCCGCCGTATGAAGTTATAGGAGCTTCGCTCAAGATCGTCCCAGCACCCGAGTATCGTCATAATCATTTCCCGCTCCAACTCGGACAGTACGAAAGATTGGTCGCCAAGGGGCTGGAAGGCACCAGGAACTCGGTACATCTTACTCCTCTTCTGCCACTTCCCACCCGTCATCACCATCTTCTTCCTCCAGCTATTGTCCACCCAGGAAGGCAGATGGGTGATGATCGGCTGGAAGTGTCGGGCGCTAAAAGTCAGACAACCCCGGCACCCTTTCTTCTTCGAGAAGGACACTCTGTACAGCGCTCGGAACTCGTTCACCGTTGGCATGCTCATCCCGGACAGCTCGTACAGACAACCGAGGCTCAGCAGCTGCCTCCACTGGTTCCCGGGAAGCTGCGCGGGAGACACTTGCAGTGCGCTAAGCGTATACTGCACGAAGTCCGGCAGCGGGAGGGAGAACCCGTGGCGAAATTGGTCTCTGTGAACAGCAACCTAACCCGCCTCCGGGTTACAGGCCAATTCTCCGAGATTCAGCGGCCGTAACGCCACCTCATCGGGGATATTCCACATCTCCCGGAAGGCGGCAATCTCTGCAGGGCTCATAGTACCCTCTGGTTTATCGCATACCACGGCCTCTTTCCCACTCCCGATAGTGTAGCTCATGGGCGGAGTGCCAAGAAAGCGCACCCCGTGCGGGATGCCCTCAGAACCCAGAGACCCGGAAGACGAGACCCCGCCTCGGGAGCGGTCAGCGGCTTTGGACTCCGGGGATTCCGAACCGAGCCAATCCTCCAATCTATCCTCATCGTCCACCACGGGACGCCTGTCGGCCGATTCGGAAACCCCATCGGAGCTTGCAGAAGCCATTTAACCTAAGGGGAAGAAAACAAAACCCCACCGCTGGTCAGCAATAAGCTAGAACAGCGCCCTCTGCGGCTGCTCCCCAAGATTACCGCAGACGCCCCGCTCAAAACGACTCACAGTCGGCGACAGAGCACCCCCCCCGCCGCAAAACACCAACCAAAAAGAAAAGCACGAAGTAAAGAAAGCAAGACTTACCGATTACTATGCACAACCGAGGAAAGTCCGTCCTACGAAAACACCGAGCAATGGTAGGCAAAGACCCAGAACGCTTGGGGCACGGATATCGCGAGGCACCTCCACAGAACTTTCACCGGATTCCTCTCCAACCTTCTCTTCTTCTCTCTGGACCAAGAGCAAAAACAGAAGTAATGAAGACAAAGGAGGCCTTTTTATAGACGGGTTTGATGCCCTAGGCACCCCTGTAATCCCCCCAAAATACTCAATCGGGGCAACTCAAACGCCTGCGAATCCAGGCCCTCCAACTCAAATCGCTCCCTACTGACACGTGTCCCAGCATCGATAACCTTCCCACGCCATCATAACTGATGGGACTGATGGGCTTCCTCCTTAAATGCATGTCAGCCACTTGTCCCGCCTACAAACGGCAGTTAAGGGAGATAGGGGCAGGAACCGAGGCGTCCAGCCCCCCCACTTCCCCAAGAGCCAAGGCACACCACCGGTTAGGTAGCATTCAACCGGCTCCACGCCATCTCACCGGTTAGGTAACATTCAACCGGCTCCATGGCTCCCACCGGTTATGTAATATTCAACCGGCTCCACAGGCATCCCACCGGTTATGTGTCATTCAACCGGCTCCATGGCTCCCACCGGTTATGTAATATTCAACCGGCTCCACAGGCATCCCACCTGTTATGTGTCATTCAACCGACTCCATGGCTCCCACCGGTTATGTAATATTCAACCGGCTGCACATGCATCTCACCGGTTATATAATATTCAACCGGCTCCAAGACACTCCACCGGGTAGGTAACATTCAACCGGCTCCATGGCATCTCACCGGTTAGGTAACATTCAACCGGCACCATGGCATCTCACCGGTGAGGTAACATTCAACCGGCTCCATGGCATCTCACCGGTTAGGTAACATTCAACCGGCTCCATGGCATTTCACCGGTTTTGTAACATTCAACCGACATGGGCTTTATAAACCCGGGAGAGTTTACATCTAACACATGGGCTAAACAAAGCATAAACGAGGGCATAAACATATTAATATAGTAGCACTTTATGCTCCTATCAGATGTTGACTTGCACCTTCTGGAAAATCTCCAACACTTCCTCGTCGGACTTATCCTTCTTCGATCTTGCAAAGCGCGAAGGGAATGGAATGCTTGAGTTCGGCACCCCTCCCTTCTGCACTAGGCTCAGCTGCAACTCTTTCTTCGACGTGGCGGGATCGTGGTCGAGCTCGTGGCGCAGCCCCTCTCTCTCGGCAACAGCCCTCTCGGCAACCCTTTTTCTCTCGGTAGCAGCCCTCTCGGCAGGCTGCAAGCTTGGTTGCTCGGGAGTTCTCCTCTCGGCTGTGTCGTTGCTGCCGACAATGGCAGGTCCGGCAGCTTCGTCCTCTTCCTCAATCGTGCCGAGAGATATTCCTCTCTTCTTGGAGCTCCTTGGAGGCAACAACTCCCTCCCACTACGAGTTTTAATCACCTTGGCTTGCTCGTTCCTCGGATTAAGAATTGTGTTGCTGGGCAACTTGTCTTGCTCGGTAAATCTTCTCATGAAGTCCACAACTTACCCGATTTGAGTCTTGAGCTCACCTATGTCCTTCGAGTGATTTTGTTACCCCGCAAGCAACGCTTGAGTAGCACTCGAAAGAGATTGAATCAAAACATCGTAGTTGGGATTGCTCGATCCACCTTGAGTTTGGCTCGGTTGGAATTGGTTGTTGCTCGGCAATGCTAGCGAGGCTAAAGGCAGCAACGGTAGGTAGCGGTAGGCATGCAGCAAGGGCTACTACGCAGGATAGGTGCCCGTATGGGATACGTGATGCCGATATCCGATACGTGGTATCTTAGCTCAATATTTTGGTGGACACGCCTCAGATACGCCTGGTTTGGTCTTGGACACGAGTCGAACACGCCTCGGATACGCCTAGTTTAGTCTTGGACACGAGTCGAACACGCCATGCCCGTGTCCGATACGTCTCGGTGGCATGTGTGCTCTTGGTTGTGCGCTGCGCTGCGGCAAGGCTGCAAGTTGGCATCCGGAGATTTGCAGCCTATCAGCAGGGAGCAAGCTGAAATTTTCTTTCTTCTCGGCAGATTTGATATTCGTGTCTTCAATTGGGCATAACTTTCTCTAGAAAATAGCTATTGATGTGATTCTAATTTATGTGGAAACTAGACTCAGAGATCTTTCCAAGCATATATGGCATGTCTTCTAGCTCCAAATGAGCTGTTCTGGGGAAAATCGAAAATTTGAGTGATGTGCCCAGGAAACTCCTGGAATTTATTGTATCCGAATTTGCGTGGCAATTTCTGGCATATTCTTTAGCTCCAAGCACTCAAACTCCTTCCATTGCTCGATCATATATGTATATACTGCTCATAAAAGAAGAAAAATCCATCAAAAGTAACATGGAAGCTTTACATATTCAACAAAACATATAATGACTTCGATTTTCAGCACTTTGTTAATTTTCTGTAAATTTTCAGCTTTTAAGTACATTTTTTCCAAACTCTACCAAATATTCACTAATCCATATTATGACTCGATCTTAGATAAATAAGGACTAAACAAAGCATAAGTGAGGGCATAAACAAAGCATAAATGAGAGCATAAATATATTAATATCGTAGCACTTTGTGCTCCTATCAGGAAACCCATTTGCCACAGCTGGGACCTGCGTCACAGCAGCCTTCCTTCTGATCTGCTTGCACCGTGCCTTCCTGCTGCTATGTCTGCAACGTGCGCTAAACGACAAAAATTTGAAGATAAGAACGGACGCGCGGATGACTCAAGCAGTTTGGCGTCACCCCACTTGAGACTAGCCGTTGTGGGCTTCTCTGAATCCGACGGCCCAGATTTCACAATTGAAAAATATATCCGTTGAAACCCATAGAAAAATTGGAAAATTAGAAAATAGGTAAAAAAAAAAAAACAGAAAACAACTAGAAAAAAAAAACTAAAAAATATATAAAATATAATTTACCCGTTGGAATAGTAAAATTGACAAAATCTATAAAACCTCTCATCTTTCTTCATAGTTTTATACTCCAACCCTTCTCTCATCTCCTTGCAAAGTCTTTATTTCCACAATTTTTTTTTTCATCTAGCTAGTTTTCAATTTTTTTTCTTTCAAAAATGGCCACCACCAAAGTTAGAGGAGAAGTTTGAAAAAAGCCCGAAAATGTAGCGTTGTGTATAACGGTGGTTGTCATTGGTGAAGATGGAGACAAGACTACCAATTAAGAGAAGAAAAAACTATGGGATCGTATATGGGAAGTGTACGAAACTTGCAAACCCGTTGTTTCGGTTGTTAGGTCGGGAAGAGGGTGTGAAACTCGTTGGAGAAAGATTAGACCGGCTTGCACAAGGTGGCGTATATTTCTGCTCTCCTTGGTCTTGTTGGCACCTCATCTGGATCGACTTCATGAACATCTCCAGTTTCGTCGCGCTCATCTTCAACAATCATATTATCCAAAATTATACAGGTCATCATGATGTACTGAAAAGCTTCCCCACGAGCTGGTCCTTTGATAATTGCAAAACGAGCTTGGAGTATTTCAAATGCCCTTTCCATGTCTTTTATGAATGACTCCTGCATCTTTGTGAAATGAGCTTGTTGTGGCATCATCAGGTTTCTAATCGCCTTCACAAAATTTTCCCATTTCGGGTAGATCCTATCAACTAGATAGTAGCATTGGCCATATTAGCGATAAGCTATATAGTATTTGACTCGAGGAGACTCACCTCTACAAATTACATTGAATAGAGGAGATTGTCCATTGACGTTGATATCATTGAGGGAGCATGGAAGTCTAAAAAATGTGTGCAAAATCCAAGTATCGTAAGATGCAACCGCCTCTAGAATGATAGTTGGCTTTCCTTTGTAACCGGTGAAATGCCCTTGTCATGAGGTGAGGCAGTTTTTCCACTGCCAGTGCATACAGTTGAGATTTCCAATCATGCCAGTGCAACATTGATGAGAAACCTTCGCAAATCTGCCTTTGATGGACGACAAAGATAATGTTTATGGTAGACTGTCCATATTGCTTTGGTGAAGTGACTTAGAATCTCCAAAGCTGTAGATTCTGCTATGTTGAAAAACTCATCACATAGGTTAGCGGGAAGCCCGTAAGTAATGGCGCAAGTCAGCTTTTGCTCTGTTGACAAGCCAGACCGACCGGAGACGTCAAGCTTTTGAACAAAGTATGGGTCATGGTTAGCGACGTCATGCATCATCTGGTCAAAAAGATGAGGTCGCATTCGGTACCTTCTACGAAACACATCACCTTAGAACCTACACGGCTGATAGGAGCACAATGTGCGACAATATTAATATGCTTATGCCCTCGTTTATGCTTTGTTTAACAATTATTTATCTAAGATACAGTCATAATTTAGTTTAGTGTCAATTCGGTAGAGTTTTGGAAAAATGTGCTTAATAATTTGAAAAATGACTAAGTTTAAGAAATCTGAAGAAATAATACAAAAGTTGTCTTTTTCGTGACTCTGAGACTCGTGGAAGTGTGACTTATCCTTTTCCAAATTTGATGAAATTTGGTTTACATTTTTTTGGTAAGCTAATGTGTATTGTGTCAAAATTTCAGATTAATCAGAGTTCGGAAAGTTGCCCAAAAGATGACTGCAACTTGGTAGTTTGAGCAAAACGATCCAGGGACTTCCAGAATTTTCTTGGGACTGTGTCCTGACTTCCAGAATTTTTGTACGACGTATCACTTAGAACTAGGAGGCGAATCACATATCATCAGAAAGCTCTGTGTATCTAGTTTCTCCAGGACTTAGAATCGCATCAATCGGAGCACTGAGGAAAAAGCTATGTTCGATTAAAGTCATAAAGGTCAAATCTGTCGAGAAAATACTTATTCGCCAGTAGATTAGCCTCGCCAGCAGCTCGCTCGCTAAACCCTTGTTCGCTCGCCATCAGACTCATCCGCCTGCAACCTCGCTCGCCAGAAGATCAGCCGCCAGCACTAACTCGCCAGCCTGCACATATCCGCTCGCCAACCATCCGCGCATGCCAGTATACATGTTCGCACGACCTGCCATGAAGCCTTGCCAGTACCCGGTACTAGCAAAGTCTGTACCCGCAAGTAGAGAGGAATTTCCGGCAATATTTTCAAGCGGCTGCAAGCGTGCCAAATCATTCTCAAATGCTATACAACGTCCAAGAAGCTTCCTATGCGTGTCCTAGATATATGAAGAAATCATAAGCCAGTCAAGCAAGAGTTTTCTTGTGCAATTTGGGGGAGAAAAGCCTATTCCAACTCAGATTGGGAGACCTTATTTAATGTAGATTTTTCTCCCGTTTTGAACAAGGAAAAGTTCCAAACTGCACAGCCCGTTTCTCCTATATATTGAGACCGGCACCCATCATGAAAAGCGGACACATCTTAAGCCAAAACGCAAATCTAAAGCTTTACTAAATTTTCTACCTTAAGTCCTAGATAGAATTCTTGCCGAAACACCATCACCACCACCCATAAAATATCTGCCGAAACCACCATCATCCTCCATCAAGATCAACCGAGCTGCTGCCTTAAGGTGTCTAAATGTGTGATCTACTCCCTTCGGCTTGTAATTTTATCGTTTTATTGAACTATGTCTATGTAGTTTGTATGTTATTTTGGTATTTGTTTGTATGTCTATGTAAGAACAATTTGTTTGTTTGGTTTTGCAAGTTTAATGTGAAAGTAAAATTTTGTATCTTGGTTTTATTTATTAATTCTAAGTGTCGAAATTTGTTGTTGTTAAAAAGATAAAAACATGTAAACTTAACATGTAGAAATCGTAGGTAGTCTTTTGGGAAGCATGTTCACAATCTTATTCTTTTCTCGTACTTGGTTAGTTTCATGATTTCGTGTGCACATGAGATTTAGGGGTAGGCATAGTCACGGCCATGATGTTTGTCTAGGTCTAGGTCTCATCTCTCGTAATAACTTGAGTCAAGTCGAATGTGTCATTGTCTTGGTTTTTGTTGTTGCATTCGGAGTAGAGCATTTCATTGAAACTTGCGTGTTTATGCATGATGAGTGACGTCATACATGTTAATACGTATCCAACTAAAAAGACTTTGAACTTAATTACTTGGCATGTTTGTTTTCGACTTTGTAAGTGTTCTCGAATATGTCTAGTATAAATCTTTAGGGTTAGGATTTAATAGAAAATCTTAAAGTGCTTGAGAAGTCTAAAATCGATTAGTGAAACTTTGTAGGAGCTAATTAGGTTGGAACTAAGTCGAGTCGAGAGTATTTTGTTGCATGCTTGCTGTGAGTCTTAATTACTTGTGATTTTCTATGTGATATGATAGTTTTTGATGAGTGCTTTATGTGAAAGATGTCGACCAAACTTGTATATAGTAGTTTAGAGTTTAAATTCTTGCATTGTATTTCGTATCTTAGAATTTAGGGCAGCCCTATGGCTGCCGAACCTCTCTCAATTCCCCATGACGATGTATTTTGTATATATGTAAATAACGTGACATTATTTGTGTATATATGTGTTTTGTGTTAACATTGTCATGTTTCAGGTACCCTTAATCCCCGGCTAGAACGATCCCTACTTATTTCTATACTACTAACGATTGTAGGGTTATTATTGTGTGCGAGTTTAGACTCTCATCAATTTTTGGCGCCGTTGCCGGGGATTATAAAAGCTTGAATTGTGTGAATGTTGTGTATATAAAGTTGCTGGAAATTTTTGTTGTAAAGTTGTAAAGTTTGTAATTTTTGGTTTTATTTGGGATTTGTAAAGTAGAAATATGCTTCGGCATGTAGAGTTTAAATTTCGAAAGTTGCATGATGTATAAAGAATGTATGTGTGTAATAACTTAGTTTAATTTTTAGGAAGTTGATAGTGTTGTGTATGTTTGAGTTTATTGTAGTTTCTAAAGTGTAATATGTAGGGGGAAGCCGCTTTTGTTGGTCTTAGGCTTAACCCTTCATACGAATGATGCCATGTTAGATCCGTTTTTGTGTAGACTGGGAAACGTGGGATACTTCGCCCCCTACTGATGAGTGCCTAAGCACGCACAAATAATAACCCTACAAAATATCGTTAGTAGTATGAGCAAGTAGGGATCGTTCTAAGCCGGGGATTAAGGGTACCTGAAACATGAGATTGTTAGACAAAAACACATATACATATATACAAAAACGTCGCATCTTGGGGGAATTGAGGTTCGGCAGTCATAGGACTGCCCTATACTAGGCACGAAAATAAAATCATATTCTACTATGTACAAGTTGATCATCATCTCTCACACCAATTAGTTCACACAAAAGACTCTTTAACATGTAGACTTCCATGCAAGAAAGTAAGGAACAAGTATTCACACATCTTAGACTTAACCAATTTCGACTACAAATAGAGCGATTAGCCTTTTAACCAATTGTAAGACTTCTAATGTTTTAAGATCATGCTATTCGCCTTCGATCCTAAAGTTTATGCTAATCCGGTTTTAAACGTTTTAACATTTAAGCACAAGAGTCTAAATTGAAAACAAGCAAACAGGTAAGGTTGTCAATCTTCTTATTAAACTTGCAAGTTCTAAGGTTATTAAATCTAGGTGAGCAACACAATCAAGAAAACTCAACTCGTATAACTTAATCATATTACTCAATCATATGAAACCTAGCACTTAGAATTACATGTTTTAAACAATAAATGCTTTAAACAACACTAATGATCGGTTTAGATGCCCTCACCTTAGATTACTAATCGATTTTAAGTCTAAATCATACATCAAATACCTACTGTCCTAATTATCATACAAACGAAATTTACATGCTAAAATCACAAAACTTTAACATAAACATCAATCATGCAATCGGTTTACTTTGGAGTTCAATAAAAACCAAGAATCGAATCGAGTTCATACAATATAACCAAATAAAATAGAATACAAAAGCCATAGGGGAAATGGATCACACTTTAGAAACCTTGAAGACTCCTCAATCGTGTGGTGGAAAGGGTGCGGTTGCTGCTTTGGAATTTCGGCAGTAACACAGATGAGAGGATTCGGACTTCGGATGGTGGTGGTGCTGGATTTTGGCTAAGTATTTGGGTATTGGTGCTTGTGAGACTTGGTAGAGCTTTAGCTAGTACTTTATGCTTGAGATGAGATCATCCTTTCTGAAAAATTCGTTGGCTATATATAGGGAAAAGGCTTGGGTTTGCCGGCCACACAAGATAAGGGAATTCCTTGTCCTAGTTGGTTTAAGTTTCCTTGTGGGATAAATATTGCATTCTTGGACTTCTTTTTCTGATTTTTCTTCATAGCATGGGCTGCATATCTCTATGGACTTCTTACGTGGACCTGACAACTCCATTTGGACGATCTTAATCCATAAAAAATACCCAAAACGCCAAGAACACAAGACCGGCAGATGCTCTTGCCGATTGGCAACATTTCCTAGCTCGACTAGGAATACTTCTTTCTTCGCGATTTCCCCCATTGCCTTGGCTCGATGTCTTCCTCTATCCTTCAATAAGCATGGACAATCTTCAAGTATGAAATTGTACACTAAAATTTCCATCGAAAACAGAAACAAAGGAAAAGAGGCAGAAACATAGTTTTCTTGGCAGGAATGACCTTGCTCCAGTAAATCTGGCATAACTCTCTCCTCGGAAATCCGATTGATGCGATTCTAAGTCTCAGAGAAACTAGACACGTAGAGCTTCCTCCATATAAAAGGACTTGATCAAATTCCTTGTGAAACATCCGGAATGAATTTTTAAATTTGGGATACAGTCCCAGAAAAAATCCTAGAAGTCCCTGGATCGTTTTGCTCAAACTGCTGATTTGCAGCTATCTTTTGGGTGACTTCCCGAGCTCCGATTGATCTGTATTTTTGATACAAAACCCATTAGGAAGCCAATAACATAGATACCAGATTTCAGAAAATTTGGAAAAGGATAAGTCACAATTACATTCATCTCAGAATCACGAAAAAGACACATTTTGTATTATTTTCCAGATTTCTCAAACTTAGTCATTTTTCGGATTCTAAAGTATATATTTTCAAAACTCTATCAAATCGATACTAAACTACATTATGACTCAATCTTAGACAAATAAGGGTTAAACAAAGCATAAATGAGAGCATGAGCATATTAATATCGTCGCACATTGTGCTCCTATCACGGAAGAATCGGCAGTTACTTGAAGTTGTTCATGCCTTGTTATTTGGCATGAATGTACCTCGTGAATATTGGGGTGAAGCTGTAAAGTCTACTGCATATCTCATCAATCGTACTCATTCTCGAGTGATTGAGTTTCAAAACCCTCAGCAACAACTTCACATGCTTCTTTCATTTACATCGATGCCCAACTTAGAGCCGCGCGTCTTTGGCTGCATAGTGTATGTTCATATTCCCAAGCCTCAACGAAGCGAACTTGATCATCGTGTAAAAAAATGTATTTTTGTAGGCTATGCAGAATTTCAAAAGGGCAATAGATGTTATGAACCGAAGACCGACACGATACATACGTCTCTTGATGTGTCTTTTCGAGAATCTGAGCCGTATTTCTCTATTGGAGTTTCAGAGTCTTTCCTTCAGGGGGAGAGAGCTTGTGAAAGGAACCTCAACAAACATTCGAAGTACATGAATTCGATGAATTAGAAGAATTAGAAGCACGATTTGCAATTAGAAGTCATGACATTGGTACCGGAACCAAATCTAGTCTTAGACAACTTACTGAAAAGAGTGGGCCCAGCGTGTCTGACGCGCCAGCAGCCGTACTTGACCCGGGGACACATCGTGATCAGCTGAGCCGAGCCGAGAACCAGTTGTTGGCAGAAACCTTGAATGGACTGAATTTGGACTTCAACCGGCAGCAATGGCATAGCATGGACATGTCCAACAAGTTAATAGGTCCATTAAATCTGATCCATGCTTCCAAAAATCCAAAGGAGAGCCTTCCTAATGAAACCGGGAAAATATAGCTTTCTCGGCAGAATTGACCTTGCTCCAGTAAATTCGGTATAACTCTCTCCTCAGAGCTCCGATTGATGTGATTTCAAGTCTCAGAGAAACTAGACTCGTATAGCTTTCTTCATATGAAAGGGCTTCCTCAGATTCTAAGTGAAACGTCCGAAATAAATTTTTGAAGTCAGGATACAGTCCCATAAAAAATCCTGGAAGTCCCTGGATCAATTTGCTCGAACTGCCAAGTTGCAGCCATCTTTTGGTTAACTTCCCGAACTCCGATTGATCTAAAAATTAGAAACAAACACTTTAGCAAGCTAATTATATGCATATCAAATTTCAACAAATTTGGAAAAAGATAGGTCAATTTTCCACTCGTCTCAGAATCACGAAAAAGACATATTTTGCATTATTTTCCAGATTTCTCAAACTTAGTCATTTTTCGGATAATTAAGCACATTTTTTCAAAACTTTACCAAACTGACACTAAACTAAATTATGACTCAATCTTAGATAAATAAGGGTTAAACAAAGCATAAACGAGGGCGTAAACACATTAATAACGTCGCACATTGTGCTCCAATCATACATGCAGGAGTCATGACTTTTATTGTATAAAGATATGTACTTTCCTAAACTATATTTCTTTGCAGGAAAGACAGATCTTTACTTTGTGTTTTGGTGTGCGGGTGTGTTTTGTGGGTTTAAATGTGTTGCGTTTATCAGAGAAATTATAAACATGTGTTGACTGAGTAATTGCTAATTAGTTTATTTATACGATCTTTAAAAACTTACCGAGTACGTTGTTTACAACCTGGTGCACCACTCCATGGTGGAGGGGTTAATCATGCAAGTGAGGATTAGCATATGTGAGACGGTGATTGATAACTGCGGCGATTAGATATGCCTATTTTTTAGCTTGCTTCATCAGTATGTAGTGAGCTATGAATAAATAATGATCCTACTATTTACATTGTTAGTATTTAACAACTTGTGTAAATAATGGTAATGTAATATGTGTGTTCATTAGAGTCACATTTCTTTATACTCTTTAATACATAGTAAATTGTAATTTATTTATTCTCATAGTTGAGAATATTGAATTATCAAATTTTTGAATTTGAATTTTATCTATTAAAAAATTTGAGACGTGACATCTATAATAAAAAATTTATAAAGAAAAACTATTGGAGATGTTATAACTTAATTAGTTGCTTAACTTGGTCGATCACACAGGTTTTGTTAGCGTTTGATTGCACAATCTTCTAAGACAAAATAACATAGTAATTGATGATTGCTATTTTTTTTTTCTTCTATTAAAGTACTCTATCTGAGCTTTCTATAAATATTCCAAGATACAAAATTCAAATCTAAAAATGATGCTCCTTCTGAAAATAATAATAATAATAATAAAAAATCTAAATATGACAACTGATGAAATCGAATAAAAACTCTTGAAGCCCGAAGCGAATTAAGCGTCCCTAATTAGGACCTGAGGAATTGCCAAGGTCCTGTTCCGGTCCCTATCCTGCATTTCGATAGCACATTAAGTTAGCATTAAGCTCAGTATTTTTTGCGTCATATATAAATTCCTATTTGAAATGTACCTCCAGAATCCAGCAAATGAACGAAGACTCATATAGATGGTTAAAGCAACCCAGATGCCAATGAATCCACTTGTGTAGGAGAGAATAAACAGACATATGATGCTGATAATAGCCACCAGAACCTAGAGAGAAGAATGATCACCTTCAACTTTACTAATGAACTGCAGCGGTATGTATTAGCTTAGAAAACAAAGTTCTTGGTGACATCAACGCACAATTTAGCTTGTTTGTTTGCTTTGTTTTTTTTTTTTTGTTTTTCAAACTACGAGTCCATCAATGCCTCAGCTCATTTTTTGTTTATAAACAATGTAAAAAAAGAAGAAAAAAAACTTATATGGTGGTAGAATAAGATTTTGAACACAGATGATTGCAAATTGTACATTAATACAAGAAAGGGGCAGAGGACTCGCCATAGAACATGCTGCATAGGCAAAATCAGAGGCTCCAAAGTTGACGCCGTCAAAAACAAATGCCAATGCATTGATCGGTTGAGTGGCAGCAACAAACTGGTTTTAATTGGAAGCCAGTTAATTCATAATGTCATTTGGAATTGAGCAGAATTATTTTGTTTTGTACGTTCCGACACAAAAAGACTTACTGGTATGCCTATTCCAATAAGATGCAGGACATTGACATCTTCTGTAAATACTCGTGCTCCATACTGCAACCCCATTCCGAGCATGAATGCAAGTATCAAACCCAAAGCTAATCCTAACTGCAGTTAAAATCAATGGAAATTTTAGAAAATGATATCATCATAAGGTTAACTTACAATATATCTGTAGTATTATTAAAAACCTGTAATACTCGGGATGCAGTGGCTGCAGCTTTGTCATAGTCGTTCTTTGCAAATGCACTCGCAAGTATTGCCTGAAAGTACATATGATCTAAACAATTAGTACCGCGTCAGTCCATCAAACAACAAACTGAAACATTAAGATAGTTGCACATAAACTGTTGAGATATAAATCCCACATGGGAAAATGGGACCTAGCCTGTGGGTTTATAAGGGTTTGGGCTACTCCATCCATTGCCAATTGGTTTTGGATTGGAACCCCATATTACTTTATCATAGTATAAGAGCGGGTTACCCACGTGTGTGCTCCTTAAATCATTTTCTACATAAACAAACACAATATCTTATCAACTACAGATGTTAAATTAAGTTCTTCTCTCGATTTCTAAGCAAAACCATAATCAGCATTAGAGCTCTATAGGTTTTCTGTAGTCATATGTCAGTATGTCCACAAGCTATTTTAGTACACGACTACTCTGTGTTCAGTTTTCTGAAAGTGATTTGGTGATTCAGCTGTTACAAAGTTCATATTATCATTGTGAGAAAATTAAGGATAATTAAGTCGTTCACAATTGGCTTTGATGAGTTTAATATACTTAAAACTAAACAGAAAGTGCATTCCAGTAGTTTCATAAAAAATAAGATTTTAATTTATAACCTGTCCTGCAACAGCCAGTCCATCAGCTACAAGAGATGTTGCCAACCAAACTTGCAAGCAGACCTGAAATGCCGCCATGGCTGTCGGTCCCTGGCGTGCAGACAATGATGCAGCCAGAGTCACACAGAATGTAACCGCAACGACCCTCATTAATAATAGGAAACCTGGATTCATAAACAAAGGACTAATGGAGTATCAATTACGTAATGTTCACTATCTATAGAGAAAGTTAAATATTTAAATTAATCTCTCCAACTTTACAAGTCACCACTCTTTACTCAAGAAATGAATCCTCACCATTTTTAAGAAATCGACCGAATTGGAGATGTTTAGCACTTGGGGGTATGAGATCAACTTGAGCCATTAATCTCCAAAAGAGGATGACAGACATTAAGTACCTAGAATGACCATTTCAGTAATTACAGGCAACATGACACACAATATACGATTCTAGTAAAGTCAAGAAACAGAACAGACATTTGTAATGGAGCATAATTTTATTAATACTTACTGTGATATAACATGAGCAATAGCTGCGCCATTCACACCGAGATGGAAAACAAATATTAAAATTGGATCCAAAATTATATTTGCTGCATCTCCTGCCACTATAATTAAAATGGACGATTCATGAATCAGAACAAGCAGGAGCATGCAATAAGATAATGTACAACAGATCATGTAATTAGCTAAAGTACAACTCCACTATGGCATACCAGTGGCATATAAAGGAGTTTTTGTATCCTTGAACCCACGGAAGACTCCTTGCATAGCCAGTGACAGAAGAACTGCAGGAGCACCGAGCGATCTCAACATCAAGTACTGCTGTGCTGGCTTTAGCATCGGGGAATCCTGAACAAACAACATATTTTTTCTGTTAATATTTTTGTTGAAACATATTTAGGACTTGGAGAAAGAAAACATTAGGTCAACCGTAATGTTTAACTCTAAGAGATTCTAGAGCAGTTTCTAATCTTGGCAAAAAGTACTTACAGAACCAACTCCCATAAAGTTCAATAGAGGTCTTGCTCCAGATATGAGGAATACAGTTTGAATAAATCCAAGAGTGCCACCAATAACCATAGCTGATGATGCTGATGGAATATACCTTTTCTTAAGACCTGTTGTTACTATATCGAAGCTTACATCAACCGATTTTAGGTTGTGTCCATTCTTACCAGTATCTGACCAACAAATAGGAACAAACAGAAACACTATCATGTAATATATAGGTACTTAGAGGAGTAAAAGAGTATAGTACAAATGCATACAGATTAAATGTATAGCAAAGGAGGATGCGTTCTATACCAGTTTCTGGTAATAGCTGTTTAGTTTCCCCATTCATTGGTGAATCTGACTCCAGGTCATCATTATCATTTGCTTCAGGTCTTGCTGTTCCTTTGGCATCTTCTTCAGCAACAAAAGAGGTTGTGACACTAACAAGTGGAAATATTGCGATTCTTGATACTTGATTGAACAAAGCAATTGACACTCCTACTGCAGCAAGCTCCACTGAACCTTTACACATTAACACAACCTGGTTGATAAAAGATCATTGATATAGTTCAGTCTAAACTAACTGCTTAGAGTTATAGCGATGATGTTATGCTGACCATATTTCACTTAATGGCTTCTCCAGTTGAAACAATGTTCCTTGGATTTATACCAAGTTTATAATTTTTCTGAAAGGCCATACTTTTAGCAGCACATCCGTTACAGCAACGTTAAACTAGCTAGTGTCCAGACATCATGACATGCACTAGATGTTTCCAGCACAAATGATACACCAGAACTACTGGACATAATTGTGATCTTTTGGATGTCCTCTGGATTGATAAATAATACATATTCTATATCTGGCAATCAAATTGGTCATTTGTGACCAAGCAGCAGAACAGTAGCAAATTAGATTTACAACTTGTTCAAGATGGATGAGCACATACAAAATAAGTACCTAGTTGTCCAATGAATGCTGTGTCGATTAGGGATGCGATTGGATCAGCTGTCAAAGCCAGTGCTGCAGGTAGTGCAATCGACGCTATTTCTAATCCCAGTTGGTCCAACTTAAAAACATGTCTGCCAATATAGCACAAAATATTCAAGCATTAGATCCTAAGCATATTTCTTTGGTGATCAGCAGGCTATCAATGATATATTGGACACTGAGGGGCAGAGGTAGTGCAATTAGTTAGAGGAAAATACTTCTCATTGTTTTATAGCAGATATAGAAAGCCTTCCACAGGAGGAAAGAAAACGAAAAATGTATACGTCAAAACTGTACCTGATATCCTTGAAGAAAATGAAGATAGTCTTTCTGTTTTCATACATATATGATCCTTCATTTTTCTCTGCCATCATTTTAAAACCGGAATCAACAAATTGCTTTCCTCGCAGGGATTGTTATGAAACAAGTTGCATTAGGAGGCAGAATTTAAATTCACCAAACTCTGCTCCAGACCCTGATACACACGTTACATTGACATTAGCTTCATTGCTTGCAAACCCAATATATTTTACTTATAAACATGATAACCATTTCTATATATGGAAACAGAATGCATGAATCGAAAACTAATTCAATTAGCCCTGAACATGTAGATATAGATATTGGAAGAGTTATACACCAGCCAGACAAGATTCATTACATTCTTGCTCTCATTTTCTAAAACCTTGGAATACCAGAGAAAACCATATATGAAAAATCTTTCAATTAAGAGTTTCACAGATAAAAGGAATGCCTGAATTTGTTCTCGGTGTACATGGTTGATCGTACATAGAATTAAATCTATAGCAGTTTAGAAACCTCAACACCAGTCAAAGCTAGGCCACTTTAGTCTATAAGAAAAACTTAAACCCCCACCAGCAGACTCGAAAGACATATCTCAGAACTAAAAACTCTGAGACATTTCAGATTTTGCAATACCAAAAACCAAAGTAGAGAAGAGGAAAGGCGATGGTCCCTCACCTTGGTCACCAACATGAAAGCATCTCAAAATATGTCAAGTGAAGAAGAATACCCAATATGGAATCTGGCTTTGCTGAAACTTCAAATTTAAAGAGCCAAACTTTATTCTCTCCAGCGTTTAAACCTTGGGAGAAAGGCTTCTCTCTCTCGTTTTTTCACCCTGACAAAGACATTCAGAGCAGAATGATACCAACCATTCACAACCTATGACAAACATTTTGGTACAAGAGAAAGCAACCATTAATTCTTACCAACCTCATGTTCTATAAACAGACGTACTGGTCGAAATTTACTATAAATAAAATTAGAAAAATTACTCAGATTTTTCAATCATACATACAAGTAAAAAGTTTTGCTGCAGTAAGACTATATTCATGTCATCATCGAGCAGTGGCTGTTTCGATCTGGCCAAGATGAGGGCACGTGTAACCGATTATTGAGGGTCTGTAAAAGCTGCTTTTCGAGGAAGTGATTGCTCCCACAACGGCACAACCGAATAAGGCGATTGGATATGTCGTCAGTGGCTTTTTCATGGGAAATTAGCTGCTATTATCTGTAGGGAAAGACTGGAAAGTGATTCGTTGTGGCTACAGAAAAAGCCAAATGTCAGTGTCCATCGTTTTCATGCACAACAGACTGATACATATGACCATTGGAGGTTAAAGATCACCGTTTTTTGCTCCACTCTATTAGCTTTTAAGCTAGCTTTGGATATACAAATTTCATGAGCAGACACTTCCAGACTTTGACTAACCAGTGTTTAGAGAACTTTCTACTGAAGGATTATATTGGTTTTGTTAACTTTGTTGAAGTATTATCGATCCCTACAATTCTGTTTACGGTTGTGAATATTGACCATTTCCATAAAAAAAACCTAGCCGTTGTGATATTGATACTGTGCTTGGAGGTGCCATGCTGTTTTGAAGCACGCGTAAGAATTTCCTTTCTTCTATATATTCCTGGAAGAGCCATGTAGATCACATGTCCGTGCATGTTCTTTAGAATACCAAAGAAATGGTACAGTACTTGTAATTAATGAGATACTGGTACTTCTAATTTTGGTGTATTACGTACCTATCGTTATGGAGTTTGTTGGGTCGGTCTGTCTTCATTCTTGGTTCATCCAAAATATATACATGTAAACCATCTGAATGGTGAGGCATATAGAGAAGCTAGCATCTTGCTATCTAGGCTTTTGACAGGGTTAGGCAAGTGACACAGACACAGATCGAGTTCGGTGGGCGACATATATTCTGCACAAGCATTTAATGTTGAGGAGTTCGAATGTACGTGATAAGCTTAGCTATCTCTTCCTTGACTCATCACTCTCGTTTGTAAAGGTGGTCATTATTTTACTCTAAATATATATAATTTTGGTATCATAAAATGTTAAAAATCCAATGATTCATAGCAAAACTTCACCATTTTTTATAAATAAAAAGTATCTTTTAAATAAGAATGGTTCTATTTACACCTCTAGATTTGCTAAATACACCTTCTATTTTTAAATAATTTTATTTTCTACTTTACCCCTCTAAAGTTGTGATTATTGCACGGATCTTCCTTCTTCCCCTCCCTCGATCCATATATTTCTCAAGTTTTTCTTCATTGTGTCTACAAACATACTTATTTAAAAACAGAATTAATTTCTCAATTATATGATTATTTGAACAGTCATGGCTCAAAACCAATGCCCCCAAATCATCGGTTATGGAGGTTGTTTCACTTGTTTGGTCTTTGGGGCAGGGTGATGGTGTTCAGTATAGAGATCGAGCCTCAATTTGAGAGAAAGCCCTCAATTTTCTAGAGGGGCATAACGGAAAAAATATTTGTTGCAAAAATTTAGCGAGACATACAAAGTAGATGTGAAGGTACAATTAGAATTCCCCTTCTAAAGAGAATAGCAATGTGAAGAAATTGTCTTCTTACTTTCATTCATACGTATTACACCTCTTATATACAGAAGTTGAGCTAATCTGATCCACTATTCTAGGGATAACTATGGCAAGTAAATCAACATAATATTCTAGGATAGTACAGAATATTTGACGTAGGAAGAATCCCTAATTACTTGGGATTGCTATCCTTAATACTCCCCCTCAAGTTGGAGTGTATATTGATTACACTCAACTTGTCTAGCAATACAGTAAACTGCTTCGAACTCAGTGGCTTGGTGAACAAGTCTGCAGGTTGTTCTTCTGTTCGAACATGAAGAGTTTTGACCAGTCCTCTTTCCACCTTCTCTCGCACAACATGGCAGTCGATTTCTATGTGCTTCGTACGTTCGTGAAAGACAGGATTTGACGTTATATGAATGGCAGCTTGATTGTCACAAAAGAGGTTCACTGCATGTGGTTGATTCACGTTCAAATCCTTCAGAATATTTCGAAGCCAAGTTATCTCACGACATGTCGTGGCCATGGATCTATACTCAGCTTCAGCGCTTGAGCTAGACACTGTTCCCTGCTTCTTTGTCTTCCATGAAATAGGTGCATTTCCAAGGAAAATGCAATAACCAGTAATGCTTCTTCTTGTATCCCTGCAACGAGCCCAATCAGCGTCGCAATATGCTCTTAATTCCAGCTGGCCAGTAGAAGGTAAGAGAATTCCTTGTCCAGGCGCTTGTTTAAGGTACTTGAGAACTTTATATGCTGCATCTAGATGTGGCTGTCGAGGCTTGTCCATGAATTGACTCAAAATGTGTACTGCATAGACAAGGTCAGGCCTTGTAATTGTCAGATATATGAGCCTTCCGACTAGACTTCGGTATTGTGAAGCATCTTGCAGTTCTGGTCCATCTCTTTGTGTAAGCACCAAATTTTGTTCTACTGGAAACCGAGAAGGTTTAGCGCCTAAGAAACCAGCATCTTCCAGAATTTCCAGTGCATACTTTCGTTGACACATTACAATTCCTTACTTGGATCTTGCCACTTCAATTCCAAGGAAGTATTTGAGCTTTCCCATGTCCTTCAATTTAAAATGTTTCGCAAGGAAGCCTTTAGTGTCTTCTATGTCTTGTAAGCTGTTACCTGCTAGTATCACATCGTCAACATAGACAAGTAGTGTTGTGAATTTTCCATTTGTATTTCGGACGAACAATGAGTAATCAGACCAGCTTTGTTTAAAACCGGCACTTTTGAGGGCTTGAGAGAGCTTCAAAAACCACTGTCTGGAAGCTTGCTTGAGTCCATACAAAGACTTGTGTAACTTGCAAACTCTAGTCTCCCCCTTTCGTCCGAAACCAGGTGGCAATTGCATGTATGCATCCTCAAACAAGTCACCGTTGAGGAAGGCATTATTGACGTCTAATTGATGGAGATGCCAATTCTGAATGGAAGCAAGACCAAGAAGAACTCGTACAGTTGTTAACTTGGCCACTGGTGCAAAAGTTTCTCTGTAATCAACTCCTTCAACTTGACTATACCCTTTTGCGACTAACCGAGCTTTATATCTCTCCACAGTTCCATTTGGATTGTGCTTGATCTTGTAAACCCATTTGCAACCAATTGATTTCTTATGCAAAGGTAGCGGCACTAAGCTCCATGTCTTGTTGTCTTGCAAGGCTTCAATCTCTTTGCTCATGGCTTCTCTCCATTTCGGTTCTTGCATTGCCTGAGAAAAAGACTGACGTTCTCTTTCTAAGGTTATTTTGACAGTGAAGGCCTTATGTATTGGAGAGAGTCTATCATATGATAAGACATGAGAAATAGAATGATGAGTGCCTGAAGGAGTTACCTCGTTCGGTGGAGACGATGGAGCGGTTCGAGAAGGGAGAGCTGCCTCGATGTGAAAGTCCTGCAATATAGTCGGTACTTGTGTTGGTCGAGAGGATCGACGAACTGGAATTGGTGGGGGTGATGGAGATAACTCAGGTTCTGGTGGTGAAAGTTCTTGTGAAGGGAAGGTGTTAATGGACTGTGTTTCTATCTGGGAAGGAAGAAGAGGTGTAATTTCAGTAGGAGATGATTGAGTGTGATCAGCGGAAGGTGTGAAGGTACTAGTGGGATATGCTGTAATGTGAGGTGATTGTGTTAAAATAGGGTAGATGTTATGAGAAGATGGTGGAGGATTTTTAGGAATGGGAACCGAATTGGTATCAGTTTGATATGGAAACTCATCTTCAAAGAAGATCACATCTCTGGAAACCAACACTTTTTTCCTCCTTCAAACTATAAACCTTGTACCCCTTTTGTCCATGTGGATAGCCAATAAAAATGCACTCAATGGATCTAGGATCAAATTTGCTAGGTCTGAGAGGATGTGTGGAGACAAAACAACGTGAGCCAAAAACCCTAAGGTGATTGTAATTTGGTGGTTTGTCAAATAAAATCTCAAATGGTGTTTTCCCTTGTAAGAGTGGTGTTGGTGTTCGGTTTATTAAATAAGCAGCTGTAAGGATAGCATCCCCCCAAAAGTGTTTAGGCAAATGAGCTTGGAACAATAAGGCTCTAGCTACATTGAGCAGGTGACGATGCTTACGTTCAACAACACCATTTTGTTGTGGTGTATTGACGCAGCTTGTCTGATGCTCAATGCCTTTGGAAGAATAAAATTGTGTGTGTTTGAATTCTGGACCATTATCACTTCTAACTACTCTCACTTTCCTGGAAAATTGATTGTCAACGAGCTTGACAAAATGGACAAGTAGGGTTCTTGCTTCTGACTTATGTTGCATGAGATAAGCCCAAATGCTTCTTGAATAATCATCAACAATGGTTAAGAAAAATTGTGCTCCAGAAATAGCTGGGACATGATATCCACCCCATATGTCTACATGAATCAATTCAAAACAAGAACTACTGGAAGAGGTACTCAAAGGAAATGGTGTCCTAGTGAGTTTGGCTAGACGACAAATTGAACACTTGCTTGTATCACAAGTTGTATTTTGCAGAAAGGGAAACATAGCTAAAACTTTACTAGAAGGATGTCCGAGCCTTTGATGCCATAGGTTTGGTGTTCTGGTACTGACCATATTGCATGTTCCTTTCCCTGGCATATCGAGGCAGTAGAGTCCCTCACGTTCAGTTCCCGTCCCAATCGTCTTCCCCGATCGAAGGTCCTGTATAAAACAAACTTGTTTGAGAAATATGGTCACATGGAACGAATCAAATACTAGTTTGCTAATGGAGATCAGATTCAGGTAAAATAATGGAACACAAAGAACATTATGAAGGATTAAGCTGTGAGAGAACACCACTGTTCCGATGTGAGTAACATTGCTTAGATTTCCATCTGGCAACTTCACTAAACGATGATGTATTGGTTTAAATGAAGTGAGAAATTTTGGATTGCAGACAATATGATCACTGGCACCACTATCCAAAATCCATATAGCATTAGTGTTACCCTTTGAAATAGCAAGTGCTTTACCTGAGAATTCTTGATAGTTGGGAGTTTTACCAACAAGGTTGGCAGAGGACTGATTTGAATGCAACATCTCAAGCATTTGAGATCCATCTGCTTGTTTATCCGTAGCAGCAGATTTGATCTTGCTCATCATTCCCATCATTCGCTTGCATTCTTGCTTTGTCAGAGGGAAGTCAGTCATGTCTTCATCATCTGCCGTAGACAGGACTACATGGTTTATTTTGGTCGTCTCTTGTGCTTTCTCTAGATCAGCTTTTCTCCTTCGACAATAATTATAAGTGTGTCCCATGCCCTCACAGTAAGTGCACTTAAGATGTGCCCTGCAATTCCTCATGGTGTGGTTGGTCATGCCACATTTTTCACATTTGAGCTCCTTTTCTGTAGAGGATCTGCCAAACTTCTTAACTGCAAAGGCAGATGCTTCTGTAATGGTAACAACCTTCTCATTTGAGGCTGCTGCTTGTTTCTCATGGCAAAGGGCTGCTGCATAGACTTTGTTCAAGCTTGGTAAAGGATCCATGCTTATTATATTGCTCCGGAGAGATGCATACCCTTCATTCAATCCCATCAGAAACTTTATTGTCTTCTGAGTCTCTATGTAGGTCTTGTATGTGTTAGCAGCTTCACATGTGCAAGGAGTCAACGCACAGGCCACGTCCCTTGCATCCCACAAACCTGTGAGATTGGTGTGATACGTGGTGACTGTACCTGTTTCCTGCTCACATTTGTTGATATCATTCTCTATGTTGTACAATTGAACTGTGTTGGTGTGAGAAAACCTCTCCTTTAACTCCTCTCATATGTCATGTGATGTCTTGCAATGAGCAAGACTCCTTTTGATCTCCTTTGACATACTCCCAAAAAGCCAAGTCTTAACGAGGATGTTGCAGCGATCCCACTGCCCTTGTTCTTCTTTGTTGTGAAGTGATCTTGTTATGGTTCCATTGATAAAACCATGTTTGTTCTTGACTGCGAGTGCCATAGACATCGAGTCAGCCCAGTCGATGTAGTTGTCTTCCGTCAATGCTTGTGGCACAAGAATCATGCCAGGTTGATCAGAATGATGCATGTAGAGTTAGGGCTGGGCGTTTTGGCCCGAGAGACCGAAAGCCCGGCCCGAAAAATCCGAAAAAACCCGAAACGGGCCGGTCCCTTCAAGTTAAAAGCCCGGACCGAATTTGGGCCCGAACCGAAACAAGAAAATCGGGTCGGGCTCGGGCCTTGAAATTTTTGGGACCGAAAACCCGGCCCGGCCCGAAAATGCATAAATAAATATAATATCTGTAATTATGTTAACAGAAGTAGCTTCTGCTCCAGTGGTCTGGAGCTTGTTTGTTTTGTAAGAGGTCTGAGGTTCGAGTCCCATCTCCTCCGACTTAATTTTGATGATTTATTGTTCTGTCTATAATGCATAAATATATATAATATTTGTAACTACTTAAACATAAGCAGCTTCTACTCTAGTGGTTTGGAGTGTGTTTGTTTTCTTCGAGGTCAGGGGTTCGAGTCCTCTCTTCTCCAACAAATTTTGATGATTTGTTTTCCATGTAAAATGGGCCCGAAAAAGCCCGACCCGGCCCGAGCCCGTTATTTCGGGCTTTGGGTCGGTCTTGAGTTGTTGAAGAGCCCGAACCGGCCCGAGCCCGATATTTCGGGCTTTGGGTCGGGTTCATGAAATTCTTGGCCCGGCCCGACCCGTGCCCAGCCCTATGTAGAGTGGATGATTAGGACTCTCCCATGGTGCTGATACTGCAGACGTGTCTGAGCCTTTCTTGCTCTCAGAAACAACTTTCTGATCATCTTCGCCAGCCATGAGGTATGTTGATTCTGTAGAAAAGTTATGTGCTCAAGATCGTACACTCTGATACCATAAAGAGAATAGCAGTGTGAAGAAATTGTCTTCTTACTTTCATTCATACGTATTACACCTCTTATATCCAGAAGTTGAGCTAATCTGATCCACTATTCTAGGGATAACTATGACAAGTAAATCAACATAATATTCTAGGATAGTACAGAATATTTGACGTAGGAAGAATCCCTAATTACTTGGGATTGCTATCCTTAATACCTTCAAACAATAAAAATAGGAAAAAAAAACGATTGATCAAATGGGATACAGCTAAAGCTACTAATACATACACTGTCGTTGGGAAACATTCAATCGGGTAGAATAATTAATCTAATATTGGGGGCTTCTTCTCCCCTATGTCATTTATTTTACTTGTTTATGATGGTCAATTGTACTAGTAACTTAATTATGACATGTACTATATAGTGTATGTTTATTTACCTGTATTCTCACCAGTCCCTGGCTCGATCTGTAATGTAATTGTGACTTCCGAGCTGTACGTAATATCTTATTCTATTTCCAGTCGATCATTATTTTTACTAGTAATGTTCTTCAGAAAGACGAGAATATAAAAGAGGCAATTTATATTGTCATTATTATCATTCCATTATAGGACATCATTCGATCATGATATCGATCTAGTGTAGTTTGGCAACTATAGATCCCTCTTTAGGTAACCATGGAGATGCTCTAGCTTATATATTGACACCGGCCTGATTTCATTTTCTTAATCCATCTCTTTCAATCTCCAACACTAGAAGCATCGATCACTTGCAGACCGCCACCCAACTAGCTAGCTTGCTGACCTCCATGATAGTTTCATTTAATTGAAGGATGCCAATCGTACGTACGTAGTTTGGTCAATGTACGTAAAATTTGTACATGATCATTGGATTGTTATCTCACTCATTGTCCTTGCTGAAAGATTTGCAGTAAAACTAGCTTGAAGAAAATAGAAGAAGATGGATATATGTAACTAACTTCCTTTTTTCATCTGGGAATGAATTCAAATATATATGTGAATATTGAACATGATTACAGGCTTACAGCAACTCAGCCACACCACCAGCAGGAAACAACAGCTACAATTGATTCCAATTCCATATGATCTACCATCAAACAAAAAGACCCATATATAAGAAGGTAAATCAATTTCTCTTATTACTATGAAATACCTGAAGTTATGTATTGTTGTTCTTAACTTATCAATATGCAGTCGATCAAATTATTGAATCAATAAACAAAGTTTACTAGTTTATGAGTTATCACAACATCAAGCTGGTTCGTCAGTGATTAAATATATTCTAGTTACACTAGACTAGTCTAATCAAATGTAATTTCTATTTATATTTTGCTATTGTACCTGATCTTTGGTTCAAAAGAATAAGAATTTAAAAGTATTTCAAAAATTAAATATCTTATGAAGTATCATTCAATAATTGTGTTGGAATACGTACTATTATATGATACTGAAGATATACAGATAAGTTGGGATGTAGATTTAATTTGGTGCACACCTTAAATTGGTTGGGCAAATGTGCAGCTTCTAAGTAATTACATGCATATGAGATTAAGAGTGAGATCTTTTTTTTTTTTTCCTCTTTTTTTTTAATCAAAAACTGGCATCTCGACCAACTTAACCACCCATTTTAGATACCAGTGACTTAGTGAGTAGATGAGTTCTCTTAATTTTGTAGCCAAGTTAATGCTCCTTATGGCATTTAAAATCAAACTTTTCATTATAAACATGAATAGATAGTTCGAGTGCGTATGCGCGCGCAACTCATCCCTGGATATGCGCGCACAACTCATCCCTGGATATGCGCGCGCAACTCATTCCTTTGGGGAGTTTCCAATCAAAATGGTATAGCAACATTGCAAGGTGGAGCTCAACATTGGCAAGACCAAATGACATGCCGGGGCAAATTCTCCTTCCAGCACCAAATGGAATATACTCAAAGTTTGTTCCCCTATAGTCAACTGAGCTATCAAGGAATCTCTCTGGATGAAAGCTCCCAGGCTCAGTCCAGTACTTTGGATTTCTACCAATTGCCCAGGCATTGACAATTGCCTTGGTTTTGACTGGTATTTCATAGCCATCAATCTCACAAGTCTCTCTAGATTCTGTTGGAAGTAACAATGGATTAGAAGGGTGTAACCTTAGTGTCTCTTTGATAACTAAGTTCAGATATTTCATCTCTCTAATGCCTGTTTCATCTGCATTCCCTTTTCTATTAAAGACTTCCCTCACTTCATCCTGCGCCTTTTGCAATATTCTTGGATTTCTTATCAATTCTGACATTATCTAGATTGGATTTCTTACCAGTCTAGAGTTGTAGATGTTGTTTCACCTCCACCACCGAATATCTCCTAAAATGATTAATGATCAATATATATTTTTGATCAAACAAACCATTCAAGTGCCATAATCTCTAACTTGTTAAAATTATTGTATGTTAAGGTGTATAAAACAGTACTTGAAAAAATCATATATTTTCATAAAAATGAGAACAATTTAATGTTATTAAAGCACGATACCAATAAATTAGTGTATTTTTTGTTTTTTTAAGAGTGAATTAATTTACTTACAGCGATTACTGCCTTGATATTTTCAGTGGTTAGGGAAAACTCAAGCCCGCCTTCTTGTTCGTGAAACTTTAGGAGAACATCTACAAGGTCTTCCTCTGCTTCACCGTCGTGAACTTTTGACCGCGTCTTATTTTCCTTATGCTCATTAATGATGTTTTCCATTATCCTGTCAGCTTCTTTGTGCAGACTCTTTAGCTTAGACTTCAGTCCACTTAGAAGATGAAGCAATTTGATAGAAGGAAAAAGATCTGCTACCTCAAAGCCATTTGCCAACGTCATAGATTCCTTCACGCAGTGTATGAAGTTTTCATGATCTTTGCTTCTTTTGCCAAAGGCTGCTCGATAAGTGACGCTAAATGTCGATGATGAAATTTCCTCAGTAAGATTGACTGGAGATCCTGTGATGACTTGATCTGGCTAGGGAAGCTAGCAGGTAGGTAAGGTCACGCATCCCACATCGCCCGGGAGAGAGTAGATGCTGTGCTTATATATGCAGAGCTAGTTCAATACATAAGGACGCGTTTTAGGGGCTCAATGGCTTCGGAGGGGATGGAAACTCCGAAGTTAAGCTTGTTGAGTCCAGAGCAATACTAGGATGGGTGACCTACTGGGAAATTGCTCTGGAGCTCCCAAAGACAAAACCGTGAGGGCGAGACCCAAAACGGACAATATCCTAAGTGTATGGATTGGGCTGTTACAGATCCTGCTCTTAAAGAAATTCTTTCGATGAGATTGTAAAATATAAGGGTATGATATTGCATATATAAAATTGTAATTAATTTTAACTTCAAATTAGAAATTAAAATTTCAGAATTAAACAAGAAAATATGAAGATATACTCAATCAATACCGAAGGAGTTTCAAGATGGATTAGGAACAGTCGAGTCGTGTGTACGTGTCACACACTGTCCCTTAAGACAATTACGCCGCCTCTATTAGTGCAAAAAGCTAGACTTCTTAGCGTTCGTCTCCCAGGATACAACGACTAATGAATTCTTGTAGCTGCACTGCAACAAGAAATCCTGCGAATCGCTAGTACCTCTTTCTATCACCAGACTAAACAAGAGTAGAGAAACAGAAGAGAGAATGACTTTTCAAAGAGAGAAGAGCTAAACGCTTCTTGGTGTTAGGTGTTGGTCTCTTGGTATTTTTGAACAAAGGAATAGATCGCTCTTTATATAGGGGAAGATCAAGCTACTACTTTAATTGCCATGAATTCAAAAATGAATTTCATATCATAAGTTATAGTCGTTACGTAATGAATTCATAAATGAATTCTGATTCATATGTCATAACTATTTCCTCAATGAATTCCATTTCATACGTTACAACAGTTATATACACAATGAATTCGGTAGTTACATAATTCAATCTCATTAAATATGTCGTTACAATATTTAATCTCATTGAATCTACTATTACAAAATTCAAAGCAACTCTGTTGTTACACATTCCATAATTCAAGTAGTGAGCAAGTTTTTTGAGTGACGATTTCTTATTCACACCATAACTAATTTAAGTAGATGATTACATGAATTTGTAACCCTCATACCAGAGAATACAAATTCATATTTTATCATTAACGAATATTAAGTACGTCCACTTAAATTCTTCAAATTAAATTGATTAAAACAAATGGTGATTTTCACCATTTTCTAATAGAGATTGAGTACCTCCTCTTCTCTAATAGATTGGTAGCATTGAACACGCTTTGTGCTTAGAAGCTCAATTGCACAAATCTTTCTTAGTTGTCTCCAGTATTCACCATATGGGGCAAATGAAATACTTGTACAACCGTAAGTCATAATATCTAGAGCAAGGAGATGTGGCCTTGATGCGAAGACAACATCGTGAGTTTTCATCACCTCTTTAGCAATCTCTGGGGATGTAATAACAATGGTGGAAACCTTTCCAAGCTTGAGGTGCATAAGGGGTCCATATTTTTTGGCCAAGTCTGTTAGAACATGATGGGGAAGGGAGCCAGTGAGTTGGCGTACATTTCCTATAAAGGGTAGCTTGCTTGGGCCTGGAGGTAGATTTGAAGTTGAGTACTTGGTATAGCTCCTCTTTAGTATGTTCGGAACCATGATAATAAATATTATGAAGGAAATTAGGACTTGAAAAAAAGACTGCCATTGAAACTCCATGATGGGCATGAAGAAGATTTTGTTATAGAGAAGATTGGGAGAATGTGTTTGGATGTAGAGAATAAGCTTCTTATATGTAGGGTTTACTAGGGTTTAATACGATTACTATTATGCCCATATAGTTTAGTGGTATAGGTATGGATAACACATATGTTAGTCACAAAATGATAGATTCCAATTTCAGCTACTCTAAAACTCAAAGCCAAATTTTTCTCTCTCTTCCTGGGAGCAGCTTACTCTTTTGAGTATCTAAACATACACTGTAGCTAGTGTATTTCTTCCCTTTCCCTTTAGTTTTTGTCCTTTTATCCTTTTTCTTCCCCAGTTCCTCTCCTTTTCCTCCTTTCCTTTCCCCAATCTCCTTCGTATCACGTTTTTTCGGTTTTTCTTCCCCTTATTTCTCCAGTCAACAAGTTGGGAATCATTACTGGGTTACTTGGCTAGTTCCTAAGCCTTCAAATCACACTTGTAATTCATGCAAAAAAGGTTTGTTCTTGTATTTTCCTCTTCCAAACACCTGTTACCTTGTAAATCCTTGATGTAAATCTCTTGCTTGATCATATTTCCCCCAAACTCACGCGTGTCCCCCTTACATCATTACATCCTTTGCATGGTTGCACGACGTTCAGGTTCTAAGTATAAATTCTCTCTGCCTTCTTTCCATCTCTGTTTCATCCCTATCACTTAATCTCTCTCTCAACATCATGTCTTCTTCTCCATTTCTAGCCCGCCTTACGCCCCATCCTTCCCCCAATAACCCCACCATCAATTCTCCCTCTTCCCTTCCCCCCCATGATTCTCATCCTGTTCCTCCTCCTGTGACATAGGAAGTAATCAAAGGAGAGTTACTCCTCCATTTTCATCCGCCTGAACTTCCAGAAGAGCGTGAAACCCAGCTACTGGGAATGGTCATCTCGGATCGAAATCTCCACACTCCATCTGTCATTCGTATCCTCACAAATGCTTGGAGTGATATTGGAAGATTTCAAATGGACCTCATCCATGGTTCTTCAGTCTTCTCAATAATTGCTCCATCAGACGAAGCATCGAAGCATCTTCTGGAACGAGGTCCATGGGTAGTTATGGGATGCATGTTCTCTATTCATCCCTGGCCCTCTCATTTCCGACTAGCTGACATACCTCTTCATTTCATCACTTTCTGGATCCAAGTTCATGGTCTTCAGAGAGGGCACATGATTGAAACTAAAGCAAGATGGATTGGAGAGCAACTTGGGACGGTGGTTGCCACAGAAGATCCTTCATCTCCTTCTAGTCACAAGGGTTTTCTTAGAGTCAGAGTTCAAATAGATTCTCGCTATCCCTTATGCCCTGGGTTTTGGTTCAGTCGAAATGATAGGGAGGCAACTTGGGCTGATTTCAAATATGAAAAACTCTCCGACTTCTGCTATCGCTGTGGCAGACTTGGCCATACTCTTCACTCCTGTTCCTTCCGACCACACCAATCAGCAAACCGTCTCGGGCCAAGAATGGCTGTTACAGTCCCCAGACGCTTTCCAGTAGATAGCTCTCGAGGCTGGGACCGGTATCATAACAGAGAATTCGACTCTATGCATTCTCCAACATCAGACCAAAGAGCTATACCTCTGGACAGTACTCTCAGAACTACTTCAGCAGGCTCGGACTCAATTCAGGCTGATCCAATGACAGATTTCTCAAACCCTAGGCGGCTTTCCTCAACCCTAGGTCATGCCCATCCGGAGGAGGTCAGATGGCAACAGTCCAGCTCAGCAAACGAAGAGGCCATGTGTCAGTCTCCAACTCATCCTCAAGAAGACCAAACACGTCCACGTGTTGACAAAGGAAAAGCCATCGTGGAGGACTGGCTTCAGCCATTGACACCGACGACTCCACCTCATCCCATCTCCCCTGAAGTGGAAGACATGCATTTGGCCATTACTCTCTCTCATGCTGAGGTGGCTGGATCAACTCAAAATCCGGATTTCCACCTTCTGGACCCTCGTACCCTAAGTGTCGATCTGTCAATCAAGCCCAACCCAATTTTTGGGGGCCCAGATCCGCTACCAGAAACATCCATCCCCTCCCGCCCAAACCTCAACTCTGAAATTCAAATTCCTGTCACTGACTGCTCAATTCCTATTTCAACAGAGCAGCTTCTCTCTGAGCTTTTCGGAGACTCCTCCCATCCTATCCCCCCGATTGGCTCTCTCTCTACTCTTGCAGCACAATTCAAACAGCTTCGAGTTCGCAAACAACTGGAAGAGGCTTTAGCTGAATCTGACAGGCAGATGAAAAGGCTGAAAGGAATGGAAGGATCTCTCCCTGAACTGAATCCCCCTCCCCTCTGTACTAGGTCCACAAAGTCAAAAAGAGGTCGAGGTGGCTCCAAAGCTCCAGGAATAACACCAAGGCCTAGGGGACGTCCAAGAAAGCACCCACTCTCAGTCGATGTTTCCAATCCTCCGGTCACAACATCAGTCTCTGATGAGTCAGTTGCAATCTCTATGGCTTTGGCAGCTGCTAATTCTGTCTCTGATCACATCCCTCCTCCTCCACAGACTCCTCAACATATTCCTAATCCTTCTGTTATGGATGCTATCATCTCCTCAACGTCTCCTAATACTGCGGGGGCAAATCCAGGCACCGGTAGCTGGCCTAATGCAGCTACGGGGAAGGAATGAGGATTCTTTCGTGGAACTGTCAAGGACTTGGGTCCTCTTTGACAGTAAAAGCTCTCCGAAGACTAAAGAGGAAATACGACCCTGATATCATTTTCTTGATGGAGACTCACCAAAGAGAGAAAATGATTTCATCATGGCAGCATCAGCTCAACTTTGATAACTATTTAGTGTGTAACCCTGTAAATACCAGTTCTGGCGGTTTAGCAGTTTTGTGGAAGTCTTCTGTTTTAGTATCTGTTCTTTACAAATCCCTCAATGTCATAGATACAGAGGTTCTTTTTGTGAACGAAGACATTCACTGTAAGATTTCTATGGTGTATGGCAACCCCTATGAGAATAAAAAAAGACTCTTTTGGTGTTATTTGAGTCGTATTTTATCTCCCAGTTCGTTCCCTTGGATTTGTATAGGCGATTTCAATGAGCTCCTTTGGAAAGATGAAATATGGGGAGGTAACAACCCCCATAATTGGAGATTAGCTCTTTTCCACGAGTTTCTTTCCCATACAAATCTCTCTGACTTGCTTTATCAAGGCCCTTGTTTCACTTGGTTTAGAACGGTTCACTCAGTTCTAGTCTTGAAAGAGCGTCTCGATAGATGCCTGGGAAACAGCCACCTCCTAAGTACATGTCCTAAAGTTCAAGTGTTTAATCTTCCTATTATTGGTTCAGACCACAGACCAATTTTGTTTGATTCTTCTCCGAAAGAATCCTATTCCCCCAAAATTTTCAGGTTTGAACATATTTGGACCTCTGCATCTTCTTGTGAGGGCATCATTTCAAAAGCCTGGATAAATGCCTCTTCTAGTTTGGCAATGCCTATTTGGGTGGCTAATCTCAAAGCTTGTCAAAACTCTTTAACAACTTGGGCCTCAAACACTTTTCCTAATGGGCATAGGAGAGTGGATCAGTTACTAATTCAGATTAATAGATTGCATAATGGTTCAGATCCTACAGCAGCATTTCAAATCAGTCAAATCACACAAGAGATTGAAAAGCTCAGGACCCTTGAAGAACAATTTTGGCATCAGAGATCACGAGTGGCATGGCTCAAACTTGGTGACAAGAACACAAGTTTCTTTCATCATTCTGCATCTAAGAGAAAACAAAGAAACCAAATTCTCAGACTCCGTGATGATCATGGAAATTGGTTAGAAAATGAAAACAGTATTGCTCAAAATTTCCTCAACTTTTTTTCAAAGATCTTCGCCACTGTTGGGAATAGGGATTTCTCACAGGTCCTCTTGCTTGTTGACCCAAAAGTAACTGACCACATGAACAATCAGCTTCTGGCTCCAGTCTCGCTAGATGAGATTAAACAAGCTTGTTTTAGTTTGGGTGCCCTCAAAGCCCCTGGACCAGATGGTTTCTCTGGTGTCTTCTATCAGACGTACTGGGCTATAGTCAATGCTGTCATCCACCAAGCAACGCTTTCATTCTTCGACTCTGGTCAACTTCTTCAAGACTTGAATAAGACTTTTCTAGTCTTAATTCCCAAGGTACTTCACCCTGAATATGCATTCTAATTCCGTCCAATTGGTTTATGTAATTATTCCTACAAGATTCTGTCAAAAATTATGGCACACAGGCTAAAAGAATTCATGCCAGACTTAATCTCAGAAAACCAAGCAGCTTTTGTCACTGGGAGACAAATTCAAGATAATGTTGTCATTGCCCATGAGATGTTTCATCATTTAAAACTGATGAAAAAAATTGGAAGAGGAGCCTTTGGTTTAAAACTTGATATCTCTAAGGCATATGATACAGTGGAATGAGATTTTTTACAAGCAGTGTTGCTTAAACTTGGTTTTCATGTTCACTGGGTTACCCTCATTATGAACTGTGTTCGCTCAGTTTCTTTTTCTCTTCTGGTTAATGGGAAACCCTCTGAATATTTTCATCCTTCTAGGGGACTAAGACAAGGGGATCCTTTATCTCCCTACCTTTTTCTTTTTGTAAGTGATGTCTTATCCTCTATGATTTGTAAAGCCTGCTCAGTCCAATGGTTAAAGCCAATCTGCATCACTGCTACTGCTCCTCCAATTAGCCATCTGCTGTTTGCGGACGACTCATTATTCTTCTTTCAAGCCTCCTCATCGATGGCAACCACCTTTCTCCATCTTCTCAAGTTGTACGGAAATGCCTCAGGTCAAAAGATTAACTACGGAAAATCTGCCCTCTTCTTCAGTCAAAACACTTTGGATTTTGAAAAACTGCAGATCTCCAATATTTTGGGAATAGCATCAGATCCCTCTCCTGGTACATATTTGGGCCTTCCAACAGTGTGGGGTAGATCGAAAGTGGCTGCTATGGGATATGTTAGAGACTCCATCCTTCACAAACTGGAAAACTGGCAACATGCTTTCCTTACACCAGCAGGAAAAGAAACTCTTATCAAATCTGTGGCTCTAGCAGTTCCAACCTACCCAATGATGTGCTTTAAGTTTCCAAAAACCTTGTGCAATCAGATCAACTCATTGATTGCAAAGTTTTGGTGGGGCAATAATGGTTCTAAAGGCATTCACTGGTTAAATTGGTCTGCTTTAGGCCTTCCAAAAACCCTGGGGGGGGATTGGACTCAGAGATTTGGGTGACTTCAATCAGGCTCTCCTAGCAAAACAAGGCTGGCGTATTCTCTCTAATCCAAATGATCTTTGGGTTCGTCTCTTAAAAGCTCGATATTTTCCTACTGGAGATTTTCTATCAGTGAGAAAAGGATCCTCTCCTTCATGGCTTTGGTCAAGTCTGCTCCATGGCAGAGACCTCCTTTCCTCCAACATCATCTGGCAAGTAGGAAATGGCAACAACATCCCCATCTGGAACTCAAACTGGATTCCTTCTTTACCAAGTAAGCAACTCTCTTCCACAGACATTGGAGGTCATGCTCAAACAGTTAACTCTCTCATTGACTGGAATTCTCCTAGATGGATCTTATCCTCAATATATGCCACAACTTCTTCAGCTCAAAGAAAAGCAATCATATCATTCCCTTTGATCTCTCCTTCAATACCAGATACACTGATATGGCCTCTGTCCACCTCAGGTACTTATACAGTACGTTCTGGTTACCATATAGCTCATTCTTCTTCTTCCACTCACCTTTCTACCTCATCAAAACCATCTACTTCAATCCTGGTCAATCCTCTTCTTTGGAAGAAAATATGGGGACTCAACACTATCCCGAAAATCAAACACCTCCTGTGGAGAGCTTCCTCTAACTTTTTAGCTACCCGGGCAAACCTTTTCAAGAAAAAGATGACTTCAGATCTTATATGTCCTTTGTGTCACCAATATCCGGAAACAATTGAACACATGCTTCTGGCCTGCCCCTGGACCCGCAAAGCTTGGTTCATACACCCTCTTAGTTTTTGTGTCAACTTTCCATTCTTGGTTTTACAATCTCACATTCCCCATCTCTCTTAAAAATGAGATTCTAACTCATGTCAGTTTTCTCATTTGGAACATCTGGAAACATCGATGTTTGTGTGTGTTTGAAAATTCCAGGCCAAATCCATCAGCTGTAGCTATTCAATCTTTCGCTGCTTCCTCAGAATTCCTTCAGCACCACAATCCTTCAAAGCCTATCTCTGATAATCCAAAACAGAGACCCCCTCCTAAACCAAAATGGATTCCCCCCCTTCATTCCCAGATAAAAATAAATACAGACATATCTTGGAATCTGGACATACAGGGATGGCAGCTATTGCAAGAAATTCTACCGGAACAATGGTGGCAGGAAATACCATGGTTTGTAGTACAGCTACTCCTCTGTATGCTGAAGCTTTGGGAATCCTTCAAGGAGTGCTCCTCGCAAAAACTCTTCAGGCAACTCACTTCATCTTTGAAAGCGACTCCCTCCAACTTGTCAGGCTCCTTCAAAATCCTATTAGCTCCACAAACTTGGTTGCGTTGCCTCTTGTGACTCACATTAGAAACCTGACAGTTGATCTTGGTTCTTATAGCTGGAGTTGGACCAGCAGAAAAGCTAACTACGCAGCTGATCTTCTGGCGAAGTTAGTTAACAGGAGACAGAGCCCAACTGGTTGCTTTCAGTTCCCGCCTTCCTCCTTCAGGCATCTGATCTTACAAGATGCTCCTTTACTTCCTTTACTTTCTGTTAATAACTTAGATTCCAGCCTTGGCTAGTTTCTTCTTGTTGTTTGGTTTCAATATATTGGTTCCGTTTCAAAAAAAAAAGAGTCACAAAATGATTTATTTCTTTTCATACCAACATGGAATGTAATAATTTTTTATTTTTGTTTTCATATTTCTAAATGAGCATTTGGAATATGATAGCAATTAAAATATGATTCAATATTTCATTCTTAATCAAGAGAATGAAATGTAATTAAGATGGTTTGTTTCCATTAATACCTTTAACTTTACTATTAAAGGATATCAAATGACTAAATTCTATGTACTACCATGAGTAACACGACAACATCTTGACAGCACTACAATTTTTATTTTGAGAATCTTCTTGACAATCTATTTGTGATATATCTTAGGCCTAGGCACCGGTCGGTTTATACTTAAAATTCATTGAACACGATCTGAAACTCAAAACACTTGGTTCAGGCTATTTTATAACCTGAGACCGACTAGGACCCAACCTTCTCATGTTTTAATCAAGCTTTTAGGATTTTCAGGCCCAAAACTAAAATTCAAAAACCCTGAAATATGTAAATTTCATAATCTGCAAGTGCAAATGTGAAATATATAACATGGAACTGAATAAACTAATGCATGGCAGCAGTATCAAGTATGCCTAACTGCATTACATGTTTACAAATTAATTACAACAGAAATATAATTACGTACTGTCCAATAATCCATCAAATTACAACAAAAATGTAATTACCTCTTGACAGTTGAGAGTGCTAGTCTCATTCTTATAACTATCACAAGCACGATCCGTGCTTCAATAAATACACTTAGCTCTCTCTTTTTCATCAATTTGAACGTTCTTACCATCCTTGATCTCGTCGCTTCTGAGTCTTCTTTTAGTACCCCTAGACCCATGATTTTCTAACAAGTTTTTCATATGTTTTTGCCATCATCTTCAGCAACTTCAGTAGCTTCAGTACGCATCCTTTTGGAGTTTTTGAATACTTAGGGATTCATCTGAACCCTTGAAGCATCAACTAGTATTGGAGCAATGCAATGACTTTTGAGTTTGTAAAAACGGAACTGTGTGAATTGAATTCGGACTCGAAATGACAGTTGTCTAATGAATTGCAGCCAGAGTTGAGCTAAATCTGAGATGAATCCATGAGTCAGCTCCCTGCAAAACAAAAGCACATATTAATTCGTAGCCTAGTGTCTCAGAGCTTCAAGTGAACTCTTCTGAGTCCCAGCATTTTCTGAGCTTCAAATGACTTTCTATCATCCTGAAATCAAATAAAAAATTGTAAGTGTGAAACTGAAATCAAATAAGAACTGACGTACTAATTAAACTGTTGAAGTCTATCTTGATTTCTGAAGCACAAATAGGCAAATTGGGGGAACAAATTGAAGGAGCCTATGAAGATTTGAGGAACTGAGAGTGAAAGAGGTGCTAAGACAAGAGACCTAGGTTGCATGGAATCGGGTGCGGGTACGTGAAAGCGAAGCGTTTTTTTAGAAAAATATTTGGAAGCTGGTGCGTTTCGGAAGCGTCGAATAAAATAATATATATATATATATATATATATATATATATATATATATATATTAAATAGAAGCCCAAACCCAAACCCCTCCAACACATTAAGTACAATCGACTCTGAGTGAGTGGGCAAGCTACCTCTGCCCTCTGACCACCCTGCTATCTGGGGATGAGGGGCTTGTCTAAGATCTCCACATCTCCTCCTCCTCAACAACCACAATGAACCCACCACCGCCTCATTTCCTCCAACACCAACCCGAAATCCCTCCAACACCAACCCCAAACCAGATCTCCCCAGATCTCCTCCTCCTTCTGCTCCGTCTCAACCACAATGAACCCACCACCGCCTGTTCATGGCTTTCTCATTTTCTGATCAAATTGTGTTACCAGATTCTTAGTCTTCTCTTTTACAATCTTTTCATCTTTCATCTTCCTCAATTTCTTCACCACTTAGCTTATCCAAGCCACCCCTGCAGTTCCCTCAACAAGCCCATCTCCAGATCAACAAGTCCTCCTTCGTTTTGGGTTTCACTAGAATGAGGGGTAGATATGGTCTCAAAGATTCAATCTTGAAGACCACCCATTTGAGCCAACCTGTAAATGTTTCTGGGTCTGATGGGTTTTCACTTCTGAATCAAAATTTTCCCACATTTCCTACGCGCTTCCAAATTTAGGAATCGCGCTTCCGTCGCGCTCCCAAAAACTTCTTTTCCCAGAATCACATTTCCGAGCGATTCCGTGCGCTTCCAGCACGCTTCCGCTTGAGAAGCGCGAAACGCGACCTTCCTGGCACTTCCGTGCTACCTAATAAGAGACTAAGGCAAAAGTTTTAGACTTTTAGTCGAGAAGGTTTTATGAGTTTTTTTTTAATGAATTATTATGGGCCAATAATAGTTAGACAAGTGGCTATAAATGGGAATCGCGCTTGGGTCGGGCTTTCAGTCATATAAGAAACGAACCCCTATTCCGGGCTGAATTATAGTGCTTTGTTCGGCCCTCACCTCGGTCCGGTTCTCTAATTCAGGACCGCCCTTATTTGGAATTTTTTTGGGGTTAAAATGTTCACGTGTTCATGTCAAGAAACCCTAGCCTAGTAAATATATATATATAAAAATATCAAGCTTCGGCCTGACCTAATGATTGACATGTTATTAGACCTGGGCATGACCATTTAAAATATAAAATGGTAAGGAAAATAAAGAGCCAAATATTTATTACTTCGTATACTATGTATCGAAAAACAGTTATGTCCCTTAGTTTATAAATTAAATTGAAATATCTCTTGTCTTAATGTCAACACTGTAGTCCATTTTGTAAAAAACAAATCAGTTATTGACAAATATTGGATATTAAAATGACCTAAATACGCTTGTAGAAAATCTATTTTATTTTTCCTTTTCTCTTTCAAATATTTATTGGGTGGTCTAATCAAGTACAGCTCTATATATATAGAGAGAGAGAGAGAGAGAGAGAGAGACATATATATATGCCACCGAAAACCCAAAAAATTAAACAACAATATCAAACCAAAAATATTAATGGCGGGTACAATTTTAGATTGAAACGAATGTTAAAAAAATTTTGTGATAAAAGTTGATGGTATTATGAAGAGGTTTATTTCAATTATATAGGTGAGAGGATAGTTAATATGTGAGAGAGTGTCTCAGTTCCGGCTAATAACAAAAGAGAAAAAGAGAAGATGAACAAAAAAAATATATATATATATATTTTTTAAATGGGGGCATTTTTGTCATTTTAGAAGTTTAACGGAATATTGATGGTCATATAACGGAATAGACCAAAGTGTTGAAAACAAGAGATTAGAGATATTTTTGTTTAATTTGAAAACTCAATGACAAAAGTGTTTTTCAGTATGTAGTATAGGAGGTAGCAAGTATTTTGTCTTAAAATAAAATACCTAAAACACTAAAACAAATTTTATAGATTTCTTTTTCTTGTAGAGAGTGATTGAGGGCATGACCCATAGGTGACGACCTAAGAAAAGTGGCTCAAGGAGATTTCCTTTTTCCTTTGGAGATTATCTAATCAAGGGCGACATGATTCTCTTTGTTTTGAACATCTCAAACTTCTTTCGGGCTTTGGGTTCATTTCTTGCTTCAGAGTTTTGTGCCATGGCGGAGATGGTGATGAATGACATTGTGGCAACGTACATCGGCAAAATAAGGTTTTTTGGGGCCAATCTGCGCTTCCGAGATTCAAGATTGGTCGAACTGATGGTTTTGGCTTGAGCATTAGTGGATTGAGCAATTTGACCATTGGGTGGATGCTAGCAGTTTTAGGGCATCTAGAAGATTCGCACGTGTACGTGTTGGCTTTAGGCTTGGGGTAGAAGATGATGGTGGAGCTACGAGCGTGTTTCTCTGGGATGGAGACGACGTGCGGTGATGCGAAGGTGTGATGAAGAAGAGGAAACACTAGTGGTTAGGTGCACCGGTAATGTGTTTGGAGGTGGTTCTCTCCTTAGTGGTGGCAATTGCATTGTTTATAGGGTGTCCAGCCTCTCAGGTGCCCTTAGAGCATCTCCGACCGTGAAGGCAAATCCACCTGATATGCATAACAGTAATATTTGACAGTAAAGCACTACTCCAATTAAGTATACACACGTGGATTTAACTATAGCCTTCTTCCTGTCAAATTTGACACGGCCGGCTCAAATTGTCAAATCTTTTTTTATTGTTTCTCACTCCTCCCTCTCGCTCACCCTCATTCACTCTCCTTGTGCTTCTCGTTTCTCTCTTCTAACTCTTCCAGACATATCAATCGCAGATTAATCAAGAATCATTAATTCATGATATTAGGCATCAAGACCCACTTCCAATTCAAGAGAATTCAACTAAAACCCACCAATCTCTATCAAAATGCCATCTAAATACTAGATTTAATATGTAATTTGAAGATAAATACTGAATCAAACATGAGTACAGAGAAAAGTACCCAACCATGAGTGAATGACGATGATGATGATGGAAGATCACTGAGTCTGTGCATCTACAAGTTTTTGGGTTCAATTGAATTTTAGGCATTAAGATTTTCTGAGAAGATTAGAACAAGAAGAAGATTTGGGCAGAAGATGGAGTTACAGTATAGAGAAGAAAGAATTAAGGTTTTTGAAAGGAGAACAAATCGAACAAGAGTACAAAGAAACTAAGATAAGAACACCTTAAATCTGGAGGTCGATTAATGGACATAAAGCGATTTCTTTGTGATGCAGAAGGAGGATCAATTAGTTTTGGTAGAGGAAATAAAAATGAGGGAGGTTTCAAAACTTGAAGTGAGAGAAAAGTTAATTTCTTTTAGTTTTTATATGGGATTTTTATCGATAACTACACTTTTGAGTTCATAATTACTAATAGTAAGTCTGTTTTAAAAAAATTACTACTATCAAGTTTCTATCCATTTAACTAACAGAATATGTTAAATATAAATTACAAAATTATCTTTTTAATATTTTATTAAAGGTCAGTAGTATTACGCGATTTTTTAGAGTCAATAGTATTATGCGATTTTTTATAGTCAATAGGATTATACTAGTTACTGGGAGTCAGTAAGATTATAAAACCATTGTATATGCCTTATGTTAGTGCAAATAATATTTTAAAAATATAAATAAATATTTACTCAGGATCAGTAGGATTATTAAAATAAAGCTTGCAACAGTGCAAAAAACATAATCAAAAAATCCTCACAATTGCAGCTATTCAAGGACCACAAATTCAGCAACAGTCATATATCCATATAACCCACAAATAATCATAAAACTATTGACCCTCAATAGTATTAATCTCTCCACACTACCCACAAATCTATACCATGCTTCTAGAGCGGATTTGAGGAGAATACTGCTCGATACCAACATCTGGCTTTTCCTTGCATTATCAACACCCAAGCACATCGACTACATCAATGAAATCATAATAACTACACCCAAATTCGATGCAATCGTCCATAAAAATCCTAATTTCAACAACCCACCGCAATATCAAAAAGTTGGAACACGAAATAGCCAAGTTACCAGAAATCGAAACACCTATTAACATCTTTAGAGATAAGTGGTGGCTAGCGTCAGATGTATCCATTGCTTCAAAATAAAGCTCGTTTCTTTAGTACCCAGAACATTCCGTTGGGGTTTATCAATAACCCATTGAAAAGAGGCGTGGTGATGACGCGGGTGTTGAGAATGAAGTCGTGGGTGGATTGGGAGACGAGTTGGTGGAGCTTGCGGGCGATTTCGATGTCATTGCGGCGGCCACAGAGTGAGGGCGGTGGAGAGGTTGCCGAATTTGTAGAGGTGATTGAGGTCTTGGAGAGAGAGAGAGAGTTTACACTGTCCGGAGACAGTTATGTTATGTTTAATGGTTTTTTATATAAAAAAAATTAATGTTACTAACCTGTAATAATTTCGTACAAAAAAGATAATTTTAAAAAACAATTTCAATTGGAGTTGCTCGTAGTCATTAATTTGTATTTTCTAGCTTCTTATGATGGATGAGATTTTGCGACTACATTGTCATCAAGACTATTCATACCGTATATGCCTATTTTCCTCATAACTAGTATATCATAGATTTATATTTCGCTTCATTAGAAACAATAAGGTTGAATTGCATATGTAATGACTTTTTCTGACAATCCCTTATGGATAGTCGTTATATAGTTCCAACGAACTATAGGAGGAAATGTTTACAAACAGTACTAAAAATTAATGATTCAAAAAGCGGCGCCTAGGCACATGGTGGCAGCAAAACTTCTCGCTTTTCATCTTGGCCTCTATGTCAAGCGGTGGGCAATTAGACGGCCAAAATAGCTGAATTTATAAACAGAAATGTTTACAAACAGCACCTGAAAATTAATATTTTATAAATATTTATTCAGAGACCATGACGTTTCTACTATTGCATAACTTTGAGTTGAAATGGTATTAGTAATAGATGGTATGGGATTTTGATAAAAATAAATAAATAAATAAATAAAAATTAAAAGACTAATGTGTGGCAATTAAGGAGTGAAAAATCAAAAATATCATCGATATTTTCGGCGATATTTTTGTTTTTCCATGGGATCGATATATTGATTCAATTCTTCCTATTTTTCGTCGAAATTTTCCTATATTTTCTAATATTTATGATATTTCGCCGATATTTCTGATATTTCCGCGAAATTTCTGATATTTTCAGATATTTTTCACAAAATTTCTAACCTACCTTCAAGAGCTAATTTTCAATAATTTAAAACACCTAATTTTAATTTCTAACCTACTTTCAAGAGCTAATTTTTAACAATTTAAAACACCTAATTGACGACCATGGAGGGCAACAAATGTATTTTACTGAGGAACAACATTATACACATGCAACTCAAGATGACGACCATGGTGACAGAAGAACAGGTCATGGATACAGTGGAGGTACCACAAAAGGTAACTTTAATCCAAGACAAAGGGGTGATGGGAGGCTATCGAGAATTGCGGAAGATTCTTTGTCAGCTAATTTTGGTTCAATAGGTATGTATCACGGTAATTATTAACCCTACAATCATGGTCAGAACTTTACAATACCGTATCAATCATATTACTTTCTTTATGATATGCCATCCAGTGATAGGTCATGGTCACATACACAAACTAACTCAGATGCTAATAATCATGGAACAACGCGTGATACATACTATGAGTCTCAGAATCCTCAAATATCGCAACTTAACACATATAGTTGGCATGTAAATCAATATATACAGAATTTTAGAGGAGAGCAATTATTCAACGAATATTATTCGCAGTTCACAAATGACTCTACACAAGACGATGAAAAAGGCAGTGCGAATTTCGAACCTCATCGATAGTTGTTTTCATCGGTATTCTGTATGGTTTTAAAAACTTCTTATAGTTGCTTTTGTGAAATATTATGTACAAATAATGTTAAAGCGTGTGATGGTCTAGCCTCCTTTTGTGAAATATTATGTACAAATAATGTTAAAACGTAGTAATTCATTTTTTTTTTTTTTAACTTTTTATTAAATAACTCACGCACCCTTACATATGTCAATGAGATTTGAACCTATGACTTCAACGTTGTCAGTTAAGCTACTTAACCAACCAAGCCACAGCTCACTGACAAAACGTAGTAATTCATATAACATTTCAATAAATTGATATCTATTTGAGTTTATTAATATTTTCTTCTCACATATGATCGATAACATAGCATAAAACAATCTTAGAAAGTTTCAATACAAATTTCCATGTATTTCTTATAGTTTCCGTTGTTTTTGTCAAAATTTCTAATGGATCGATATTTCCGTCGAAATATCCGTATTTTGAAACGTCGATATTTCCTCGATATCCGATATTTTACTCCTTGGCGGCAACGATACCATATGGGTACAACTCTCAGACCTCATATGCCCTTTATTTACTTGTTATGTTAAAGGTGACAAGCATTTGTATATACATTGTGATGTGGTTCTGTGGGGGGTTAAAGAGACATGAGGGATGTGCGGCCTCAAGGAGAGCTGTTGCGAGTACCGGCAGAATACATCAAAAGCCAATATGTCGAAGTGATCAACCCTCATTTCTGCTATCAAAAAAAAAATGTGGCACATTAGAGCGTATATTCAAGCATACAACAAAGGATCATCATTGCAGAATAACTGTCATGGCTCATGCTTTGTCAAAATTTTGGGTACATTTTTTCTAATTTCTGCACTAAATCGATCTCCTATTTATACCAACTTTTCACTCGCAGGTCTCCCTAACTTGAAGGTTATTTCCATGTAAAAGAATTAAAGGAAACTTGTATCAGAGTCGGGCAAACGTCAGACACGACACCAGATTGTAGGTCGGCAGATTTTGATGACCAACGAGTTCACCACAAGCCAATGAATTTCCACCAAACCCCTCCAATTCCGAGCCAAATGATAATATTGACGACGGATATAAGGAATCCGTAGCCCCACCACTGGGCAAGCGGAACATAGCCAGCACCATAGAAGACGGGAGCTGACCCAATCCCATAATGGGTCAGGCCACCCATGAGGTTGGAGAGGAAGGCAAGCACCATGGCAGCGAAGTATGGTGGAGTACCAAGAGCACTAGCCACAGACAAGAATGCTGTGAACATCGCACCAATGTGAGCGGCTCCACTGGCAAAGAAGTAGTGAGAGTAGAAATAGAGAAGAACGAGAATGCCAAAAGCTGGCTGCCACCCAAGACCTAATCCGCCAACAAACTGCAAAAGAAGCAGAATTGTTGTTATTAAATCCACCAGAAAAATGCAAGCAGTAACACTGAATCCAACAGTTTATAATTAACACTATAGATGCCTCATGCCTGCATATATAGATTTTCAGACTATGATGAAGATAGAATATCCTTACTTGTGTTATGACATATCATTTGCACTTTTATTGTCCAACGCTCACATAGAATTAGTAATGCTCAGGCGTGGCTAAAACTAGAACTAAAATCTATGAAATTTTTTAATCCAATAAATTCAGACAGGAAATACAAATATCAAAATCAGATGAGGGATAGCTCCGTGATTAGATCTACACTTCTTATTGACTCTGTAAGCCAGTTTAAAACTTCGTT